>QPKB01000011.1:13187248-13522536 GCA_003546025.1 Camphora micrantha | reverse complement strand
GTCTGAAATTGCATTGCCATCCGACATCAAACAACATGTGGATCCACCGGCGGTCATCGCAAGAAGAATTCCAAAAGACGCGGCGCGGCCCGCGACTCTTCGAGCGACTTGGCGACCAATTAATGAGGTTAAATGACCCGTTTTATGACAAGTTAATGCGGTCATTAACTCATTATTTTGGACGGCCCAATCAAAAGCAAGCACATGGGAGTTACAAGTCAAAGGATTTATGGCATTAAAGCCATGAAACTCCTCCCATGATGGGGATTAAAGGCAATTAAAAGCTCATTATTCTCCATCGGCCAATCAGATTCAAGGAAAAAGGAGTTACAAAACAAATAATTTAAAACTTGTAACTCCTCCCATTATGATCATTAATGCATTCAATGCTCATAAACCCTCCTAAATAGCTACCAAAGGCCTATAAATAGGAGGGCATTCCAAAGGGAAAGGGGATCAGAAAAAAAAAAAGAAGACGAAGAACGGAAAAAGAATCCAGAGAATTGCCCAGAAAATCCAGAACTCCTGCAACTCTGCTGCAAAGACCACCAAAAGGTGATTGAAGCACCCTTGGGGGGCCACCCCCCCAAGGACCTCCCTTCTTCTACCAACATGGCTAAAACGTGGCTTTTCAGCCCGTTTACTTAGCTTTTTATCGGATATAAGACCTTCTCTTGGTCTTTGTTCTTTAAAAATCTGATGTTAAAAAGCCAAGCCAAGAATCCAAGCATCGTGTTCTCATCTGCATGGACGATGGAGGAGCCCATACATGACTCGCGACCGTCGATCTGAACGTGTCCCCACAATCGAATGAGAAGTCAGAGTCCTTTTCTTGATTTCTATTGTACTTTATTTTTCTTTTAAAGACAAAAATCACAACTCTTGTCTTTCATGATGGATAAGATTTGTAAATCGCCTTTTACGGCAAAATCGCCTTTTATGGCAAACAAATGAAATCGCCTTTCACGGCATAAGAAAAAAACCTTTGTCTCTTTTCTTAAAATATGTGTACAATAGAAATTAGAAAAAGTTTCATTTCCCCTTTCTACTTGTGAAGGTGGATCTTCGGATCACCATTCCTAAATTCCAAGTAGAAAAGTGAAATTGGCATACCCGTACAAAAAAAAGAAAGATGTTGTTACCCTTTACTTTTCTTCTCCTCCCCTCCGCCGTACCCCGAAAGACCCGGGGCGGAGGCAGCGGGAGAGAGGGAGGAATCGGGTCCATCTGAACACTTCCTCTTAGACCAAGATTAGAACTCTCACTTCTATTCTTAGTATGTAACATACTCCTCCTTTCCTTAAGAGTTCCAAATATGATTAGTAACATTCTCTTATTAGGGCTAGCATGGGGACCACTACGGATTTGTTGGAATCTGGGTCTAACTAAGAATCTGGACCCCAGGTCTCATGTGAACTCCCAACCCATAGTTAATTGCAAATAAGTCCACTAAATATATACAACTGCACTCCAGTCTTAGGAATAATTACAAGAAGACTCTAAACTTCCCAATTACTACAAGTAGGCCCCTCTATCAATTATATACATGAACCAATTGGATTAAATATGTCCAACCAAATTGGATCCATCTCTTATTATCCTTGTGACCCAATTAATCACAGTAATCATCAGTACCATCCAATTAACTCTTAATTTAGATGGGTGCGCACTTTCTAATGATAAAATCTATTAATTGGTACAAGGAGATATTTAGGGGGATATATTCCATCTTGAGAATTATATGTTTCCACGGCCCCACTACCACATACCCAAGAAGTCGAGGTGTTGACCTACAATTGGCCTTACTTATTAATGACTCAAAGTAAATGTATAGTGGAAACTTGAGTCCATTAATCTCTCAAGATTAAGAGCCTATTGCTTAGAAATTATGAGAGCAGTTCTTAAATCAAAGACAGATTTGCATAAGGTGCTACTCATGGTCCTTCAGTACACCAAATATACCAGCACAATGATCCAGTGTCTTGCACTCTGATTATCGAGACGTATCACACTATCTTATAGTGATCATAGTGTTGCAACCTTATCAGATGAGATGCCCAATCTCATCACTAGTTGTAAATCAATTTAAGTATAAGATTTATGATCTATGTCTCCTGTATGTGAATCTCATCTGCACATATGGATCACATCTAATATACTCGTGGGCTCTGGTTCATTTCATGAACCATCACGTCATTTTGTATTGGTCATGTGCAATCATAGAATAAAATATTCATCACATGAATAAAGCATGAGAATATAAATTAATTAATGAAAAAATTCAATTTATTCGGATTATCCACTGGATTGAGGTCATACTATCTAACAATAACATCTCCAATAACTTGTGTGATTGAATGGTTCTTTTTTTTTTACCCTATATGATGGCTTCAAAATGCTTGGCCTCTTTGCCTCGTCCTCCTCCGAGTCTAAATCTGGAACCACAAATTGTGGGGTTGGTGTCTTTGGCTCTTTTGGTTCCTCTATCGATTCGTGCTCCTTCTTTCCTTCACTTTCAGTTTTTGACTCATCTTTGCTTGAACCTTTGTCCATAACTTGTTTAGAAAAAAGTCATACCCTCTTCATCATCAGAAAAATAATCCAAAGTTCCTGCATCATCAATAACCACATTTACAGATTCCATTACTACATAATTTTTAAGATGAAAAACCTTTTAGGCTTTGTTGTTCATGCAATAACCAAGGAGAATTCCTTTGTCACTTCTCGAATTGAATTTGCTCAAGTGTTCATGATCTCGTAGGATGCAACACTCGCTTCCAAAAGTTCTGAAATATTTCCCAGTTGGTTTAATTCCAGACCAAATCTCATATGGAGTAGTTTTTGTTCCAGGCCTAAGGTAAACACGATTGATTAATGACATGAACCGCGGCGTTTATCCAGAAGTGTTGAGGTATGTTCTTGCTCTGAAGTATTAGTCATGCCATCTCTTGGATAACATGATTTTTTCGCTCAACTACTCCATTTTGTTGTAGCCTCATTTGTGCAAAAAACTCATGATTTATACCATGTTGAGTACATAAGAAATTGAAGTCAGAATTTTCAAACTCAGTTCCGTGGTCTAAGCATATGCATGAGACACCACCAAATTCATGTACTTTATTTGCAATCAATAAAGACCACAAGTCACTAAACACCGAGAAAGTTCCAGATTCTTCACGTAAAAACCTCACCCATGTTAGCCTTGAAAAGTCACTGACGGTGAGAAAAATGTATTTTTTACCGCCAATGCTTCCCACTTTGGTACGACCCATAAGATCCATATGTAGTAATTCCAAAGGCCTCTTAGTGGTGAGTTTATCTACCTTTTTGTGAGCAGATCTTATTTGTTTTCCAACCCGACATGGGCCACACACAATGTGTCACGTCCCTCGAACCTGATTAGAGAATAAACTGGATCTATGAACTAAAATTTAGGGCTAATTAAAAAATTTTCCCTTTAGGCCCAAGGATCGTAAGTCCACTGTTAGGATAATATATTTCAAAACTCAAGTAATTAAAGAACTGTGGAATTCATACAATTCAAGGCATATTTAATATCAAACAATGAATAATAAATCTCATTTATAATTAAAGTTGCATAGAAGATCGATAAGGCTAAACGATGAAGCTAAATTATTAACAATGGCCATCCCAATATCCAAGACAATAAAAAAAACTACAAAGTCAATAAAGTGAAAGGTCCAACGATAGATAATAAATGAATAATATAATTTAATGAATCCCAATGTGAGTCTCTCTCGTGCTGAAAATGATGATGCTATTCTACGTCATCGGTACGCCACTCTCGCTCCTCCTTTGCTGGTTGGAGATCCTCTAAGATCTCCTCACCTGCCTGCTCCTCATAGTAATCACCTGGGGTGTCTGCATACCAAGGAACAGAGTCAACGACATGTTGAGCAATAGATAGGCAAGATATGATGAAATGGCATGCATCAAGTACAAGAATAATGACGAGTACATAATCACGTTGAATACAAGGAAACGAAGCTAGGCATGAAAGCATGAATAATAATCAATCAAAAACAATAACGAAAATCCTAACATCAGTAGCAATAACCACCATCCATGCAATGTAATGCAAGTGTCAAGAATAAACTAAATCTAAACCGAAAGGAAGATTATTGGAAAGATGAGGGTAAGAAGAAACTTACTAAACTTATATAAATGGAAAGAGGAAACTGAGAGGAAGAAGGTGAACGGTCCGGATCATGAAGATGATCTCCCTTGGAGAAGCTCTAGCTTGAGAAGATAAAGAGGAAAAAGAAGGGGCTGCTGGAGCTTTTGTTGCAGAGATTAGAAAATGGGAATTAGAGTTGATCTCTACTTAAAGAGAAAGAAGGGGAAGAAGGACCAGCTTGCCCTTAAGTGGGTTCAGTAAAGGAATGGACCACTTGAAAGGTTTCTGATTGTTGGATCATGACGAGCCAATAGACAAAAACAATCAGCGTGATGAGGCCTTTCCAATGAACCAAAAAATCACAGCGATTGGGATTTTTCAGAAAAACACTCGATTTTCCCTAAATTGCAAACTAGCCTCCTACTAGGGTCAAACGCGTTCGAAATCGTACAAAACTTCGCAGACACTATTCTAACACTAAAAGAAACTCACTAATGATCTAAACCCACCTAAATATCTAACATTACAATTAATTATAATAATAACAAGATAAACGGGTTAATGGGACTGCTGTTGGGCCCAACTAACCTAGTAAGGTTGGGGACCTTACACACTGTTCAAGGCTTTTTGGAGTTTGGGCAGCCCTAAAACCAAGTCATGTTTAGATAATTTCTCAAGGTCTTTATGGTTAACATGGCCAAATCATTGATGCCACAAGTTAATATCACTTAACATGTGTCACGTCCCCCGAACCCGATTAGAGAATAAACCGAATTCAGGGAGTGAAATTTAGGGCTAATTAAAATTTTTTCCCTTTTAGCCCAAGGATCGTAAGTCCGCTGTGAGGATATTGCATTTGGAATCTTATTAAATATAGGAACGATGGAACCTATCATAAATCAAGTCATATTTAATACCAAAGCAAAGTGCTACTTGTTCCCAATTAATAATTGAAGTTGCATCAAAGAATAAGTAAAATCATACAAAGACAATTAGATTATTAACAAATAGCCATCCCAATATCCTAGACCATTTTAAAAATCATAAAGTCAATAATGAGAAAGGTCCAACGAGGAATAACAAATGAATTAAGACAAATCTAAAAGAAGTCCCATGAAGCTCTCTAGTGCTGAGTAAGATGACGCTAGTCTAGTTATCGACATGCCACTCTCGCTGCTCCTCTACCGGTTGGAGATCCTCTGGGATCTCCTCACCTACTTGCTCCTTGTAGTACTCACCTGAGGTGTTTGTACACCAAGGAATAGAGTCAAGGACATGTTGATCAATAGATAAGCAAGGTATAAATAAATATGACATGCCTCAAGTATCAAAATAAAGACAAGTGTACAATCATGTGAATGCAAGGAAACGAAGCTAGGCGTAAAAGCATGAATAATAATAATCAGAAACGATGACAGGAAATCCTAGCACCAACTAGCAATAACCACCATCCATGCAATGCAAATGAAAGAATCAAGAGGGAGACTCCGAAGGTGTCCAAGCCACCTCCCGGGGTACCAGTAACAATCCTATCCATACTATTGACACCAAAGTCCGGCTCCATGGGGATCCAAGCTCCCAGTCCTAGGAATAGTAGCACGGTCTAAGCCCGCTCTCAGCTATTCTACGCCATGGACGCCTTCCAAGTCGACTACCCATCACAATGTCGGCGTAACTGGCCCATCTATAAAACCCCAAACTGTAGCTGATTATGACATGCAAACCTTCTCACAGTGAATCCCATTGTGGTCGGGTAAAAGTAGTGAAGTGGTGTTTGACACGAGAGTCGAGACAAGTACATCTGGCTAGTTCAATATACAAGATCGTACTCATAGGGATTATCTCATTCGAGCCAAATACAAGACAAGTCCAAACCACATGATAATCCCTTACATTCTAGTCACACATGTTTATCAAGTACATGACATAGGGTCCTAAGGTACACTCTAAGTCTGGTCCAAGTCCTAATTTTATAAGGATTTATGTTTCATTATTGATGAAGTATTTTATGCCAAGTGAGTGTAGAAGAAAACGATATCAATGGATATGATTCACAAGTCAAAGAGGAAGTTACAACCCAATCCTAGGCAAGTGTTGTCATCCATATACCGTAGATGTTCTAATGGGATGCGTGTGGAAATTGGGTCAACGATGCTTCTAGGAAAAATCCTTGGTGTACAATCATGTTGGGCATCAATCGGATCAATTCAATACGCATTCGATTAAACCATATGTAATACATGAATAACTAGATATCTATCGAAGCACACCAAGCCATGTGCTCCGATTTTATTCCCATTAATGGCCATGTTAGAGTAGGTTCAAGGGATCCAACATATAAGGCTCAAACCTAGGTTAACGGTCTCTTTTTCAAAAAGACATGGTCTGAATCATTAATCTGAGTATCTACCTTACTTTCTCATCTTCGATCATTATGAAACCCGAGCCATTGGATTCTACATCTCAAGGGTTTTTCAACAATATATTGAACATAGAAATCCAACAGTCGGATTAAAAGTTATAAGCATTTGAAGTTGTCAAATTCTGCCACAGTACACCATTTGATCGATCGGACAATGAACAGTAACCCCGATTTGGATTTCTGCCATCTTCTTCCTCCGGCCATTCCAATTGCTAAACCTACACAATTGTGCCTCCATGCTCCCCTGTCAATTGCATTCATCATAGTAACATATTATTTAACAATTAAACCAATTAGGCTTACCAATTAAATAATTAGGCAAAACCAACCAAATCCTAATCTAACATGTTAATACCAATCAATATCAGAAAAAAGCTTGGAATTTGGGTATTCTAGCATATAATCATCATCAATCAAAACCATACATGCATAATTAATCATACAATGCATATCTACTTACCTCAACCAAGAAGAATATGAAATTGGGAAAGAATTGGAGTAGAATAACCCTTCTACGCAGAATGATGCCAATCTACCCACGAAAGCTTCCAAACGAAACCTATAACGCGAAGGAAAAGAAAGAGCAAGGGAGAAATCATGTACAAGCCTAAATCTAATAGAAGGAAGAAAGATTGAGAAAGATGATGATAGGAAAAGCTTACCGAACTTAGATCAATGGAGAGAGACGATTGAAAGGAAGAAGATGGGCGCTTTGGATCGTTGAGTTGGGCTCCCTTTGACTGGTATCCGGGCTTAAGAAGATGAAGAAGAAATAGGAGAAGGTTGCTGACTTCTTTTGGTTGCAGAGAATGAAAGTACGAAGAGATTAGGGTAATCGTAGGTTAAAGAATATGAGAAAGGGGCAATGACAAGTTTTCCCATTAATAAGTGGGTCCTGGAAGAAATGGATTATTTGAGGGGTTTCTAGTCGTCGAATTGTGATGAGCCAAGAGACAAAAATGATCTACACAATGAGACATTTCCAACAAGCCCAAAAATCTCGGAGATAGGAATTTTTCGGGAAAAAACCCAATTTTTCCTAAATTACAAACTACCCCCCTTGTTAGAGTCAAATGCACTCGAAGTCGCATGAAACTTCGCAGACACTATTCTAGTAAGTAAAGAAAGTCACTCATGATCTAAACCCACCTAAATATCTAACAATATATTTAATTATAATATTTACAAAATAAACAGTCAACTAGCCTGTTGATGGGCTTAACTAACCCAGTAAGGTCGGAGACCTTACAACATGGCTAAGTGACACAACATATCATTCTTTGTGGACACTACATAGCAATTGTCAAGATTTCATTTTCCATGGAGTACAATTTTCCCTTTCTTGTCAACAATGATACATTCATTTGCGGAAAAGTGTACTTCATGTTGATTGTCACACCACTTACTTATGTTAAGCAAACTCTTTCTCAACCCTTCAACTAAATAAACACTAGACAACTTAGACACACCTGGAATGAGGACGGATCCCTTACCGATTACTTTAGCTTTACTGCCGTTGCCAAAATGAACACTCCCACCATTTTAATTCTCAAAAGTGGTGAAAAGTTATATATTTCCTATCATGTGATGCGAACATCCACTATCCAGATACCATACATCCAATTCTTGTGCACTAAGTGCAGTGAGGATTACATTACAACACAGGTCAGATTTTCGAAACCATATTGCCTTGGTTTTGACCTTGTGAGGAGAATTTGATTTATTTCTCTGCTGATTTCTATGTTGATTTCTCATTTTATTACAATGTGGTCTTATGTGCCCTTTGATCCCACAAAAGTGACAGATGGGAACAAATTCGGGTTTCGGTTTTGGCACTTTTATTTTAATCACCGGGTTCGGTTGTGTAGTGTTTGAACATACTAGTATCATGGAATGAATTGTAGGTCCTTGAACAAAAACTGACTTACCTTTGTCTTTCGAGGACGAAGCTCCGTAAGTGTAGCCAAGTTCAGTTTTTGACTTGTCAGTCTTTTGGCTTTCGAAGATCTCATCGAGCTTCTTAGATCTAGTAATCATCCTCTTGATTGATGCTGTGGCTGAATCAAATTCTGTGAGAGCCATCTTCAGTTTTCCAGTCAAGTCATCATTTTCAGATTTACACGTACTCAACTATTTTCGCAAACTATCCAATTCAGTTTTAGCTTTCTGTGCTTGTTCCTGTAACAAATCATCATCCTTCCCTGCAGCAATCAGATTGTTAGATAAAATGACACGCTCTTCTTCTAATTGTCTTACCTTAGATTTTGATTCTTCCAATGTAGCTTATAGAGAGGCGTTCTTTGATTCCATTGCCTTTAGCTTTAAGGCTATTTTTTCAATGATTTTGGACATTCTCACCGACTCTTGCAACAATCTCCCGTAATCTTCTTCCATGTCCTGTTCCTGATCAGAAAAATCTAATATATGTAACACCCTGAATCCCGAAGCTCATCAAGACCCAGGGCCTTACTATAAAGAAATCCATATCATTACATAAATCAAGTTATGACAAGGAACTGAGCAATGCATTTAATTTCAATTTATTTAAAGGAATCATTAATAAGAAATAAATAGAATCCAGTCTGCTGACATAACCATTCATAAAACATAAGGGAATCATATTTGATATTATTTAAGGGACAATTAGTCACAAATCCTAAGCATCATAGTTCTGATCAATTATCGCGCTCTCTCATCAGCTACGCATATTGAAGTCCAATGGCTAATTTCCTTCGTTGCCAAGCTCCCCCAAATATTGTGTACCTGAAGTGGGGCACACCACTTATCAGAAGACTGGTGAATAATATTTCTAAATACACAGATCATTATTAATATAATTCTTTAACAAAAATACAGAAGAAAATCACAAGATAATAGTGGATTATATAGAAAGTTTTCTTATTATTTAGTGAGGGTTCATAATCAGTCCTTAACTATGGTAAGTTCAGTAATCCCAATTTTGGGTTCTTCTAATGGAACTCTACTATCAGAGTTTTCAGTATTTCAGTTGTTTCCCAAAAGAAAGTCCTTTCTAAAATTCATTCAAAAGTCCCCGTATGGAGATTAATTCCATAAACAGTATTTCAGTCCCCGTCCAACCTTATTCCTCCTGACCCACAAAGGGTTCATTAATCAATTCAATATCCAGAAGTAGGAATCCTTACAGATATTTCAATATGATGCCACTATCTCAAATAATGTTCACATCGAAATGCTCCCATTAAAAGCTCATTGATTCCTTTATATCCATTATGCATTCGATAACACTATCATAGAATTATACAGACTAATTAAATTAATATAAGATTAGTTCCACATAATCGGGTTTATATACGCCCCACTTAAATTCAACAGTTGATACCCAACTTTGTGGTACTACTCTTATAACCTTAAATTCCATGTTCTTATTACATGTCCAATCATATATAAGAATTACTACCAAATCTAAAATTTTCCCCCATTGACTTGAGAATTCATTTCATAAGTCAGTAACATGCTTCATCAGACTACCAAAAGGTATACCTAAGATATATAACTCTGAATTAAATAAATTCAACCAGGCCCACTTTAAGATACAGGACCATAATAGAATTAACATGGATAATTAGTTGGTTTATAACTTTTGGAATTATACATAGTTCAGATTAACATTACTGTACATAAAACCATTATAAAAGAACCTCTAGAAGGTTCAGGAAAGTATCCTGTACATGTCAAAAAGATCGTCACAGTAACTTATACTAAAGGAGCACAGTTCATCATTTTCATGAAAATGGGTCTCACGCCCAATACTTTGATTGACCAGAGATTGCGGGTCCCTAGAGGTCCAAACGATGCGGATTCGGGACCATCCTGGTCGCCCATCATGAACCCACCAGATGACTGGTCCTGATCTCTGATCAGGTAAATTTGTGGGCCCCACATGTCTCTTCAACATTAGATGCAAACTACCGCCGTCTACAACTCTTCTTCTTCCCTGCACATGCATCTTTCTTCAAATTGTTTCAAGAGATGGAATCCACCTAGTATGGGTTTTCCCCATTCTTTCATATTATACCATATAATAGAGGGTTCAGCAATCAAAATCAGTTAACAGTACTCTTCAACAGCCATTAACAGGTCCTTGCATACAGAAAAGGGTTGATCAGATGGTGGGCCCTTTAATGGTCAAACTCACCTGGGACCATGCCCACCTTGGTTGCCCATCAGGGACCAAGCTGATGGTTGGTCTTGATCTTTGATCAGGTGGGCCAGTGGGCCCTACAATCCAAACATGAAAAATCCCAAATTTTTCCCAAACTGCCGATGCAGGGACTTTAGGATACAGATGTGGGGTCAGATGGGACCCAATCCAGATGGGTCCACCTAGACCTAGGTCGCCCAAGGGTCTGCTTCAAGATCCCTGGGTTAGATCTCTGATCAAGTGGGCCCCATGGCCATGGTGCCCAAATCGATAGATCCTGTATCTGTCGATTTGGTTGTAAACCAAGCCTCTGCCTTTGGAGTCTCATCTGATTTTCCTCATTCATGATAAAAATAATAAAATAAGTAAATTTATATCCAATTATCACATCAAATCCAGCAGAGAGACAATCATAATCTATTACTACTTAATATGGAGATTACAAATCTTGGTCAAACCCCCAAAGAAATTTCAAAATCTGTCAGTAATCAGATCTTCATCCTTAATCTCCTTTTTGGGTTATTTTCAGGAACAGCAGAAATACAGAATAACCCAAAGATCCACATTTATATGTACTTGGAAATATCACTCACCTCCTAGTGTAGTAGATCATGGCACAATTGGTGTTGGATCTTGAATATTGCATCCACTAGGTCCTCTGGCTTCTTCCTCTCTGAGATCCTTCTTTGCTGCTTCTAAAGGAAGTCCCTCTGTACTTTTCCTGTCTTCTCCTCTTTAACCCAAAATGGAACAATTGAAAAGAAATAATGCAGAAGATAACAAGAGTTCTTAATTTATTTCGGGGATAAGGTCCGATCTCTACAGCTCTCAGAGTATCAGAACGGAAACCTTCTCCCCAGGAGAAGTCATTCTAACAACCTAACCAAACACAAAAGACTTAAATGGTTGGAAACAGTTTAAGAAAACCACTTAATATAACCCAACCTAACCCAATGCCTGATGGGCCAGATGAATCTGGGCCTAATCTGGCCCAGGTATTACAATCTATGTCTTCGTCTGACTTGGATTCCTTGTCAGACAAACACTGCACAGATGAAACATTAGACAATGCCATAAACGCGACATATTTCCCTAACTTATGGGCAGGAGACTCTGGTCCTGAGGTTTTCGAGTCATCGACGTCCCAAGAAACATTAAGAGCCTTACCTTTGCTCTTTTCTTATCTATTAGCACACTTTGCTGCCGTGTGACCATACCCTTGGCACTCAAAGCACTTAATTGGCTTGGACGACCCTTTTGATGTGTTCTTTTCAGACTTAGGCGCAATTTGCAGCTGTGTGACCTTGCCCTTCTTAACATGACAATGGTTTTCTTCATATATCTGTAAATTTCCAACCAATTCTTCCACACTGAGGGAATTAAGATCTTGGTACTCCTCAATGGCTACCACCTTTGGATGAGATCTTTTTGGGAGAGACCTTAGTATCTTCTTAACAATTTTGGGTTGAGGAATAGGTTCTCCCAAATTGAAACTCGAGTTCACAATTTTACTCAGTTTAGCATTACACTCGTCCAAAGTCTCAGACTCTTTCATCCATATCATCTCAAATGCAGTGGTCAAGTTTCGGAGTTTTGTTTGCTTGATAGTATCGATTCTGTCAAGGACGGTTCGTAACAAATCCCATGCCGCCTTGGCATTAGGACACGTAGAAATCCTATGAAACTCTACTGGGGTAACCCCATTGTTGATGGCATTAATGGCCTTGTTATTGCAGTTAGACTTTGTTTTCTCACCCTCGATCCATTGTGATTCGGGTTTTAATTCAGTCTTCCCATCTACAACAACGATAGGGTTAGAATACCCTTCCTCAACGATGCCCCAAACTTGATCATCAATTTCCCCAAGGAATGCAATCATCCTTACTTTTTAGTAAGTATAATTGGATTCGTCTAGAAGTGGGGGCTTTGGTGGTAGATGTTCATTCTTTATTGAATTCCATTATAGAATACTAATTTGTAGATTAAACAATGAATTAGTGCTAACGCTCTGATACCACGTGAAAGTCACTAATTTAAGCCTCAATATAGGCTAAGGTCCCTTGAATCAATATCTCTATTATATTTCAACTCCGATTATTAATGTAGTTAATTAAACTAAATCCAGTAAATAAACAATCAATCCATAAGAGAAGGAGACGCAAGATTCTGTAAGTGGAAAACCCTTCTCGGGAAAAAACAACGGGCCTTACTGCCTAGGCCAACAGATAATCAAGAATTGATAATTTAAAGTTACAAAACTCAAAGTACCCTTCCCAATTGCAACTCAACCTAAGGACTTCTCGATTTGAAGATGCCTCACCGTGAACCTTCACCATGCTTGAAATCAACACCTTGAACGCGTCTTCAAGGTGTGTCTACTACGAGAGTAGACGGATGGAACTCAAAAGATTTGATCTTCAGCGGTACAGAATAAAGGCTCTAGAGAGGATGATGGATCTCTCAAGTTCTTCTCTAGGGTTTAGAATTGGAGAGAAGTGTAAGAAAATCTCTTTAGGGTTGCTAGGGTGCTCAATATATAGGCCTTTGGATGGGCATAGGATTATCTAAAGAGGGTAGCACTCAAATTGGTAAGTTAGAATAAATTAGAAAACAGTTCTCTGAAATAACTCAACTTGGTGCATAGCATTTGCTCGAGCAAATGAAGTTGCGCTCGAGTGGATGCTCATATACTTCAGTCAGCTCATGCGTAGAATGTGTTGATCGAGCGCTGCGAGCTCGAGTGCCCAGCTTGTTCGGGTCCTGATAAAACTCTACTTTTAGCTCTTCTTCTAGGCAATCCATTTATAAAATGCATTATAAATTGAATTTCCGGTTTTGTCCATTACCCAATGAATTAACCAATACTTTTATAGACCTTACACTTGTCTATCGAGTCCAGTTTTTTTAAGGAATTTGGAGAGTCGATATATTGTACACTGGCATAGTAGAGATAACAGATTTTATTAAAGTATTTCTCCCTACCCGAGATAAGACATTAAAACCGACAGGATTGGATTCTCTTTTTAATTTTAACTATAAAGTAATCAAAGAAAAGATTTTTGTATGTTTTGTACAAAATAGGATTCCCAAGATATTTCTCACTCTCATCCATCATCCTGACACTGAGAATAGAAGATAGTTTTCTACATCTAAGCTAAGAAGCACCTTTACTAAAATAAGCAGCCGATTTATTGAAATTAACAATCTGGCTTAAAATAGTACAATAGTGATCAAGAATATTTTTAACTTCTTTTATTTCCATAGAAGAAGCGGTACAAAATAAAAGCTATCATTGGCAAAGAATAAATGTGACACACTAGGGGCACTTCCAGAAACTTTGACCCCATGGATCTTACCTGCCTTCTTAGCCTTAATAAAGACTTTAGATAGGGCCGCCACACCCATAATGAAGATATATGGTGATAAAGGATCACCTTGTCTTAATCCTCTCGTAGGAGAGATGTTTCTAAAAGGAGATCCATTTAAGAGAATAGAAAAGGAAACCAAAGAAACACATTCTTTGATTAACATAATGAATTTATTGTGAAATCCTATTGTTTTCAAGACTTCCTCCAGGAAATCCCATTCCATCCCGTCATAGGCTTTAGTCATATCCAATTCTAGAGCCATCACTTTCTTTTTTTTCTTTTTTTTTTTTTTTTTTTTTTTTTTAAGGAATGTAAGACTTCACGGGCCACAATAGACTTATTATTTTATTTAGAATTACTATAATCCTATTAACAACTTTAGAAATTATCTTGTAATTAACATTGCATAAACTTATGGCCTATAGTCATTATCATTTTGAGGGTTACCTTTCTTAGGAATAAGAACAATAAAGTTCTATTTAGTATTCCTTTTAAGAAAAACCGTTTCTAAAAAGTTCTTGGACAAGGTTTACTATGTTTTGTCTGATAAAGTCCCACATGTGTTGATAAAAAAAATAGCTGGATAGCCATCTGGACCCCAAGCTTTTAGGGAGACTTCCGTGAATGAGGGGATAGAGATTAAATATTCATTGTCTGAGTCATTTAGGCAAGGATTAATAACTCCCTTAAATAATAGTAAGATCCTTAGGGCCATTGGAAGTCATTATTTTACTAAAATAATCACATAACTCAACACCTATATCCTCCCTATTTTTTAACCATAGGCCTACATGATTTTTTAACAACTCTATTTTATTGTATTTTCTTCTATTAATAGTATTAAATGTTAGGGTTTTCATTTGTTGCAATTTGATTGGATGCATTTATTTTAATCATGGCTTGATCTCTCAAGAACTCATACTTTTTATTTTTGGAATCTTCATGCATTTTTATATTTGGCATCATGTAAGTCAAGACTTGATCTTTATGCACGATTTAATCTTTTCAATTTAGTTTCAAAAGTTTTATAAAATGAATTTTTGAAATTCATGCATAAACATGTTTTGTACCACATTTTGAAAATCCATTTTATACATGTTAGTCTCAATTCAAGTCAAGTTTTCCATGGCCAAAATTCCCCTTAGAAAATCATTTTCACATAAGAAATACCGAAAAATGGTGGTTAACCACTACGGAGTTCGGTCACCTCGCGGTCACATTTTCAGAATGCTCAAAACTTTAAGTTTCAGCATTTTCGGTGACCTTACGATTACCTCACAGCTAACCATGCAGTAGCCTAAGGCTATTCGTGAGCTAGCCATAGAGTAAAATATGACCGTTGTAAACTAGCTGTTTTCTGACTGTTTGAGGTATGGCTAGCCATGAACTAGTCTTTAGAACTGATATTTCTATATAAAAGGACCATTTGTTGGGATTTGAACCAACCATTTTGAGTCTTTTGAGGGCCAAGGAAGGTGGGAGAACTAAGCTAGGCCAGATGAAGGCTAGGAGGGCAAATCTTTGGATTTCAACCTTTGATTCTTCAAATGGGTTTGCACCATTTGTCTCAAAATTAATTCATGCTAGTCTTTAAAACTTTATTTTCATTTATGGCATGATTTAATGTTCACTTAATATGTTCAAATGCTAGTTGTGTAATATGCTTTTATTTTAAACATAGTTATTGATTTGACTTTAATATTTGAATAGATTTACACATGTTATCAAATTTATGTTTTGAACAAACATGCTAGAGTTAGATTGAGTTTTCTAAAATTAGTATATTCATCATTTCAAAATATGTGAGCATCATTTAAAGCATAATTGGCATTAGAAAATTAAAATTAGTCTAGGTTTTTGAGTCTCCCCTATTCAAAACCAAACCACCCCGGTTCGAATCTTGGACTTTCACTAACATGAAAAAATTGTTTGTTCTTGTCCCCCTCCTTTGACCAAAGTGCCATAGATTTTGCCTCGGTGACTCTTTTTCTCTACTTTAGGAGCTCGTCCAAATCCTTACTAAATTCTAACTCCTTACTAATATTTCTTCATTTGGTTTCAAGAGTCTTTATGTTTCAATATCATCTTTAGTCCTTTGGATCATAATCTCTACCTCACCAAAATTAGTTTTATTCCAATTGGTTATATCTTTTCCTACCAAAGAGAGAGCATGACATAAATTGTTTTCATCTATCGTTTTCACTTTCTGTCATCTCTTACTAGCTAGTCATTCCTTTTATGACCTGTGATCCAGTGCATTACTAATAATGCACTGTGTAACTTTGAGCTAATCATGGAAGATATGGCCACATCGAACATTATTCCATTTTATCATAGCCAATTATTTACTTTTTCAAAAAAAAAAAAAAAGATTTACTTTTTCATATTTACCATCAGCATTGATCATTTAGTAATTAGGCCTCTTTTTTCGTGGTGCCTTTAGGACCACAGGTCCACAGCTAGGGATGTAAATGGGTTCCGATTATCTGATTACTCGGAGGTTCCGACCCATTAATAACCGGGTATGGGTCTTTATTTAGGCCCTGATAAGTAAATGGGTCTGGGCCCGGTTCTACCTTGGTTTGGATCCGTGTACCCGAGACCCGACATATTACCTAAAATTTTTAAAATATCTCTTAAAAATGATATTTTTTTAATATCATTCTGTACCTAGATTCGAACTTATTCCATATATGGTTCTGGTTCCGGTTCCAAAGCCAAGAAACTAGTTCTGAAATGATTCTGAATCTGAATCCGGTTTCACCTTTTCCTTAACGGTTCCGGGTCCACCATGGACCTGGACCGGAACCGACCCCTTTACTATCCTATCCACAACCCCATTCCACGTGCCTGTATTCACATGTCAACACACTAAAAAGTGAAATCATGTCGTCACGGTAACATGACTCAAATTATATCATAAAAAATTCATCACAAGTAAGAATACAGACTTCCTCTTTTGGAGTTTCTTCTTTTTGAGATATTTCCTTATTTATTGCTATTAGGAATCTTTCTAACGTTTTTTTACAAGCATTAGGAATCTTTAAATTAGGGACTGGATATGATTGAGATAGGCACAAGTGTCTGAGCTCCTATCCACCAAGATGTCTCCAAGCCTTATAGTGATTTCTTCCCTTTATTTCTAGGGGCTTTTAGCCGTAGGTCCCTCATCATTTGATTTTAAAGGCTAAGGTCCACGATATCTTTTCGTAATGGCGGCAGTTCTCTCATGAAAATGACACGCTAAAAAAGACCAAAATGCCCATATACATGTCAGCAAAAAAGGCTCCGCTTTAAATCAAATTGCAACCAAAGCAAGTGAAAGTGCATCCAAAGCAAGAGCAAGGTCAATCAAGAAACAGATGGGGTTTTTTTTTTCCAGTTTTAAATCATTTTATCTGACTTTCAAATCTATCAAATAAAAGCACTTTAAATCAATTTATTTCTTTCAAACTCAGATAAATTTGTTCGCAACTCAGAAAAGTTGTTCAAAACTCAGATAAATTTGCCTAAGTTTTGCCAGAGGTTAAGATAAGTTTTCAGAAAACTCAGATAAATTTACTGTTTTTCTGAGTTTGCTGATATTTTATCTGCTCGGATAAATTTCTGTTGGTCCAGACTCAGATAAATTTGTTCCCAACTCAGAAAAGTTGTTCAAAACTCAAGATAAATTTGTCTGAGTTTTGCCAGAAGTTAAGATAAGTTTTCAGAAAACTTAGATAAATGTGATGTTTTTATGAGTTCGCTGTTATATTTGCTTGGATAAATTTGTGTTAGTTCAGACTCAGATAAATTTGTTCGCAACTCAGAAAAGTTGTTCAAAAGTCAGATAAATTTGTCTGAGTTTTGCCATAGGTTAAGATAAAGTTTCAGAAAACTCAGATAAATTTGTTGTTTTTCTGAGTTTGCTGTTAATTTATCTGTTTGGATAAATTTGTGTTCGTCTAGACTCAGATAAATTTCTTCGAAACTCAGAAAAGTTGTTTAATACTCAGATAAATTTGTCTGAGTTTTGCCACATGTTAAGATAAAGTTTCAGAAAACTCAGATAAATTTGTTGTTTTTTTGAGCTTGCTGTTAATTTATTTGAGTTTTTGTATATGTTATCTAATTTTGGCATGAAGTTATCTAACTTTAAATCAAAGTTATCTCTGTATTTATATGAATTTATCTGTCTTTTATGTTAATTAATCTCTGTTTGCAATCAATTAATCTGAGTGTGACTTCAATTTATCTGAATTTGAAAGTAATTTATTTAAGCTTGCTGTGCATTTATATTAATTTGATCTGCACTTTTTTTTAACTTTGATGTGAGTTTATATGAATTTATCTGTGTTCGAAGTCATAACCAGTTCAATAAAAAAAGAAGTTATGTACCATCTATATGAAATATTTCTGCGTTTGATGTAAAATTATTTGACTACATTAGGTTTGATTTGAATAGATTTGGCTTGGTTTATATATATAAATCTGGTATGAAATTATCTGTGTATGGTGTGAATTTATCTGACTTTGTTAGGTTTTATCTAACTCTACTTATGAACTGGGATGAGTTACATATAATTTTATCTGAGTTGTACATGTACACCGACAGCTGAAAGCAAACAAATTACAAGGAAGGACACAAGAAAGAGGGATTAGGCAAAGACAATGAGCTCGAATTATAAACTAGGATTAGATTGCATGACAACTATACGAACAGTTAGAAGGGCAAATCAATCATAAAAAAAGTATGACGTGTCACGGAAGGGACCACTGCCCGAATTAATCCGATGCGCAAGGGACCTTAGGCATTAAACAATTATACTCTGGACTAGAGACTTTATAGCCCAATAATCAGGGATCTATCGCTAATTTACCCTTATTTCTATTCCATTTTAAGCATATTAGGATTCTATTAATTAGTGACTAAATTAGGTAGATGGCTGTGGTGTAACTTAGGATTTTCAGTGTGTTCAAGTATTATATACAGACATGTAAAGAGACTTTCAGCTTAGACTTTTATTATTCAGTTTATATATTTCAATTAAAGGTTGGTCATGATAGGTTTGACAAAATCTCCCTCAAATGGGAGGTGAACAATCTGTGAGAATGATGGCATGTAAAACAAGGGATCAAGGTGTTATATATATCTTGTTTGTGAGGCCTACTTTTGAAACCAATCTGCTTAAATATATATCCCTTGTGTAATGGATTTGGGAAATTTCACTGCAATATAACTTGGGCACTTTAGGATTGATTGTGTAAATATAAATTAGAGTGAATTAGCGAAAGATCCCTGAAGTGGAATATATCCAGCCTCTGGTCCACGCAATTTTTGTTTAAGGGCTCTGGTCCACGCAGCTAGACATTTTGCAGCCAGATGTCCCTACATTCACACGATCACATATTTCGTGACTGATTTGCCCTTTCAACCGTTTTAAGTACAAAAAATTGAGATATAAAATTTCAAATCTTGTATTCCCCCTTTGTTATTTCTATGTACAGAACTCAATACCACCGTCCTTCTGCGATCGTCTTCTCCGGTCCGATCTAGAACAACAACCAGATCGGGTTGCCGGAGAGGACATCCTCTTCTTCGATAGGATTTACTAGGGTTGGATTGTGCTGGTTTGCGATCGACGGATCGGATCTAGGATTGATCCAAATTTCTGCACGTGGTTCTTCGTTGCAGTAAACAAATGGAGTTGCAAAGAACATTAGGAGGGCTTCTTGGTGATATGGTTAGGTATCTGAGAAGACAAATGTTTTCCGCCTTTGATTTTTCGTTGAACCGGAATTGGAAACAAAACAGAGGGCCACTTGGGCTCTTGATTTCCCAGACTTCCGACGATCTTCGTCGGAGCAGAAGACTGGAGTCCGCACCGCTGCTGTCGCCGTCACTGTCGTCGGCCAGCATCACCACCGTTGTTGTTCACTGTAGAACGCCGCCGTGCCTACTCTGTTGCGCCTCGGTTGAAGAAGGCTTCCAATGCTTCCTATTTCTGATACGGAAACTAGAAACGAAGAGGAAGAAGAGGTCTCGTTGCCAGGCCAGGCCAGGTTTAGATTCGGGTCAATTCAGCCTGACCCGTGAAGTAGAAAGCCCAACCAGTAACACGCTGACATCAGCGAACAGTACAGTTTACTTGCTACAAACTCGTGTCGACACAATCTACAAAGTTAGCGGAGCAGATTGACCGAATGTGATTCTCTGGTTTATGAAATTTATTTGAGTTTTTGTTAAATTTATCTAAGTTTTTGTCAAATTTATCTGAGTTTTTAACAAATTTATGAGTTTCTGTCAAATTTATTTGAGTTTCTGATTTTTTACCAAATTTATTTGAGTTTTACGCAAATTTATCTGAATTCTGAAAAAAATTTATATGAGTTCTGGACAAATCTATCTGAGTTTTGGGCTAACTTATCTGAATTCTGGAACAAATTTATCTGAGTTTTGGGCTAATTATTTTGAGTTCTGGCATAAATTTATCTGAGTTCTAGACAAATTTATCCAAGTTTTTGGAAACTTTAATTGAGTTTTAAAAAATATAGCTAAGTTTTTGAAAAATTTATCTTTATTTTAAAATTTTAAACTGAGTTTTTGAACAAATCTTTCTGAGTTTTTGGCAAATTTATTTACAATTTTTTAGATCTACTTGTGTATTTGGATTTTATTTGTGTCTTTTAAAATTTATTTGCATTTTTGAAATAAATTAAACTGAGTTTTGGCAAAAATAATTGAGTTTTTGGAAAAATTTTCAGAAACTTGAAAAATTGATTGATCTTAGTTTTGGCAAACGTGTTTGCGTTTTTGAATTTTATTTGCGTCTTTTGAAATTAATTTGCGGCTTTTGAAATTTTTTGCATTTTTTGAATTTTCTTTGGATCTTTTGAAATTTATTTGAGTCTTTTGAAATTTATTTAAGTTTTCTGAAATTTATTTAGATTTTTTGTAAATTTTATTTGAGTCTTTTGAAATTTATTAACATTTTCTGAAAGTTATTTGGATCTTTTAAAATTTATTTGCATCTTTTTAAATTTATCTGTGTTATTTTTAAATTTATTTCTTTTTTTTAATTTATTTTGTTTTCTGAAATTTATTTGCGTTATTTTGAAATTTATTTGTATGCTTTTATAATTTATTTGAAAATCTCATTAATGGGATTCCATTAATCGTGGCCAATGAAATGGTAGTTGACCATTATTAATGGGATATCTCACCATTCATGAGATATGATTTAAAGAAAGGGTAAATTAGACATTTCAGTCATGCGAATGTATGGGAGGGACCTTTGACTACATGAGTTTAGATTGTGGATTGTTTGCCATAGAGTCATGCATTGAGGGACTTCCGACCAAACGCCCCTAAATTAGAGTACACAAGATAGAGAAGTAGTAAGAAGAGGTGTTCATCCAGGCTAGTCAACCTTTTCATGCATTTGTGCAACGTTGCGGTTCCTTTTCTATCAAGAAGAGTTTCGTAGATTTCGAGGAAACAAGGGTGAGAGGGGAAAGTCTTCTCACATTTCCACCGATTCTACATTAAATGCTTACTCAAAACCATCCTTACAAAGAAGTTTATTTAAGATCAACAAGGTCTATGCATATGGATCTTGCGTGGGGGCAAATTTTAAGACTCCAAGATTATTGCAAATCCAGCGAGATCTCGGCTACGTGCATCTCGGCTCCAGTATTAATGCGCTAAGCCGGGACCAATATCGCCAGCCACGACCTGCATTCCCGCTCGGTCTCGGCCCAGGGAAGCACTATCTCGGCTAGGCCAGTTCCATCACGGCCAGCACCATCCCGGCCAGGACCATCTCATGATCCCAGCACATCTCAGCTCGGCCAATTCCAGTTCGGCCAATACCATCTCGGCACCTCGGCAATAGCGTCTCGACTGTAGCTGTATTACGGACTGCCAACCGAGACAGGCACTGACAGCCATCTCCCCTCTTCAGACATGTGGCATCCGATGAGACCTTTGCTACCAATAAGTCAAGACAGGAGCAGAGCCCATGTGACTGGCATTTAATGCATTGTGGGCTGATGAGACCTTAGCAGTCATATCATCAGGCCCACCATCAAATATCTGGAGACCCTCTCCTATAAGAAGAGACCGATTCCAACCCAGCAAGAGGATTCACACTCAGTTACAAACACACAGATACGTTCTCACTCTGCTTCTCTTCTTCTCCACCTTTAGTTCAGTCCCTGCACTAACTCAGGCATCAGAGAGCAGTCCCTACACTAATTCAGGCATCGGAGAGCCCTACGCTGCCACAGCCAGGGTCCTCTGACCGGTCTTCTCCTGCCCTTTTCAGGTTCTCCGGCGAGCAATTTTTCCCCAAAGAGATCTTCCACTACCAAGCTTTCTACAGTCATTTGAGTAAGTCCTATAAGGCACCCCCTAATCTTGTGAGTACGTTTTTTGCACTTACAGATCTATATCAAGAATGTTCCTTATTTAATAGGGAATAGGGAAGGGACTGGGGTAGGATCTGCAAATCCATTCTATTAAAGAAAAAATTATATGATTTTATGGCGGTTTTTCAAGAATTATTATTTTTTTTTTTTTTTTTGTACCGAACATCTGTTTGAAACTTCATCAGGGAAACATATCCTCTTATTCAGGAAGAACCTCTGCACAAACACACCCTAAAGAATGGCACAATTTTTTTTACTTTATGAAAAGTTCAGCCTATTTGAAATTCTTAACTATTCAGGGGCTTCCGAATATACCAAAAGTTCAGCCTATTTGAAATTCTTAACTATTCAGGGGCTTCCGAATATACCATTGATTTGAACTGCTCAAATCAATCCCTAGCAAAGTTGCTAGGTTACTGTTAAAGGGGGGTAAAAAGGATCGCATCCATTGGTAAACAATCGATGTTAAATGATTTATGTAGATCTCAATGATGAAGCATGAAAATGAGTTGTATGTAGGCAGGGGTGGAAGGATCTCAAATTTCTCTCATTTCATTTGTACAAGAGGATGGAAATTAAGAGTGCATATATCTTCTACTTTTGCCCGTCCTCATTCTTTAATTCTTTTCACAAGATAAGGACAGATTCTCAAAGTAAAATGGACACTTTCGCCATTTTCTTTTTCCCAAAAGATATAATGAGCTCAACACATATATCTATATCTGAATTCTTTTGATTTGTCCCTCATGAAATGTGAACCGAGAGAGAGGAACTCTACAGTGGAGCCCCTTACATTTAAAACTCAAGCGAAAATTTGAATTGTCCTAAATAAGCATGATCTAGGGGACTTTCCAAATTTTACTTCTATACGAGCTAGTCTCCTTAATACTAAGCATATAACTATTAACATGATTGATGCATTAAGTAAATAATATAAACTATGTTAATCATTCTATTAGTGGAATGCTCAATTTAATTGTAGGAACGGATGGAGTAAAATTGGAGGATATCCCACAGATGAGATCCTCTTGGATTCTCAAACAGGGTTTCGTGAAGGTCCTAAGTGCGGTTCAGTTAAGAAAAATAGAAACAAATCCCAATTTGATCCTCTAGGTGTTCTAGTTGAGTATTTTCTGATGCTCTTGAGTGGGGCCAATAAGAAAAATGAAAAAAAAAAAAAAAATGTAAACCATTCCACACTTAAAAGAATCAAAATTCCAAAGAAATTACACCATTTTCTATTAAAAAAAAAAACCCTCCACTTCAACATGAGTTGGGCCCAACTCTAGATTTATTTATACAAAATCTTTTTTTTTAAACTTAAGAATTTAAAATGATTAGTGATTGTAGACTATTTGAGTGAAATATGATGAGAACTATACACTACATAAGGATACTAGTTCTCATTGATTTAAACTTTCATGAGTGGCCCCACTATTTGGTACGGCTTTAATGTGATTTTGTATTTCCTTTCTTTTTTTTTTTTCAATGTGTCTACCTTATAAATAACCTTGAGATTGTTAGTGGCCATAAAAGAAATGTTCATATTGGAACATTTTACTCCAATATAATTTGGTCACACTCTTAAATTTTCTGTTTTTCTTGCCATCATAGACCATATATAGGTTGCCTTTGGGCCAATCCCCATGTGCCACATGGACAAGAGAATGACACCCCACCCATACCTATGCATGATATTATCCGCTTTGGCCCACGGGCCTCACGGTTTTGCTTCTAATGGGCCTCAACCCATCAAAATGCCTCATACAAGTTAAGGGTGTAAGCTCTACATATAACCCCATTCACTTTCCTCTCTATAGTCACAATCCACCCACCTTAAGGCTGCACGTCCCTGTGCAGTCGGTAGCCTGCCAGCCCTCTTGGCCCGCCCACATGGAGACCAGCCCACTTACACCAGACTACGGCAGAGGATCCACACTCGAACTAGTCGAGAGTCGGCTCTGATACCATTTGTAATGCCCCCACCCATACCCATGTATGATATTATCCGCTTTGGCCCACGGGCCTCACGGTTTTGCTTCTGATGGGCCTCAACCCATCAAAAGGCCTCATACAAGTAAAGGGTGTACGCTCTACATACAATGGCGGACCTAGGATTTTCATTTGGGTGGTGCGGGCAATGATCAAGTAAGAAGTTAAATAATAAATTAGGGTTTTTTTATGCTATTATTTAAAGAATTTCTCAAATCTCATGGCTGCGGTCGCACCCTCGTCATAACAGCTAGGTCCGCCTTTGTCTACATATAACCCCATTCACTTTTCTCTCTATAGTCGATGTGGGACTCCGGGGCGTCACAATAGGGATTGGTCGGACTCCCAAAATAAAATCCTGGCTCCACGACTATATGTAGTGGAAGGTTATGTTGTTTCAAGTACATGTCAACTCAGGGCTAAAATTCAAATCACCGACATGCTAGGTCCCATCAAGAATAGACTAGCGCACCCTAACTTTATATCGAGGGATAGCCCATTAGGGCCTGTTTGGGGGCTTTACTAGTGGAATTGAGTGGAGTAAATGTTATTTTGAGGAAATAATAAAATATAAGTGGGTTATGATAATATTTTATTTTTAGTTGTTTGTGATGGAATCTTTTTAACTTTTTTTTATTGGAAAGTGGAGTTCTTGTCTTTTAGTGGAGAAATGAGATTACTTTTTGACTTTTTTTGGAAAAATATGGTAGGAAATTTGAATTAAAGTGTTTTGGTGTGAAATTTTTTTATAGAAATTGGGGCTTTACCTTACTTGACTGTACTAGTAAAGCCCCCAAACAGGCCCTTAGGATCCTCGGGTCATCATTTGGGTGATCATAATCGTCTAACCAAGGGATGAGAAAGGATAGCTCACTAGGTTTATTAGTTCATCCTTTGTATAGTGATGATTGTCCACCCAATTTTATTTGACTATTTTACTAGAGAATTTCCATTATTTGGCCGTTGCACGAATTAATGCCTCTTTTTTTTTTTATTATTATGAAATGAGTGACGCTAGCGTCTCTCCATGCTATTAATAGAGACGCTAGCGTTGTTCTTCGGCCATTTTTTAAAACCCTTGATCTCCTTCATTTTCCTCCCCTTCCTTCCTCTCCCCCAGTACGTCGGCGCCGCTACTCCTTTTGCTCAACCTTGCTCCGATATCAAACATCACCTCTAAGGTATGAGACGTTAATACCGTTTGTACATTTGTTTAGTATTTCAAAATTCAAATACAATGAATGTTTGGGGTTTTTTTTTCAAAGAACGAAACAACCACAATGGTTTTTGTTTGGCTTTCACTTGTTTTGGGACATGGGTTTTCGATTCCGTCATGTTTGTTTGGTGATGGATTAAAATCCGGAAGTGGCATTACATTACCTAAACATGCAATTTCTTCTTTCCTGTTCTATTCTTGTCTGACATCTTTTTTCTCTTTGATGTTTGATATTTCTCCCTCTTCAATCTTGCATTTTGGGGTGAAATTTTTATGTATTTTGTGTGTTTTTTTTTTTTTTTTTTTTTAAAGATTCTGTGATGGTTTTGATTCCAATTCCTCAAAAAGAATTAGGGTTTGTGCGTTGGGTTTTTCTCAGAAAAAGATGGGTAGATATTTTTTGCATCAACCATTGAAAGAAGAGAGAGCTCCTGAGATCTAAAATCCGATCCGATCCGATCCGGTGTTATTAAAATCCAATCCGATCCGATCCGTGGATGACCGGATCGGATCGGATTAATCCGTTCAATCCGTCCTTGTACATTACTTGGAAAAAAAACTCTATGAACTACTCTCACAGCAGCAACACATCTTGTCAAAGAAAACTCCATCAGCCATGTAGCAAATGAACACAAATAACTTACTAAATGCAAAAATAATAACAAAAAAAAACCATATTTCAATCAGAATATGCAACCCAAATATACAAGCAACAACACAGACCCAGATATATGGTAAGGCAATGATTATGCAAGAGTGACAAATACAAGAAAAATCCATAAAAGAGATCCATGGGTTTTTTACCCTTATATATATATATATTTAATATTTAATGACAACGGATCGGATCGGATTGAATCCGCGGATTAAGGGTCAAATCCACCACCGATCCGTTAATAACAGATTACACAATTTCCAATCCGCCACCAATCCGTTGGCCTTCGGATTGGATCAAAATCCGCGGATCGGATCGGATTGACGGATCAACGGATTTTTTGTGCACCCCTAAATGAAACATCACATTGGGAGGGTAACCGCGAAGACATAAGCATACAATATCTACATCATAATGGTAAAGTGTTTTCATTGGTTGGCATCGAAGATGATAACGATATTAAGTGCATGCTGACACTCTCAAGCGTTGAAACAAAAGAGATTTATTTATATATCAACAGAACACCTGTTGGTTCTGGTCTTGGTATTGGAGAACAATCAAGGTATGCCGATTGACATTATTTTCTTAAACAACACATTCATGTCAGTGTATTGGCATAAGTACAAATTCTCAATTCAATATTAATGTTGATATTTACCATGTACTTTCTGAAGGTTGCATTGTTTAAATATGCATTTGCTGCGATATGAGAAATGTGCTGGTTGAGCTAGCATTAATGTCAGTGTGTTTGCCACTAGTTTGGTTGAACGGCCAACTTGGGCTGTGAAGAGCCACAGATTGGTGACGGATTTCAAATCCGTCAATCCGTAGGTAACAGATTGGTGACGGATTTGGCCCAATCCGCACCAATCCGATCCGTGTACACCCCTAGTTTCATTAGCAATTTTAACTAGCAAATCAAATGTTATATCACTTCGAATAAGAACATATCCTCATCTTCTTATTTCCACCTTTATATAACGGATGAATTGTGTCAAACCCAAGATCCCCTTCATAGTGGAATATCACTATTAATTCATCACTCGACATCCTAATCATTGAAAGAACATATCCATTAGAGAGAATCGCAGTAGCAAACTATACACAACATTTTATTTTTATAGATGACATCACACTGTATGTTACATCTTAAACAAGAGCAAACACAAACTAGGTAGAAAACATTAAGGGAAGTTTCATTGCTCTTGTAAAAAATTCTAATTATTTGTTCCAAATGTTCAAAAAAAAAAAAAAAAAAAAAAAAATATTTTGATTCCAGTAAAACCATTCTAATTTCCACATACATAAACTCATTGGAGGATGAGACGGCTGCCAACAAGTTCAAAATGGAGGAAAGCGATGGGTTCGCGGATTCTTTTTCTTAGCCTATGTTATCCATGTATATCAAAGACAAATCTGGGATTCAAAGGTCATTTAATGCATATGGCGTGCATCATTGGGCGTCCATATAAGCCATCTATGATGGGTTTTATACCAGGCGAGAGGAAATGTATGACAAATAGGAGATCTATTACTAATAATTTAATGTAAAGCGTATACAAATGTACAAAAACGTACACCAACCTCTTAATGGAAGCCAACAACCTGTAAGATGAGCAATAGAAAGAAGATTTGCAGATATATTTTGTGTATGGAAGGTCTATTGTGCGAAAATATGCAAGTAGAAAGAAGATGCGGACAATTAGAGATGAGAAAATGGGGTTTCGTAAGTGGGTAAATATAACGAATAGTGACGATAGCGTCACTTAATTTCATATCAAGAGACTCTATTGTCGCTATTGAAAACTACTAAAAAAAAACAAAAGAAAAATGGCGGGAGGAATACTTCCGTGGCAAGAGAGTTATGAGGCACTAATTCGTGCAACGGCCAAATAATGGGAATTGTCCAAGAGAATCGTCATTTTATTTTTATACAATCTTTTTTATGGTGGGTTTTGTCATTTCAAATGATGGATCATTTAGTATGTTTTGGCAAAACAAGCCCTGATATAAAGTGTAAGTGATAGTGATAGAGGGGATTTTAGTATAAGAACGGATGATAATGACAGTGATTTCAATATAAAAGCAATATCTAATGATTTCCATGGAAATTAAAAAAAAATAAAATAAAATAAAGAGAGAACTAAATCTAAGGATTTTACGGGAATAATCCAGTTAGGTGGGCTGTGCACGAAAAAGGACCTCATAGAGTGTACCACACAAAATAGGCTCTATGGGGCTCTGTGTCGCTCTTTCCCACTTAAAAGACCCTACCCGGCCCTTTCTTTCTCTCACTTTCCTTTGTTTTCTTTCCTTCTCCATAGAACGACACTGCCAACCTCCCCTTCAGCATCAAGTGTAGCATTCGGTCCTACCAAAGGTCATGGGTTTGTCTTCTTCCTTGCCTTCGTCTTGGTTGTGATCCACATGGTATCTCCTCCACGTGGTGCTTTTGAATCTTCCTTCTCTTTAATCCGTCAACCTTCTTCTGATATTGCACCTCTATGTAAAGGTATACCACCTCCAAACCATTTTTTCCTACTCATTTATGCAATGAGCATCTTCCACAGATTTTTTTTTCCATCTCGAATTGTGCTTCCATCTCGAATTGTGCAAGCAACCTTGGTTTATTGATTGGAATATTGTAGTTTTTACACAGTTTACAATTGAGTGTAGGAGTATGGAATGTAAATAGTTCAATATTGGCTTCAATGTATTTCTACCGTGTATGCAACTTTGCCCTCAACAATATGTGTAATGGAGTCTAGGAGTGCAACTTTGCAACTTTGCAATGAGTATAGGAGTATGTAATGGAGTCATGTTATCTTGCATTATTAGGGTGAGAAGTTAAGAGTGCAATTGATTAGAGTGTAAACATTAGAGTGCAGTTCATTTTCAGATACTTCATGAATTGATTTTCAGTCGTCAATATGGCTTTACATTGGACGTAAACATTGTGTAAGATTTTCTTGGTATCCAATTCTCAATGTAATTATTTGTTGGATTTGAACATTATGTATGAGACTTTCATCCCACTGTGTTCTTAGATTACAGACCTCAAATTTTGGCCGTTGTGTGCTTGTTTTCGTTGTGTGCTTTTTTTCTCAACCATGTGTTGGATTTTCTTGCGCAACTTACATGACTTTTGCTGGTTGGATGAAGAGTCACACACGAGTTTTGCTGGTTGGATGAAGAGTCGCACATACACACACACACGCTCTCTGTGGAACATCACTTTGTTTTCTGTGTTGTTGTTATATATAATGTTTATGTTTCCATTTTCCTACCTTATGATGTTTTATGTTGCTGCTATATTTGAATGTTTCATTGGATGCTCTCTCTCTCTCTCTCTCTCTCTCTCTCTCTCTCAATCATCATGTAGAAAAGATAGGTAGAAGATTCATATTATCCATGGACTTTTGGTGATGTTAACAATGAATTTACCAACCTACACTATTTTAATGAATCTATGATTTTAAATTGAACCGATGGCCAAAGGACATGAAATGGATGTTGAGGGAACATTGCTGTATGAACAAGATACACATGTTTCGGAAGCTATTGCAAAAGGACTAGAACCAGGATAACTATAGATGCATCCTCGCCAATCCAGCTAGAGACATATTGGTGGTAACTAAGACCCAGAAAGAGTATGTTAGATAGGCTGGTCTATTGCATCTCTTACAAATAGATTACATGAGGATAGACCGTGCTCTTATACCTAGGCTGGTTTTCAGGCGCTTCGAAAAATTTACCTCTATTGTGGAATCCTCTCATTGTAGAAATGTACCCTATGGCTATGGGATTCAGTGCGATATGAGTATATGACTTCTATTGGGTCCCATCTCCAGGCGCATAGGGGTTTTGATAGTGTTATGGAATGAAGATGCATCAACTGCGGGTTAAAACTTCAATGCTCCATACCTATATAGTATTGAAAAACAGGGGATTAGGTCAGATGGGTGCTGATGAATTTATATCTATACAAACCAGATAACAAAGCTAAAGGGGGATATTTTCAGAAAATATTATAAAAAGGATTTATCTACTATCGTGCATAGGAGATTTCGGCAAATGTTAATCCCTCCCCAGAGTTCCAAGGGAACAAAACACTTAGCTTCACTTCCAGCAATTCTACAGATAGCTATACCTATCTTAGGACACCGGCTTTCAGTGTGACACTAAATTCAATTCGGTTGTTGTTTTGGCAGATATTATTCCATTTCTATCAATGCCTTTCTTTTGTTCCGCAAAATTCATCATGAGCAAGAGAGGTGTGTAAGCAAAATCGCAACAGCAAAGCAGTGTCTCTCTTCCTTTATCAATGCTATTGAGTTGATTGGTATGCCACTTAATGTGGGCAGATTCAAGTGGTCAAACAAACAAGAGATGCTGTTGAAAAGCAAAAATGAAGTATTCCTTATCTATAAGAAATGGAGGAAAAGTACCAATGAATTGGGCAAATCAGAATTCAAAGAAAATATCAGATAATGCAGCAATACATCTAATGTTTTCCACAATTGCAATTGATACACTCACTGTATCAAACCACAAAAGGAAATATTGGCAGGAGAGCCACAGCTCTCAGCCATCTTGAAGGCCTGATTTCCTAGAGTTTACAGGAAGTAGAGTTTCTCAAATCTTGTATCTGACACTGGACCAATATGGATCTGGCAACCATCACTACTGCACATGAGGTCGAATTGAACATATAGGCTTGACAATTATTTAGACCATTGATATGGGGAGCAATACTTCAAATAAGCCCTAGTCCAAAAAAGGCAGCTAAGGAATACTTAATCACATCCAATAGAATAATCAAATACAGAACTTTCAAGGTTTTGCAACGATGGAGGGAATCCTCAATCAGATGGTCTGGATACTTCCAATAAATATATTAGATATTTGGAACTTACTACATCCATGGCATGCCACAAAATTAATGCTCAAGATCAAACAGATCAATCTGTACAATGGTGAGTGATGATGAAAAAATGAAAGATTTAAAAATCAAAATCTTCAACCCTAAGCCATAAGAGTTACACCCAAACAGCCAATTATTCAGTTATTGGCGAAGATAAAATTGCAAAGATCACTATCCACTTTCATTAGATAATCAGTAACTATAATAGATAGATCGTTGCATTCAGAAACTAGTAGACCAAAAACACATCAAGATTCATTTCAGACCTACTTATGCTTAGAAGATGACTTCTTCTTTGAAGTCAACGGCTGTGGCTTTGGATGACGTTCAGCTTCAATGGGATCCAGCCAATTCAACGGATGACGGTTTAAGAAGGGCCACTTGGGAACAATGAGCAATGTGGTCAAAACCACACCGCCAGCATAGATTAGCAGCATTGTCTGGAATGAACCCACGGAATAGCCAACCACAAACGCCACAACTGCAAATACACCTAGTACGATTTGCATCAGCAGCTCTGCTAGCTTCTGCCCCTGCCAATCCATCTGTGAATTGAAAAAAAAAAAAACCATAAATACACTCTATTGTCAGTGAAAAAAAAAAAAAAAGCCACAATCATGTTTGGAAATGACCCAGTATTGTGCACATGACAGAATTAACAATGCAGTTTAGGACATTCACAGTGAAGATTCACAAGCCGCATAATCCACAATTTCTGTTTAGTGCAGTGATGGAAAGATGGTCCGATTACTCCACCTATAGGCCTTAAAACCCTCAAACTTAAGGGGTTGTTTGGTTGAGACCATTTACGTGTGTGAATAACTCATATGCGAATCATTTACACACCTTCATGTTTGGTTGAGGTCATTTACGCATCACGTGTGAAATTTTGATGTGTAAAAATGGGCCATTTTCGTATTCAGATTTTCACATGTGAGGGTGGGTAGTAGAATGAATCCCATGTGATTTTCACATGAAACAAAACCACATCAAAAAGGGCGGACGGTGTGGTGATGTGACGTTCCGTCACAATAGTGCAACGATTCGAAACCCAACGGCCTTTTTTCTCATTTTTTTATACTCTCCGGTTTTATTTGAAATAACATACGTTTGCAACCCTAACCCTCTTCTCCCATTCATCTTCCTAGCATAGCAGGTGCTTCTCAAGAACTCTAGGTACTCTCTCTCTCTCTCTCTCATTTTGGTCATCTGTTTATGTTTGGGAATGTTTTTTTGTTTGGTCAAGAAGCCTCTGTAACCATCCCACCTCTCCACCGCTCCACCGTAATGGGTTTTGCTCCCCATCTTTTCATATTGACGCATGTAACAAAAGTGCGAAATCATTTGATTAAAGATGAAGAGAAACCTACAGGAACAGAATTGTTTTACAGTTCTGTCATGTAAATCTTTAGTATGTAAAGGCATGATGCAGCAGGGTAAATCCACTCTTCTGTCGATTTTGGTTCCTGAATTGAATTAGGCTAAGGTGGAAAACATCTTTTCCCTTTTTTTGCACTTTTTTCACTAAACATTGAGATTTACAGTGGTATTGACATTCCAACAGAAAGGACCATACAACTTTAGTCGGACAATCCTGAACAACTATAGCACACCAGGGTTACTTTCAATACAGGACATTCTCGGTTCAGGAAGACAAAAACAAATACAATCAGTTCTTTTCACTACAGTTTGGAGTGTTAATGATAATTAATTTCATGAAGTTTAACATAATTAGACGACTTGTTATTTAGTTTTATTTTTCTTTGATATCAATCCACTACATACACATACTGAAGAATGCCTATTTTCATGCTATACCCAAAAACAGTGGGTACATAATCCTGTCGATAAATCCAAAAGGACAAATGAGAAATAGAAGGGAAAAAGATATAAGTAGGTTATAATGGTATTTTGTTTTTAGTTGTTTGGGATGGAATATTTTTGACTTTTTGTAAGGGAAAATGAAGGTTTTTTTTTTTTTTTTCGTCTAATAAAGGTAGTTGCTTTTTGACTTTTTTTTTGAAAAAGATTGAGAGAGTTTTGGTAAAAAGTGCTTTTGATTTGATGTTTAACTTGACTTTACTTGACTTTACTTGACAATTAAAATTACCAAACGGGCCCGGAGCAAAACAAGGGATTTGTAGATATGCTTGGAAAAAAAAAAAAAAAAAAAAATCTTTTCCTAGTGAATGTTACATCACAGACATGCCCAACAATTATCAGAATTTCAAAAACAAAAGGAACGATACTGATTATAAATAACAAATAATCAAACTAGATAGAGAGTTCAATAAGAAATTCAATCTAGAACATAGAATGATCAGATAAAACCCTAGATCTTGCGTAATATGCAGCGTCAACCTCAGTATAAACCCTAGAATACACGGAAATACACCTTCAATTCTAATGAAGGAAAAAAAAAATTGCTAAATCGGAAGTAAGAATGAAGAAGCCCTAAAACCGTGCAAGAAAGAGTGAAAATTCTCAGAATCAAAATCGAATAGGAAAGGAAGCTGATCGTGGAAGAGATGGCTCAATCAAACCCCCAAAAATCCGTGAAATCTACATTGAAAAAAAAAATATCGTGCGTAAACCCAAAAACTCATTTCAAAGGACCAAAGGAGAACGAAGCAAGATCAACTCAGAGATCGATTCAACGCTTATTATCTATTACAAACAAACAAACAAAAAAGTGGAGCAAAAGCTCGGAAGGGACGAGGGAGATAGCTTACCGGCAGTGCTTATGATAGACGGATCTGGTTGACTGAAGCAACGAGAAGGTTGCGAAATAAGAAGAGCGAAGGAAGAGATGGAGCGACAATAAAAAGAAACGTCCGCAGAAAATATGATAGATCGGTTCGGCTCAGTTACAAGTCATGAAGAACATCTAGAAATACGAAATTCTATAAAAAAGAAGGCTATAGTTAAATTATTACGAACATCAGTGTACTTAAATGGAATAATTAGCCAAAGATCCCTAGAATTGAAACTATACAGCCTCCGGTAGAGAGAAATTTTGTTTAAGGGTTCTAGTCCAAACAGCTAGACTGTTTGCAACCAGAGGTCCCTAGAGCCACACAGTTTCATTTTTTAAGACTAATTTGCCCTTGCAACTGTTGCAGCATGTGTTTGTAGTGGTCCCCAACGTGTCACGATTATTTAGCCTGGAATTAAGAGCATAAGTGATCAGTTATTACTGATATGCATCTGTAATTGAGCGAAAATCTAGTTTTTTGAATTTCAAACTGCAATCGATTCTGATCTTGAATTTGAATGTAGAAAATTTACGAGAGAGAAGATAAATCTATTGACTGACTCATAGTTTTGTAGATTCATTGTTTGCGAAGCAGATTGCAGATCAAATGTTTTGGGAAGTAGTTCTCTTCTAATTGTATTACAGATTCGTAGATTGATTGCTTGAGTAGCAGATTTCATATCCAAATTGTGGGAAGGACTACCATCTTTTTTGAGATAGGCGAGGTTTTCCAAACACAGCAGAGAGTAAGCATTTTTTTCTTATTTAAATGTCTAGATCTATATATATATATATTTGATACTCATGGTCAGATCTGTTGTTATTGGATGATAGTTTCGTAGATTGATTGATTGGGAAGCAAAAGCGGTAGCAGTTCTATCGTTTTTGAGTTAAGCGAGGTCTTCCATTCACAGCAGTGATTATGCAATCTTTTTAGATTTAGAAGTGTAGATCTAAATATTTTTTATTCTTATGGTCATTTCGTCGAGTATAGATTTCGATAGTTTTGTTATTCATGAACAAATCAATTTGTATGAGTTCAATTCATCTAGATTTGCTTCTAATAATGGAAATATTTAGTTCTAGTTGTTCACGTCTTTAGATTAGTTAGAGCATGATTAATCTTCCATTGTTATTAGTTAGTTTCTTTCTTTTCATTACTTATAAATTGTGTTGAGTGCTGCAATGTGGAAGAAGCCATGTAACCAAAGTTATGTAACCATAGCATCAAATTTATCTGAGTTTCAAACAGACTTTTGTTAGTTTATGCAATATTATCTGAGTTCTGAAAATATTATCTGAGTTCTGTAATGAATTTATATGAGTTCTCTTGAGAAAATCCAGATAATGTGACTTAAATTTGGCTTAAACCCAGATAAATTTATGCAGAATATATGAGTGTTTTACAGTCTGCATACTTTTTTTCAATGCTGATGACACTTGATATTTGTTGAATTTTGTATTTTGTAGATGTCACAGCCGCAATTGCTTCTGTGTAAGTATGGCATATTTACTGCCGTCATTCATTTTAGTGGGAGCATGAGTTTTGATGATTTGATGCGTCAAGTTTGTAACAAGTGGAAGAATCTTTCAGTGAACATGGTCTGTTTGACTTACGCATTGCCTGGCCACCCAAAGTGCTTGCTGGACAGCGATTCGGATCTACTGAGCTTGTCTATGTTGGCATCTTCAATGGGATTGGGAAGAGTGGATGTATTTGTATCAGAATCGCATAAATGAGAGGATGGTGATCAAGAGGAAAATGCTGATGAATTACCTGAAGATGACCTAGCATTAGTGGGGTATGATGATACAGATATAGAGACAGATCTTCTTCCACAGTTTTGCACACACAAAGAGAAGCTTTTGCTGTCTTCGAACTAGGCAAGTGGTATTAGAGAAGTGTGGCAGAGGTTTGAGGGTGGTGTTGCAGAGTTTAGAAGTGTCATTTGCAGATATTCAATTGAGGTTGGTTTTGAATTTGTATATGTGAAAAATGATAAGGTGAGGGTGACAGTTGAATGCTCTTACAGTCATTCGATGGGATGCTGATGGCGTATTCATGCATCTATTGAGAAGTCGACTGGCCATTTTTGTATCAGGACATTAAACAATGAGCATACATGTGGTGCAGCAGTTCGAACATAAAAAAAACAGCCATATGAATTCTGAGACAGTTGCAGATTTAATAATCGATCATATTCGTGAGAAGCTGCTCACCAGACCGATTGATGTCGTGCACCACTTTAAGGCGAATTATGGGCTTGGCATTACATATCATCATGCATGGTGGAGCGTGGAAAGGGCAAGAAATAAGTTGTACGATGATTCCTCGCTATCTTTTAACCATCTTCGTTGGTATATTAAGGTGGCGGAGGAGGTAAATCCAGGAAGCCTTTTTGTGCTAGATTATAACCAATCAACTAAGTGTTTCAAGCGTCTATTTGTTTGTTTCTATGCTTTAATGGCTGGTTTTAATCATGTTCGTTTTTGGACAGTACTTTTTTGAAAGGTAGATACAAGGGAAACTTGTTGGCAGCAACTGTGAAGAATGGAAATCAAGGTAAGTTGTAATGCTGTTTTTTCTGATATTATGGACATCTTTTTTTATTCATGATTACCATGTTTTGATATTTTGAATAGTACTTGAAATATAAATTTTATTTATTCATGCCACAGGGTCGTTTCCCCTTGCTTTTGCGGTGGTGGACTCAGAGACTGAGGACAATTGGACATGGTTTATGCAGAACTTAAGGAAAGTTATTTTTTCGGATCGCACTATTACTTTTATCTCTGATAGAAATCTAGGTTTGATAGAGGCTGTTTTAAGGGTATTTCCTTTTGCCCATCATGCGTATTGCCTCCAACACTTGAAGGCAAATTTGAGGGACAAATTGTCAGGTGGTTACACTAATGAATTTAGAGAGAGAATGGTTATGATGCTTCGGGAATGTGCATATGCGCCGACCATTGCTGCCTTCCATGCAAAGCTGCAGTCGTTGAGGCATGAAGGTGGTTCCAATGTAGACAGATTTATCTGTGGATTGCCTCATGAAAGACGGAGCAATGCTTATTTTAAGGGCCAGCGGTACGGTGAGATGTGTTCGAATGCAGCTGAGTCTTTCAACTCATGGATTAGAGAAGCTCATCATCTTCCAATTACAAAGTTGGTTGACACAATAAGGGTTCAAATAATGGATCAGATGGCTAATAGGAAAGAAGTTTCCAGCAGATGGAAGTCAGTCATCTGCCCGGACATGGATAAGAGGCTGGATGCTGCTATCCGGCTTGGAAGGACGTTGACTGTTGGTCGTTCGAGTGAAACTATTTATGATGTTCACTCTTACCCGTCAGTGACTGTGGACATTTTTAATCAAATATGTTCCTGTTATCAATGGCAGATCAATGGTTTTCCGTGCGCCCATGCATGTGCTGCGATTCAAAAGAGTGGAAAGGACCTGAATGTTTTTGTGGATCACTATTTTCACACTCATACATTTAGGCTTCATACGACGAGCAGATTTATCTAATTCCAACTGTTGGAATGCCGGAGCCAACAGTTGCTGAAGCTATTATTCTCTCACCTGTGGTTAAACGGCTAGCTGGTAGGCTGGAAAAAGGGAGAATCTTGTCAAGATGGGAGATCACACGATAGATAAAATGTGGGCGATGTGGTCGGATTGGCAGTCACAATAAGAAATCGTGCAAGGAGCCTATTCTTTGAGAGTTCATTGAATTAGATGTTGACTTCAGTTGAAGTCTAATATTGTATATAGATTACAATATGAATTCTGATTAATGAATAATAAGTCAAATTAACATTACTTTTAATGCAGTTTTACGTGTTGTTACTTTTATAAGTAATTAGTTTCCAATGTATATAATTCATATAGTGAGTGTTCAAAGTTGATATTAAAATTGCATTACAATTGAGATTAGTTGGAACCAACAGCTACAGAGAGCGATCGCATGAATTTGCTAAATATGTAGTAGAACTCAGATAATTTCACCCAAAAGTCAGATAATTTGATTCAGAACTCAGATAACATCGGTCAGGATTTAGATAATTTAAATCAAAATTCAGATAATTTCATTCAGATCTTAGATAATTTCATTCAGAACTCAGATAATTTGATTCAGAATTCAGATAACTTCAGTTGGAATTTAGATAATTTCAATCAGAACTCAGATAATTTCATTCAGAACTCAGATAATTTCATTCAGAACTTAGATAAATTCATTTAGAACTAAGATAATTTTAATCAGAACTCGGATAATTTCAATAAGAAGTCAGATTAATTTGGCAGAGGTCAGATTAATTTATACCAGGACTCAGATAAAATCATTGGATAACACTTATTTACGAATAGATTGACAAGAAGTTTTACATTCATCCACAAATGTGACAATTAAAATCATTCATTTGTTCACAAATGTAAAAATTACATTGACAGAATTGTTTCCCCCACATTCATATGAACCAAAAAAATACATTCACAAGTTTGTTGTTCTGGCACTTTTCATATACAGATGTTTACATTAAAATGTTTCTCCAACAACTTGTTTCTCAAATGGCTGTAGTTTCGTCATCGCTGTTTGAAATCATCATCAGAAGTTTGTTTCCTGGCATGGAAGTTTTCAATTGTCCAGCTGCGATGTTTGTCATTTAGGAACTTACTTGCTATCTCTGCCCTTAATTCATCAATGACGTGCTGTGGCAGCTTTGAAACAATTATTTGATTATTTGTAAGTTGCTTCATAAGATAACAAACGATAACTCCGCAATCAACCCTGAAATAGGACATGCTATTGTTAGTTGATTGTAAATAAGTCATTGTCAAGTAAATTAAATTAGTGTAGTTGCACAATTACACTTACGAGCCCATTTTCTGTTGTGGGGCGTCATCCACGCTTACCAATGGAGCTCCATATGGCTGTGTCTCTTCAACATTTATATAGTTGTAGTTCTCCACATATTGTTTATGCAGAAAAAAAAAAATAAAGTTTGTATTTTGGTTTGGTGTTTGTTTATTAAAATGGGACAATGATATACATAAAAAAGTCAATGAGACATACCAGAATTCGTGCATCCTCGAAGTAATGATCGACTGTTTTAGCTGATCTTGGTCGTAAGGAGTTGTAATGTAGCCAATCTCCTTCTTTTTTATCGAGCACCAACAGTGTCTAGTGGAAAGGCTCAACATCTTTCCTTTTTCCATTTGAATTCATGGGGAAAAGCACGAATCTGTGGTTTGCAGTTCTATTTGGAGAGATCTGAGGGTGTAGAATCTTTTCCCTTATTTCCGATGACGGTGAAGTAACAAATTTCTACATTAAGATTTGTTTAGTTACTGTTTATTATATATTAAAATAAAGTAAATGGTGACATGGTTAGCACAATTATTGTCTCTTACGCAGCATAAACTTGTTATGAAGTATGTTTTTTCTCGAGGCAACATTTTTTCCCCATGGACAATCATGAGTTGCTCGTGGATTTCTTCCTGTTCTTTATATAGCAACTCAGCGTAGCAGTCAATGACCTGTTCAATTTCGAATAGACAATGTTAGGCATCTAGTGTGAATCACGACCATTTTATGTTTGTGTAAAATGAAGCAATAGTTTGTCAATGTTTTTGTGGTGTGATGCTTACGGTGCTTGACATTTCTGCTCTGCTGAGAACTGCAATTATGTCCTCATAAGAAACAGCTTGTGTGCCCTCACCTCCCCAAACGAGTGCCCTGCAAATGCAATTGGACATAGTGCTCAATTAGTCTACATTTTTTATTAATGTTTCTTTAAATCAACTGCTGTGTTGCTTAGTTGCATAGGTATGTAACTTACGAATTGCTATCTGCTTCGTAAATCTGTTTTAACTTTTCAACAGCAGACACATTCATAAGCTTAGTGACTGCATTTTTTGGGAGTGTGAAGGGTGCAGCTGTTGGGTGCATTTTCCTTGACGCTGTTCTTTTTTTAATTCGCTTTACCATGGAGGATTGTTTCACCTCCTTAATTGGCTTTGATGGTGCGTCAGAGGACATGATCTAATCAAAATTTCAAGTAAATAAATTGGAATTTATTGAAGGATATATAAATTCAATAGAATGTCAGATGATTTTGTTGAAAGTCAATTAAAATCTCAAAAAAATCAGATAATTTTAATGAAACTGTTATAAGTTCAAACAGAAGTCAAATAAATGTAATATAATATTAGATAAATTTGTTGAAAGTCAGTTAAGATCACATATAAGTTAGATAAATTTAATGAGAATTGTTATAAGTTCATACAGAAGTCAGATAAATTTGTTAGTTACTCAAGTAAAACATGAATTCAATCTGAACAAAAATTATCTAAACATGCATGGACGTGTAACTGAATTACCTCAGGTATATTTCCTTCAACGTTTTGATTAGCTGCAGCTTCTTCCACTGATTTCTCCGTCATTATAGACCCTTTTTGCTGTGAATTAATTTTTCTTGGAGGCTTGAAGGATATCATCTAATGACTTTTGAGCCAATTCCAATCGCTTCTCTGCGTAATCAATTGTCATTTTCTTCAAGAACTGCTGCAGTTTCAAGTTGTTTGATTCCAGATTTATCAACTTTTTCTTCAAGCCCTTTATTTCATTTTCTGCATTTGTAGCTCTTGAAGACTGCACATCTGACACACTCATAGTATGTTTCAGTTGCTTTTTGAGGGAGCTGACCATTCGAGAAGACTCCTCTACAGCCTGATTGCTTTTCATATTTTGTCTTTCAATGGAACTCTTCTCCTTTGTCAGCTGCTCAACAAACAATAGAGCATCATCTCTTTCTACTATCAAGCTAGTGATCCTTATTTCAGTTTCAATACTTTGCTTTTTTATGATATATTTTTCTGCCGATGTCCTTTCAAGTTCAATAGCCATCATTTGGATATGTGCTTGTAACTCTGTCTTCTCATTGGTTAGTTGGATGACTAATGAAGTTGCCATGTCACGCTCTTCGATAAGACTCTTGAGCTCGCTGTTTTCGGCGGATTGTGATTGGTTTTTAGGACAAGGCATGGTATCACCAACTTCCGGTACTGATCGAGAGTGTGTTTCAGATTGCTCCTCATTTACTGTGTTGCTGGTGCTGCCAATAATGTCAGCTAAGATGTTTGCAACCAACAGATCTGTTTGTATGGACATCTCTTCATAACCAGCCATCTCTACACCAAAGGTTACAGACTGTGTTGCGACACTAGTGAAATTTGTTTCTTTACTGTTACTATTCTGTAACTGCTCTTCCAACTCGAATATGACCAATGTGTCTGGCATTATGTTCGAATCCGGCTGGGTGGCTTTAATCATTTTATTCTCTGCTCCCTGCTCTTCTTCTTCCAATTCATGTTGTTTTTCTTCATTTCCTTCCCGTTGATCCTCTCCTTGATCCCCATTTTCTCCTTCTACCCCTACTTCCATGTCTCCTCATTCTCTTTCCTGTTCATCTGCTTCTCCATCCTCATGGTCATTTTCCTCCTCTATCTTTACTATCTCATGGTTTTCTTTTTCTGTTACTTCTTCCTTTCCTTCTATATCTATTATGCCTCTCTCGTCATGAATGCCACTGTCTATCAAGGACTGGAATCGCTACACTTCAAGAAGCATGCTATTTAATTCGTCACTGAGGACCTACTTTTGGTAACAGTGTTACGCTGAGCATGTTCGATTAAAAACTTAGATAAAATTAGATAGCAAAAATTGAGAAAAATACATCAGTAGCTAGCAGTGAATGAAGGGGCCTTTTCCTAAGTGCCATACTCATTGCCCTTAGATTCCACTTTAGTATCCTTGGCGAATGCACTGAATCATTTGGGGTGATAATTGTTGTGTGCTCACACAACCAATACTATTACAAAATCAGAAAAGACATGTATATCAGTTATTATTTGTATATTCGAATTCATAAGTGTAAATTGGTAGTTGTATATCGTACCGGTAATGCAATAAGGCACCCAATGACTCCATCAGAACCACGGCTCCTGCTGTGTACTGACTCCATCAAAAATTTTGAAATCTCTTTTGCCTAGGCATAGTGCTTTATATCCATGTAATTTTTAACGTAACCCACGTATGCCCATCCTATTGTGTTTCCGTGGGTTGCAAAAACGATTACGACAAGGATATACAGGCACAGTAGTCTAACAACATCAGCAATGTCAGTTTTTGATTCTCCATTTAATGTTAGATGGAGCTGTTGCTTTATTTGTGGAGCAGACACCCTTGAACCGGTATTGAATCTTCTAGATATGAATTCAAATGTTTTCCTCTTTGAATACTTCAGATCAAGTGCTCTTGTTCCTTTCGGTATTCCGAATATGAGAGATGTCATTTGCAGTGAAGGGCACATAGGACCCCCCTAGTCTGAACTGCCTTCTTTGGTTGTTATATGTATCAAGGATCAACATAATGTCCTTGTCATACTTTCTGCACATCTGTTCTGAGATTTTGTTGTCCAACATGCTCTCTATTAGGTTCCAGAAAGGAGTCCTCTTTAATTCAACTCTATGATGTTCAGTTACCAATGGCTTTATACTTTGAATTAGTCTCACAGTTGACACCAAGTTTGATCTAAATTGGTAACGTGTGGTAGTCTTCTTAGCCTTCTTCTCTTTACTCACTGGTGTATTTTTTGATGGTTTATCTTGTACCCTTTTTCTCTTGTTCTGTTTTCTTGCAACATACAGTAAAATAACTGAGATTCATATCATTTATGAAAGTGCAACTAGGTTCAATGAATAAGTCCTAGATGGGGGGTGAATAGGACAAAAGGAATTCTAATGCCAATCTTAAACTTATTAGCCTAATTTTTAATCTCAACTTGGAATAATAATCACACATAACAAAATAACTTGTATGAATTATAAGGTCAATGTGTGTGTGCTTAAATAATCAGAGAAACTCTAATTTGAAACAAGATAATAAACACAAGAGATAAAAATGACACAAGAGATTTATAGTGGTTCAGTCACACAGACCTACATCCACTCTCAAGGGTCACACAGTCCCATGGTTCCACTATAAAGAATCAAACTACACAAGTACTGATTATAACTCAATTTTGTTACTGAGGTTCGATCACACAGATCTAAATCCCCACAGACAATTTTTAGAGTGGTTGACACACAAAGATTCAATCCACTGTCACAAAGATATAAATTTGAATGGAGGGCGAACACTTGCCTTTGATGAAAATCGAAAGTGTTCGAAGAAGCTTTTGACCGTGATCGAAGCTTTTTACCCCTTCCAGCTAGCTTGGTGTTGATGATGAAACTCCTTTGAGATGCTCCCCATGGAGCCGTGCTACAGCCCGGGGTCTGTGCCGGGGTCTGTAGCACGACTGTATAAGGTTTGTATATAACTCAGAAAAACATAATAGGAACTGGTTAGAATCTGAAATAAAGTCATTTATTTGTGTTATTAACTCACAAACTGCAATAATATGTGATAAAGTTAAGTGAAAGACAAACAAACTCTGTTAAATAGTGACATTAATTTATCTAAATTTATTAAGAATATATAATTTCACCCCGGGCATTTATGAATACAATATAATTTATGTGAATTTTCAATTCAAACTCATATGCATTCGGTTGAGTGCCAGATAAAGACAATAGACATTGATTCAAGTTCATTCAGAACGCAGATAAATTCAATATAAAGTCAGATAAATTGGATACAGAACTCAGATAATTTGCATATACTCACATATAAATTTGATAGAGTCTCAGATAAATTAAACACGAAGACATAAGCTTTGTATAAAATTGAAAAAAAAAAAAAAACATATCAAGTATTGGTTAGAATCTGAAATAAAGTCATTTATTTGTGTTACTAACTCACAAACTCAACTAAGGTCTAGTAAAGTTAAGTCAAATACAAACAAAATCGGTTAAATAGTGACATAAGTTCATCCTATTTTAGTAAGAACAGATTAAAACAAATCAGGCACATATGAATACATTTTAATTGCTGTAAATTTTCATTCCAAAATTATATGCAATTGCTTTAATCTCAGATAAAGTCAATAGACATTGATTCAAGTTTAATAAGAACACAGATAAATTTAGTTAGATGTATACAAAAAAGAATAATAAGTTTTTTATACAACTACGATGAAAACAATAGCAAGAACAGAGCAGTGAATTTCATGCACACATAGATTTATTATAATTTCTTGCAATTTTCATTGTAAATTCAGATGCATTTTCATTCCAACCGTGCAATCTCAGATAAAGACAACATAAATTGATTTAAATACAAGAAGAAATCAAAATTCAGTAGTTTTATAAGGAGACAGAGAGTTGAGAAATTTGTCAAAAATCTTAGATAAACTTAGTTGAAATTGAGAAAATAGGAAATAATGTTCGACATTTGGTTCAACATTTCGAATATATACAAAAAATATTGTAAAAAAAAGTTATTTGGAAACCTTCTACTTCCTGTTGTTGTTGCTTTTGGCGTTCCAGAACTAAGGAAGACTTCGTTCTCTCCATTTCCTGAAAAGTTTTTCGTTATTAGAAGAGGAACCGAAAGAACGGTACAAAAACATTTGAAATCACGATTAACAGTAATATAGGCTTTCGATACCAGAAGAGGAAGAAATTTTCAACTTACAACGAAAATCAGTAGTTTGAACTATTGTTTATGCGTTTCGAAACACTTCTGCAATCAATCAATTGGCGCTGCAACTAGAGTTTGGATATCTTTTTTCTTGTATTTCTTCTCCACGAAATCGAAGATATCTTTGATGCAGACAGAAACTTGGAATGAAACAGTTAATCTATGAAAAGTTTTTGAAATTTTTATGTAAATCTGCTGTTCTTCACTGCATGCAATCAGAGACGCCAAACGTCGCCTTTTTCGTCGGGGTTTCTTCTTTGAGAGGATTCGAAACTTTTTAGATTGGATTGATTGTTATCGGTTTCGTTGGTGTTTTATTAATAAAGAGACAATTAATGGAAGGGCAAATTGGACATTTGAGGTATGAGATTTTGTGTGAGGGACCTTTGGCTGCATGACTTTTTTTTGTGGACTGTTTGCAGTAAAGTCAAAAGTTGAGGGACCTCCGACCAAAGTCCCCTACTTAAATATATAGAGTTAAAAAATAATAAACTCAATACCCACCATAATATATAGTTATGCTGTATCTAAGTTCAAATAGTTTTTAAAATCTTTTTTTTTCTTTTTCTATCGTAATGGAATTTTTTTATGCCACTTCGTGTCAAACAATTACAGGCACGCCCTTAAAAAAGGGAAGAAGAATATTAAACCCATAAAGTTTAATAAGATCTCCCCCTTTGTTCTACTTTTATATGTTTTTATTATATGAAATAGATTGGACAGCTAGTAATAGGTGTTACATATTATTTCATGCCTCTATTTCTCTAAATGTCTAAATTGGATGGAGATTTGAAAAATTAGAGCGTTTGGCACAAGACTATGGCCTCTGTCCACTTTAGACATTTAGTGGCAAATCCTCTAAAATTCAAATGCTCCGAAAGTAGGCAAATAAAAAATAGATCTTTTGGCTCTTAAAATTATAGAGGCGGGTGCTATTTTTTATGGCAAAACTGCCTTTAGACGGTGTTTTGTTGACACTGTCTGTCCTTTAAACAAAACCCCTTTCGTTTCCCATTCATTTTCAGTCTTTTCGTTTTAACACCGGATAAAGGCTAGATTGAGAAAAGGAAGGAGCGAGAAAAGAGAGAAGAAAGGAAGAAAGCATCGTGCGGGTATGCATTGAACTTCTTGAACTCTCTCTTTTTTCTTTTCGTTTTTCAATCAGAGAGCAAGATGTTTTAGGATGGCTTTCGATCGAGTCGATGAATATTAAGAGGACTGGTTCTATGTTCTGGATTTTTGGTAGTTTTTTGTTGATTTGGATCTTTGGTGAAAGGGAAATGGTTCGGTTTTGTTGGGGTCTGTGGGTGGAAAGGGCTAGAATGGGTAGGGTTTAGGATTTATGGTTTGGAAAGGGTTTGGAGTGGGTCGGGTGTTGGTTGGCTCGAATGATAGATGTCCCATATGTTTCACGATGTCTCCACCCATGCCAAGCAAGGCAATTGGCACGAGGCTTAATTAAATCTCACTCTAAAGGAAGATTCAACAAACACTCCCTATATTAACATTTAAACAATGAAAACTTAAATCCACCACCATTCATAAAACTTTGTTGATGCTACTTGTAAGTGTCTAAATATTACGGACTTGATTAGATGGATGTAAGACTTCTTGTTAAACTTCTTAGGAAGGATTGAGAAGAATTGGATGCCTGAAACCTGAAAGGGAAGGAGAAACAAAAGGTCAGAGCCTTTGGCTGCTCTCAGCCAAAAGCACTCCGACGCCTAAGCTAATTTTGTAACTAGACAAAGGGTGAGTGAAGGAGAGGAAAGAGGAGAGTAAGTATGTATATCTATTGATATATGAATGCATACCTCTTATGAATTTGATCCTTGTATATATAGGCTGGGAACTGCCTTTTGGAGGTCCCATCGGGGCCCACCATGATGTGGACATTGGAGGTAAGGTCCCATCGAACCTTACCCTGATGTGGACATATCCACATGATAATGATAAACTTTTACCTCAATCCGACACATGTACTCATTACATTCTGTAATCATGGCTGAGCCATCATATAGGTACAACTATTAGCTATTATAGAGGTATAGGTGCCACTGATTGAGAGTTGGTACTCGTCTCAGTTAACCGAACTGAGGATGGCACTGAGGCCAAGCATGACCTTAATATGGATGCCTTCTGGCACTATTGCCGAGATGCGTTATGCTAGCTGGTACCGTTACTGAACCAGAACAATCTTGCCGAGACCAGGGTATGCCGAGCTAGTACCATTACCAAAGTTAGGATGATCTCATCGAGACTAGGGCATGCCGAGCTAGTGCTTTTACCGAAGCTAGGATGATTTCGGTACTGTGAGAATATCTTCCCTAGCACTATTGCCGAGATGTATATAACCGAGACCGGGATATACCTAGCTGGTGTTAGGGATTTTGTGTATTGCAATTTGATGGATGCATCATTTGATTTTTCACACTTGCATTGATTTAGAAAAACTTGAAATCTTGATTTACTCATGCATTGTTTTAAATCTTGTAAATCATTTGTTTCATGCATGTTTTCATTGGATGCATTTTATTTTGGAAAAGAAGTTTTATAAATCAAGCTAGCCAATGGTTTTAAGAAGTTTCAAATCTTTTTGGCTTTGTATGTTTCATGATTTTAAAAGAACTTAGATTGAATTAAAATCATGATTTCAAGCTTGGTTTATTGGCCCAAAACTTCCCACAAGAAAATACCTCAAAATATGCATTTGTGGGAAAAATGGTCCCAGGCCCGGGTCGATCGCGCAGTTTGGCCGGTCGACCGGCCCATGGACCCGGTCGACCGGCCACACTATGCGGTCGACCGGGCAAAGAACCGTTGAGCTCTTTTCAAACGGTCACTTTTTTAACCGTTGTTCACCCGGTCGACCGGGCAGTCTACCAGGTCGACCGGGGACTAGCCGTTGGGCAATTTTTGATATAAATAGAAGCTCATTCCCATAGAAATTTCGAGGAAAAAAGAGGCCCTCCTTGAGATGTTTTGAGGCCAAACAAAGGGGAATGAGCTAAGGAAGGCTAAGGGACATTTGGAAAGCTAAAGCTTGGTTTCATGGAGTTAAATCATTAAGTAAGCTTTACTTTTCCTAATCATATGTTTTCATGCTTTGTTTTATTTATTGGTGAATCTTGTCTAGCATGATAAACTATGATTGGTTGTATCCTTAACATGTTTTATGTTTTGAATTGATCTATTATTTTGGATGCAATACTTTGAGATTCAATCCAAGTAGTACTTGAATTGGTAAATCTAAGTAGATCATGTTAATGGAAAAATCTTTGAAATTATATGTAACATGATGCATATACTTGGTTGAATCTTTGGTTGTTGTTTTCCATCATAAGAAAATCACTTTCAAATCTATCTTATGTTTTGGATTTAACAACCACACAAATCATATGTTTTCATGCTTAGCTTTAATTATTGGTAAATCTTCTCTAGCATGATAAACTATGATTTGTTGTGTCCTTAACATGTTTTATGTTTTGAATTGATTTATTGTTTTGGATGCATCACCATTTGATTCAATCCAAGTAGTACTTTATTTGGTAAATCTAAGTAGAACATGTTAATGAAAGAATCTTTGAAATTATATGTAACATGATTCATATACTTGGTTGAATCTTTGGTTGTTGTTTTTCATCATAAGAAAATCACTTTCAAATATATCTTATGTTTTGGATTCAACAACTTCACATGTACTTTTGTTTTAAAGCTTCACAACTTGCTTAGCTTTGATAGGTATATCATTTTCAAGTTGTATTTTAAGTACATGTAATTTGTCCCTTGATTTCATTCAAATCTATTTTTGTGCTTTACACTTTCAAATGCTTTAAAGCATACATATATTAAGCTACATTGTTAAATTGATTGAAATCTTTATGCATCACATGTTTTGTTCTTAAACCTTCACAACTTGCTTGAACTAGATTGGTAAATCTTTTACAAGTTGTTTTTAAACATGTGATTAGCATTACTACCTCAATCATAAATGTTTTTACGAGCTAAAACTTTTAAAAGCCTTTGGCATACATTTATGAGCTTTGATTTTCAAATTGATTGAGGACATCATACACATACATTGTGCATTCATCTTTACATTCATAGTGTGTGTGTGTGTGTGTGTGTGTATTAGATTTTCATTTTCATATCCGCCTAATTGAGAGGCATTGTATTGAGCTATCATTGTATCTCCATCAAGTGTATGTTAGACACTACTTAGAGAGATAACCAACCTTGTGGTTGAAGAGGTTATTGCTTAGCCTATAAAAGCATAATGTATAGGTTGATGTTAAGCCTTGAAAAACATCATTGTAGAGGTTATTGCTTAGCCTTGGAAAGCATAATGTAAAGGTTATTGCTTAGCCTATTGAAAAGCATAAATAGTGAAAATCCGGTGGGGTGTTGGATCACAAGCCGGTAGTGGATGTAGGCATTGAGGCCGAACCACTATAAATCCTTGTGTGATGGTGCTTGCTTTGTGGTGATTGTTTTTATTAAGCTTCCGCATTTTATTTGTAATCACCACTTGTGACTAGTTTGTTTTAAAGAAGTTAAAATTGGTCATAAATGAAGCTCATCCTATTCACCCCCCCTCTAGGGTTCGGATCCCCAGACTTTCAGCTGGTACTCTTACCGAAACTAGTATAATCTCGATATTATGAAAATTTCCCACACAATTGCCCCTAGCTTCTGACTTCTTAGAGTTCTCTAACTCTTTGAGGTCGGAAGCTAAGTACTGTGATGGGAGAGCCTTCTAAGCATTTGATCTCGGTCTCTGAAGCTTGTATTGTATTTTACCTCGGTGTCGGTTGCTGACATTTGATCTCTATCATCACGTCACTTCGCCGCTTCATCTGCCCGAGGTAATTAATAGGCCGCCTTGATTGATGCAGAAGATGTATCGGTGGCACTACGTGTCTTTGCCTGGTTGGCTATCCAATGGCTTAAAGAGATGTGCCAGTCCTTAAGGCGTCGTCTCGCACGTGCGTCCTTGAAATTCAAAAGGGGCACCTCTTTTTCATTATAAATAGAGGTCCCTCCTTCTCATCTCCCATCTTCATATTCGTCAGAGCAGATAGGGTTTTAGAGAAGAGAGGAGGTTTGCAGAAGAGAGAGGTTCTGCTGAAGTCGAGTTCCTCCGAATCCGAGCTCAGCGTCTTTCGAGTCCAATCTCGTTCATCCTGTACCTATAAGTCTTTTCTTCTGATCTTGTTTGTTTCTGTTCTGGGGCTTCCCTTAGAGTTCTGTTTAGGTTTTTTGCCTCTTTTTCCCTCTTTCCTTCTTCGAGTATCGCCCTTCGTCCTTCTAGCTTTTTCGAACTTTAGGAATGGGGATTTACAGGTACTGGTTGGAAACCCCAGAGGCCACGGCTGAGTTCAGGGCCAAATATGGGATCATTGATGATGTCGTCATTAGGCTGAATGATCCGGAAAATCCCTTTGACGGTTATTTCTTTACTAATGGTTGGATGCCATTTTATCTGGTCACCATAATTGAAGGTGGGCTCCAATTCCCCCTTTATCCCCTCCTTATACTTGCCTTAAGAAATGGCATCTTAGCCCGTGCCAGCTAATGCTGAACAGCTACAAGATAATGATGGGCGTGGCCGAGCTGAATAAAATCCTCGGTATTAACCTCGGTGTCCATGATATCGAGGATGTCTATGACCTTAGGAAGTCTAGTGGTGATGACTTCTACTACCTCCGAGTCAAGGCGAACAAGGGATGTTTCGTCAACAACTTGGAAGACTCTAATAGGTATGCAGGGGACGATCGCTTGTTCGTTTCGGGCCAATGAGAGTATGGAAGAATTGTGCCGGAAGTGGCAAGGATCGACAAGATTTCCCGTAACCTCGGGAGCCCTCCAAGTAATTACCGAACTCTTTAGCTTTTAAAGTTTTTCCTGCGCTTCCCTTTTCTTGTCTGTAGAAGTATCACATCTGACCTATCATTGTTTGTCGTGCAGAGGTCAGCCAGAGAAAACAAGAAGCCAAGGAGTTGGCTAGAAGAGGAACGACGCATGGCTCCGAGAGGTATATAGCTACCGAGGCCGCAACGGCCGAGCCGCTTTTTCACTGTTGAATTACGAACCAAGGTACCACTCCTTTATCAAGAGGAGGACTGGTCAGCCTCAGGGAGAACGCGAAGTTCTTGCTGAAGTAGAAGGGGCGGAGCCAGTACTTGCCTTAACCGACGTTGAGCGTCGGGTTGCTTCTGGTGCCGAAGCCACTACCTCGAAGTCTGAGTCAGAGAGTGCCAAGCCCGCCGAGACCGACATCGTTGCTATGGAAGTTGGGACCTCCACGAGGTCTGAGAGATCACCGCAACTCTTTCGCTCCCCTAACCCTTGTCCTAGCTCGGAAGAAAGAGAAGGCATGGCATGTCGTCGTCCTGTCGTGAAGGATTTGGGGACTATGGTGTTTGGAGGCCAAGCTCCTCATGCCCCCTGATGGTGCTTCCGACCCTACTCCTGCTTCCGCGTCCTCGGCTGCTGCTGGTGCCTCTACTCCTTCTCCTGCTACTTCTCCAAGTATAGGAGTTTGGCAGCGTTCAACAACGCTTGCCGAGACCAATCATGAGAAAGTTCGGAGAGAAAAAAGGCCTAGGAGTGAGGCCCTCGGTGAGAGCAGTTCTAGCGCAGTCGTGGCACCCGAGTCCACCAGTCCAACTCCTTGGAGACCAAGCCTCCAGGTCGAGCCCGGAAGGCCATTATCGGTGGAAGACTGCATTTTTGGGGGTAACGCCCTTGTCGTTGTCGCGGTTGGCCGAGCTTGCACCTTGCCTTAGATGATGTCACGCTGACGGTATCATCGATACAGTCGGCCATCTCGGTAAGCTTTCTACAAACTTTTCCAAGTGTTTGGTTTTGGTTATCATCTTCTGACGCTTGTTCCTTCTACAGGTGGTGCAGAGATGTCAAGTAGCCCTGGAAAGGCTTCAGGTGGGCCACTTCAAGGTTACAGGGCTGGAGGCTGAAAAGAAGGACCTTCAAGCCGCCTTGGAAGCGAGTAATCAAAAGCTGAAGGAGCAAGTGGACGGAAACTCTAGCCTTAAGGCCGAGCTTGATGCGGCATCGGCCGAAATCCAAAGACTGAAGGCTGAGGCCGAGGTTCAAGAGAAGCATGCAGCCGAACTCGAAGCCAACTTGGAGAAGCAGAATCCGAGACTGAAGCCGCTTTGGAGAAGTAGAAGACTGAGCTTGATGCCAAACTCCAGGCCAAGACCGAAGCTGCCTTCGATGAAGGGGTGACGGAGACGACGCCACTTTATGAGGCTCATGTCCTTAAAATAAGTCAACGAGTGTGGGAGCTCGGATGTCAGAACGCACTGAAGGAAGTAGGGGTCCCCGAGGATCATCCTGTTTACAAGAATCTGCCTAAGTTCCCGAGCTTGAATCCTGGGTCAAGCTCTGCTGCCCCCACTCCGTCCACCGAGGCCAAGGCTCCTGCTGAGGTTGCCACGAATGAAGACAATCAAACCGAGGCTAACGCTCCACCGACCCGGCTGCTTGAAGTTCTTCTGTGTTGTTTCTCTTTGATAGTTTTGATGCAATGATGGACATTGTACCTTTTCTTCTATAAATACAATTGCATTTTCTTTTTTCTATGCTTGCAATCAAACATGAATTACATGTGCTTGACCTCAGTTCCTTAACCGAGTTCTATACATGAATGAGTTCGGTTTGACAACCAGAAACTTTGTTGAAGTGATTGAGTTCGATTCAACAACCGGAATCTCGGATGTACTCAAGTTCCTTAGTTCGGTTCCACAACTGGTGCTAAGTAATTGAGTTCGGTTCAACAACTGAGGTCTTAAGTTCCACAACTCAAGAGTAGAAACTTGCATCCTAATACCAAATTTGTCCGTTCCGTAGCTGGTTCTTTAATTGAGCTTAATAAGAGCAAATTGGTTTCAGTTCTTTAACTTTAAGGAGTACAGGGAATTGCAATCTTTATCTCGGTGATAGGATAATTTAAGCTCGGTTCCATAACCAAGCTCAGTTCCATAACCAATCTTGACACCAAGGTACCCACCGAATTCTCTAACTTGGTGTTTTGAATGTGCCTTAACTATTTAAGGTCTTTCTTTATTTCCCTAATGCTCCATAGCAGTTAGGTATGTAATTGCACCGAGGTAGCCACCGAGTTCTCTAACTTGGGGTTTTTCTCTGTTTTCCTAATGCTCCGTATTAGTTAGGTTGGTTGCCATCCTTTCGCCCGAGCTTGGTAGTCTCTGTTCAACTGGTTCGTCACCAACTGAGAGTTATTGAGGACCACCAACTGCCGTGCCCTAGGATTTTGGCGCTTTCCTTTCAAGGATCCGTTGACGAAGGCCTTTCATGATGAACCAAGGAACTATTTCCGAGGTTGTTCTTCTTTGGTCTCAGCAACTTCACCGTTATGATAAGCCAAGGAACTGCTTCTGAGGTCTTTTTTCTTTGATCTCGACAACTTCACCATCAGGCCCATTGCCCCCCAATTCAGTCTCGAGCTGTCTCGGTGCCGAACTAGGAGAAATAACTTTCACAGTGAGGTCTGCCTTTCTGTAAAGGTACTTAAGTGGATGTTCCATAACAACCATATAAGTCTGGAAGTTTTTCTCTGATGAGTACCGAGCTCATTTCCTAGTTCTGTAACGAGAAGTATAGGACCTCGGACCTCTCAGCTTCATGAAATGGTGCCCCCCAGCTCATCACTATCTTGATCATCATCTCGGCGCTGATGAGTTGGATTACCTTATTCCTTGATGTAATCCTTCAAGTGTCCATCCGTGACGAGCTTCTCGAGGTGGAACTTAAAGGCTTTGCAATTTTCGATTCTGCGCCCATTCTGCTTGTGGTAAGAACAGAACTTGGTTTGATCTCGGGTGGATGGATCACCATTCATTGGTTGTGGCCATTTGAAGAATGGTTGAGACTTGATAATGCCGAGGAGCTTGTGGATTGGCTCTGTGAAGACCGTGTTCTCAGCCTTATAAGAGGCCGCAGCTGGGCTGGACTTCTTTCCGAACCCTGAGGTGGAGACCGAGTTCACTACTGAGCTCGGCGATGTCTCGTTTCGGTACGCCTCCTGCTTCAGAGACAATTTCTTGTCTCTCTTAGAGGCTCTGTCTTCTTGCCAGAGGCCGAAGCTTTCCTGAGCTCGGGCCTCATCTTTTTCTTGTTCAATGAATTGGTTCACCCAAGCCATCGGTGCTTTCACCGTGACCATAGGGAACCGAACGAAATCCCTTCGAAGCTCGTTGCCTAGCAACAAAGCCTGTTTGAAGGACTTGATTGCTACAGTATCCGTGGCGTCTTCAACTTCGCTATAGACGGTCCAGAACCTTTTGGTGAACTCTGTGATGTTTTCAGTCCACCTCATTCTCATAGCCATCAGGTCATCGTCCATCTTTGGGATGATCCTGTGAGCTTGGAATTTTTTCCACGAAGGAATTCCGGAGCTGCCGTCAGCTCGAAATTGACCCTTCTGGAAGTGCGCAGAACCATTTCAGGGGGAGGTCTCCTAAACTGGAAGAGAAGACTCTACAGTTCAGGTGACCGATATCGCCCCATACCGACTTCTGGTGTGTAAAATGCCGGAGATGTGTAGCAGGATCCGAGGTCCCGTCATAAAGAACAAACCTCGGGACACTGAACTTTTCAGGGAGAGAGAAGTCTCTTATCTCCTGAGAGAAATGAGATGTGCCGAGATCTTCAGTGTCGAAGGCGTTTAGCCGATTTCGGGTGAAACCAACCACCTCCATGTTCTGCTGGACTGTTTTCCTGACTTGTCGGTCAAGGCACTCCCTCAAGTCATTGTTGTCCTCCGGTCTCTGTCTTGACCTCTTTGAGTCATCATCCAAATAGCTGCTACTCGAGCCTTCGTTGTAGGCTCGGTCGTGCCTCTTGGTATTTAGGATTTGCCTCAAATCCTGTTCAGTTAAAGGAGCTCTGTTGCATCTAAGGGGTGGAACCGGGATCATCGCTTTTTCTGGGAGCTGCTGCCGGAGCCGACGAATCATCTCATCCTACTCTTGGATAACAAGGTTTTGGGCCCTGATATCTGCGAGGAGAGAGTCATCACCGTCATCCTTGTCAATATGATGATGGGATTGACGAAATCTGGATGGCATTGGAGTTTTATCTCGTTGGTGAGGCTCTGGTTGAGGAGCATTCTGTAGGGGAGGTGCCATCAGAAGGTTATGTTGCCGGGGAGGTGCTGTCACCCCCTTCGACAATGAACCTGACTGAGTGACGGATCCTTCCCCGCTTGCTGCACCAGACCTTCCCCCAGATCTCCTTTGGCGAGGGATTGGCGGTAACTGCGCTGGGAGTACCGGCGGCAATTACGCTAGCAACACTGGTGGTGGTGGTATGGTCTTTGATGATTCTCCGCCCTGCTTAACTTTTGGAGGCATGGCGTTTATGAATTTGATTAAATCGCCTTCTCACAGATGGCGCCAATTGTAAGTGCCTAAATATTACGGACTTGATTAGATGGATGTAAGACTTCTTGTTAAACTTCTTAGAAAGGATTGGGAAGGATTGGATGCCTGAAACCTGAAAGGGAAGGAGAAACAAAAGGTCAAAGCCCTTGGCTGCTCTCAACCAAAGGCACTCCGACACCTAAGTTAGTTCTGTAACTAGACATAGGGTGAGTGAAGGAGAGGAAAGAGGAGAGTGAGTATGTATATCTGTTGATAAATGAATGCATACCTCTTATGAATTTGATCCTTGTATATATAGGCTGGGAATTGCCTTTTGGAGGTCCCATCGGACCCCACCCTGATGTGGACGTTGGAGGTAAGGTCCCATCGGACCTTACCCTGATGTGGACATATCCACAGGATAATGATAACATTTTACCTCAATCCGATGCATGTACTCATTACGTTCTGTAATCATGGCTGAGCCGTCATATAGGTACATTTGTAAGCTATTATAGAGGTATAGGTTTCTCTATTTGAGAGTCGGTACTCGTCTCGATTAACTGAACTGAGGATGGCACCAAGGCCAAGCATGACCTTAATATGGACACCTTCTGGCACTGTTGCCGAGATGCGTTATGCTAACTGGTACCGTTACCGAACTAGAACAATCTTGCCGAGACCAGGGTATGCCGAGCTGGTACCTTTTCCGAAGCTAGGATGATCTCACCGAGACTAGGGCATGCCGAGTTGGTACCTTTACCGAAACTGGGATGATTTCGGTACTGTGAGAATATCTTCACTGGCACTATTGTCGAGATGTATATAACCAAGACCAGTATATACCTAGCTGGTACTCTTACCAAAACTAGTATAATCTCGGTATTATGAAAATGTCCCACCCACTACTAAATTATTGTTTGAAGCAACAAAGAAGTGGTTTATTTGAAAGTGGGATAAAATATAGTCAAAAACATTGTAATCATGCAACTCTATATAGATGGTGCCTACAGTCCTACCAATGCCCACAAGTCTACAGACTACAGGTGGATCAGACCCAAATAAGATGAAGAAGATGCTGTTGGTGGGGTTGATGGCTCTGTTGGTGATGGGTGCTCAAGCCATTGATGGCTCTATGGCCTGAGAGGTTGTGAAGTTGGGCTTGCATGTTAGGCTATATTTTAAAGGGTGGATTGGGTTGGGTTTGCATGTTAGGCTATGTTTTAAAGGGTGGATTGGATCCTCATCTTAGGTAGATCCACATGTGTTTGGCTATTTCCTAGAATGGTGTATGTCATCAGCGTGTCTTCTAAAAAGCCCTAAACATGGAACAGATTATCTGAAGATTTGAATGGTATTAGGTTTCATCTGCACAGAGCAGAATACTGAGTTTCTTGTAGTATTGTGGTTTCACTGCACTTTTTCGTGGTTGCTGCTGCTTTCAACATATCTTTTAACTAAAGGCAAGACAGTATCTAAACATGCCCCCAAAAAATGTTGATTTATAGATTCACTGCATTCTATAAAACTTTTCTGTATCAAAGTTCGAAATTGTACTATAGTATCAAAGATCTAGAATAGTCCCTTCTATATCTCCATCCTTTTGATCCTTCACTCTTACTCACTTTTTTACGCCCGTTTCTAAGGAAATCCTAAGAACAGATAACCAAACTAAGCAAACATGCTCAACATAAGACTTTTTTACTTCCACGGTTTGGAGAAACATAAATTTGTGGGTCACATAATCCAACTTTTGCTGACTCTTTCAAAAAAATCCCTAAACCACCAAAACAGAGAAGTTGAAACATTTGTCGATATGAAACTGACTGAGTAGCTAGGAAGAAAGCAAAGCAATTAACTGTGGGCAAATTAGGTCCAGTAACCCAAATCAATTTACTGGATAAAATTATTACCTTTTGAATTAAAAAAGAAATGAAACATACAACACGCTTTTACAATACTCTTGTCAATATAGGATCCTTCCTTGCAACTGCTTCCAACTCTTCATGCCCGTTAATCTCATGTTGTTGCCACCATGAAGCTAGAAAGACACAATAATGAAATACTACATAATTTGCAACTGAGATAGTGTTGGAAGTAGGTGAGCCTCGTTCATAGGTTTTCAAATTTTTTGACCCGTTTGAAGTAGGGATCAGGTATCCATAAGGCTAGAAACCCAATCCTAGATCCAAAAACCCCTTTCTCATGTATCAAGATGAGAATAAACACTATCTAGAAAATTAAAAATAGCAGCAACAAGCAACCACGAATATCTACAAGAGATGATGTAGATCTAACCTTGGGAGCTCAGTGATGTGATCAATATCAATAATAAAATACCGTAAGTGCACAGGTATCTAGATGAGACAGTGGCAAAAACGGGTCGAACCCACAGGGAGCTAATTACAGAAACTTTTAAATTAAGAAAACTAATTAACTAACAATTAAGGAAAGTTTTGAGTTTTTAGAAATAAAAACAAGCAACTAATTTAGAAAGATAAAAACTACCAATTAATGAAAGTGATTAGAGCATAGGAATCCAATAAGCATCCACCAATTATTTATCAAGTGACCCTAATTTGTTCTAATTTTTATTTCAAACCAAAGACAAATCAATTATTTTAATTTGGAAACTCTAACTTTTAAAATCCCTTTTCAATAATAAAAACTCAAAACTCAAGACTGACTTCATCTCATTAAAGAATAAAAGTAATTTAAGCATCACCCATCAAAAGTAAGCATAAACCATCAAAAGATCTAAATCCTAACCATCAAAAGATCTAAATCCTAAGCATGGCCTATCAAAAATAAGCATAAGTAGTCAAAAACTAAGTTTTATTTTTAGAAATAAAAATAGAGCTTTGCCTAGGGCACAAAGATAAGCCTATTAATCATTAAGCACATAATCATGGAACACAAATTAGAATTATTAAACAAATAAAAAGATAATTACTTACCTTCATCCATAGCTCTAATCAAGAAAATTAGCTCACCATTGCAATGAATGCTTCTTGATTTATCATTAAAAAGTGCATCTTTACAATTCTCCTTCACAAATTTTCTTATTCAAAATAAATCCTTGGACATGGGCCAAGGCTACCAAAAATAAAAGTAAACTAATGGAAAAGAAGAAAGGAAGGAAGAAAGAAAGGAATAGGAGAGAGGGCTGGACCTAAGATGCTTGGTGAAGAATGGCTTTATAGATGTTCATGCCTCCTTTTTAGCAAAGAATCTCCTCTCTTTTAGAATTTGTTTCCTTATTTGTAAAGATTTCTTGCTTAGGACTCAAGCTAGGCTTCACATTTGGAAAGAACTTAAATTGGAGAGGATTTGTTACTAAGTGTGGTCTCTTGGGCTCCAAGTCTTGCCAAATTGAACTCTTCAAACATCTCTCATTTTGCCAATTTTGAAAACTTTTTGCAATTCCCGCATAGAATTATAACAGCCAACTTCCAGAGGTCATATCTCCCTCAATATGGCTCCGATTTATGCAATCTTGGGCTCCACGATATCTACTAGAAAGGACCTTTCCAATGGTACATAGATTGCACCAATCCGACACTCAGGCTGAAAGTTATAACCATTTCAATTTGCTGCCCCTGAAAAATCCGAGAATAATTGTGCAATTAAGGGAACTTCTATGTTTGGCATGCAATGCAGTGTGTGAGACTCATATTGGACGTCCAAGGCATGTTTGGACTCTTTTTTTTTTTTTGCTTGCTTATTTGATTCTCTCCCCATATTTGGCATGCTTCCTCACTTGCAACTTTGACTAGTCAACTTCCCTTGCAAAGTTTCCAATTTTCTCTCTCTTTCTTGATTTTGGTTTCCAAATTTAGCAAGTCAATACCATCTTTCCAAATCTGATTTTCTTCTTTCCTCTTTGAGAATTTTCAATCTTTCCAACTCCACCAAGATGTCAAGATATGTGGGCCCACCATGAAGGGTGTCTCACTTTTGATCTCTCTCAAGTTTTACCAATGCAGGTCCCACTCTTGATTTCTCCTACATAAATAATGTAAATAAAAATCAAATGTGAAGAATCTAAATGGACTATGCATGGGACCTTACATGCCTACTTAATGTACCAAAAATGCCCAACTTTCCAAAAATAACACACGGTGTCAAAATTAGCACTTATGCATTATTGAAGCTAAAAAAAAACTAATTTTTGGGTGATGAATGAGATGAAAATCCCTAATTTCAAAAAAGTCATGCAATATAATGAATTTTGACCAAATTTGACTAAGATTCCAACTTTGATGCTCAAATGCATGAAATCATGAAATTAAGTGTAATTCTATGTAATTAACCTAATTATGTCCACAAATGCATATAAAATGATGAATAAAAGCTACAATTTTGTGGACTTATCACTCAGTTGTGCTCTAATTGAGAAGTTGATCGCTTGGCTTGTTGAGAAAGTCTTTCACAAGAGCAAGAAGGATCTCCAAACACCTCTTGATCTTCCACGCTATGACCCTCTATCAAAGATCTTCTTAAACAGATTGGTAGGATCTCCAAGAAGAAGTAAACCCTAGACTCAAGGAGGGAACTGGAGGAGAAAAGAGGAGAGAAAGGATAGAGGTGTTTGGTCGCGTAGAATGGTCAAGGGCGTCCACTCCTCTCTTCTCTTTTATAGCATGAGAGCACATCCTTTTTCTATTATAATTAGAAGTCTCACTTCTATTATAGGTATATGTCCTTCTCTCCTTCCTTTAAGAGTTCAAATATGAATAGAAACAATCTCCTTTTAGGGCTAGTGTGGGGACCACTAGGGATTCCTTAGAAGCTAGCTCCAAGTGGGATATCTGGACCCCACATCTCATGTGTAATTTGGATCCACAGTTAATTGCAAATAACTCTACTAAATAAATGCAATTGAACTCCTGTCTTATGAATAAATTACAAGAAAACCCTCATCTTCCTAATTACTACAAGTAGGCCCCTCCATCAATTATATCCACGAATCAATTGGATTAAATCTGTCCAACCAAATTAGATTTTTATCTTATCATCCTTGTGGCTCAAATAATCACAATGATTATTAGTATCATTCAATTAACTCTTAATTGAGATGGGTGTAAACTTACCAATAATAAATTCATTAATTGGCACAAGGGGAAATATCTATTAGATGATAGATTCTATCTTGATAATTATATGTTCCCACAGTCTCACTACCATGTACCCAAGACACCGAGGTGTTGACCTATAATTGGCCTTACTCATTGGTGACTCAAAGTAAATGTATAGCAAGAACTTGAGTTCATTGCTCATAGGCCATGCTACAGATGATCCATTTCCAATTTCACCTAAATTTGAATGATAACCATCTAGTTGAAATAATCTGATGTCTCCTTTGTCAACAATATCAACCATAACCTTATATGCATTTTTGGAAGAAATTTTTCATGAATCTGTTGGGGTTCCTTCCCCATATAAGCTCTTCCACGCACTACGACTTCATTATGCCAAGATAATAGTTTGCATGATTGCCATCTCATTGAAGATTGATCATTCTCTATTGGATTGAAAATTGCAACTGATCCTGGCATCTTCAGTGGAACAGATGTGCTTCCTTGGGATTCTGGATGCACGGGTTTCTGTAACGATATTTCACATCACATGTTATTTGTTCAATAAATGTAGAAAAAAAAATCTAATGCTATTTAAATCAATTAATAACAAAGAATAGTTCCAATAGTTATTTACCTTGATAATCAGCTGTCGCAAACCCCCAACTTCTTCGATTAGGTTTTCTATTTGGGATTCTAATTTCTTAATTGATGTTGATTGGTTTGTTACTTTCCTCTCGTTAAGGGCCAGCATTTCAAGAGCCGGTGAGGACCCTACAATTTGAGTCCTGGACACGTTCCCAATACCTCGTACACGACCCCGCTTGTCAACACCAAATACTTGAGTTAATGGATCATTGAGAATGTCGTGGGGATTAACTTCAACTTGTTTTGAAAGCAAATCCTTTAGTCTTTCCTCCCAAGTTATACAACCATATAAGTATGTCTTTTAAATTACATTATAGTTCATGAACTTGAGTGTAAAATGCTGAACTCACCATATGTGTAGACACACCACTGGGGAGAGAACCATCCTTTCTTGTATGGGTTTCAATCCACACTTCAGCTCTAGTAATGGGAGGGTCACCCTCCTTTTTTTGGCGTATCTATATTTGCATGAATTTCAACAATTAGTTTCTAAGGGGCTATTTGTTTGCATTAAGATATAAAAGAATTGAAAACATAAGCTTTATGTCATAAGTATGTAGTAAAAATCAAGACCATAGGACAAAAAAAAAAAAAAAATGAGCATCAAATAATTTTTCTTATATTGTAATAGAATCAAAGAAAAAAAAAAAAGAAATGAAAAGGCACCCATCACCCATAGTTATTCATTTCCTATATTTTTTATTACAGTTTTGTTTCCATAAAGAGAAAAGTTATGTTATATATAAGAGCCAAATACTTACCATTTTCTCTTCCACTCTCGTTTGGCCATGCTTGCCACTAGTATGATAAATGTCCAGCTTCTTCCTCACCTCAGCATTTTTTTCCTGTTGTTCAATAGTTTTGGAATCCAAGTTATGTTCAACAAAAGCTTCACAATCTTCAAGCTTAATTCCTAGAGGACGATTGTTCAATTTATCATCAAGACTTGTATGAAGATCGATAAAATGTAAAAGTCCATCCAAATACTCTAGACTTAATCTATGTTTGGACATCCATGCTTTGTGACAGGATGACGTCATTCTGCAGTAAATGAGAATAACATATTATCCATGAAACATAGTTACAGATCCACCAACAATAATGACCATAGGCACTCCCATCTAGTAACAAAGTCTTTACTTATCAACACAATTAATGGTTACAAATTGGGGACTGATGATAGCATGTGATGTAGGACAGACCCATGGTCCCCATGGGTCGACCCGCCAATGGGCCCAGCCCATCCATCTCGGCTAATTCTTTGGGCGCAGCCCACCTATCTTAGTTTATTTAGAATCTTATTTACTCTTTTATGTTTAAGTTGTATTTACTTGGATGTTTTAATCCTGGCCATCAACGTGTTTGGATGGTCCAGATTAGTTTTAGGTTTTATTATTTTTCCTATATAAGTGATGTAAAGTCTCTTGGCTTAGTTAGTTACTGATTAATGAAATTTCTTACGAGTGATTTTGGGTGTTCCCAAGTTGTCTCTTCTTCCTCGCCCGCGATGGGGAGTTTGGAGTGAGGCCAATTTTCAGACGAAAGTCTAACATATCCCTTCCACCATCCATCTCTCGTCTCTCCACCTCTACCCACCCCACACAAGATACCTCGCTTCGCATCAATTGGCATTAGAGCCGAACATCAATCCAAACCCTGGATTCGATTCTCAACATTCATTCAACACTGTATCATCAAAATCCATGCCAGCATCTCCACCCCCGTCAGATTCATCCAGTGCCCATTGCCGTCACAAACCCCTTTCAGTCGAACCACATGTACCCTATCCCAGAACCCTAATATAAAATCCTCGATTCTGCAAACTGTCAAACCCCAACCCAGGATTAACCCGATAGTGTTTTCTTAGTGTGTGCTTAGTCCTAAGTGGGTTTAGTTACCGTAGGTTAGAGTATGATTAGTTTTAGTCCTGATCATAGCTTTGGGAAATTTTGAGAACGTTTAATGTTAGTTATACACACTCAGGAAGGCCTGGGTGTACGTGCAAGCATGGGAAGATCGTGCTGAGTTTTGTGTTAATCGTAAATTTTATTTCTTTTGAATGGTTTTATGATTATTTACAACTTTTGTGTTTAGCCCATCTGCGTTTGAAGCCCGGAAACTCAAGTTTTTGGCCAAAGGGTAAAATTGTCTTTTCACACCCAAATCTGGACACAATTTTTGAAATCTCAAAACTGTGTCAAAAATATACTTTTCGGAAACTAGATTTTTCAATGATCGTTTTATCCTTCTTCGTCAGTGTCATTTGAGGCCCGCAAGATCATGTTTTCATACATGCAAGAATTAGCACTAATGGGGCCCCACTTGCAAAGTACTTAAACTACTTTACCCTTTCTCTCCCTCTCCATTTCCAAATCTCTGCAATTTTCTTGACCTAGGGCTAAAAACCCTTTTTCCTCTTCACTTTCTCCTCTTGAATGCATGAGCTAGAGACCTCCAAAAGAAATTCCAAGACTATCATCTTCTTCCTCTCATCCCAAGCTTTCTATTGATGCTATTTTCCTTGGATTTTTAGTTGGGCGAGCTCTCCATTTCCTTCCTTGCTTCTTGTTTGGGCACCTCTAGGTAAGAGCTCCAACCCACCTCTTCAATGGAGTTCTTTTGACTCTCAATGATCTTGTTTTTCTAAATTTCAACACCCATTTCGAAATGGGTTTCTTGTTTGCATTTTTAGGTGAGTTTTTGAATGTTTTTCATGGATTTTTGTAGTTCTTGGCTTAGCTCTTGAGTAGGAGTGCTTGAAGGAGATTTTGTTAGCATTTGGGCAAAGGCAAGTAATCTCTGTAGGTTGTTTGTGCATGTGTGTTTATAGATTTTATTATTTCTCTTGGAGTTTGCATATGATTTGTCATTGGGTACTAATGTTATGTTTTGTTAGACTACTATCTTGTGATTCTTGCTCAAGTGTAAGTGTTGATGTTAAGTAAATTTCCAAACTTTCAGATTTTTTCTATTTGTATGTAAGCCTTACCCCTTTAGAAATTTGAGCTTGTTTTGATAAGAAATGGGATTTGGATGTTTATGATGTTGGAATGAATGGTATGGGAATGTATATTTGACCCCTTAGAGAGCATGGAGACTCAGGGAATTTCAGGTGGTCTAAGTGTAAGATGGAGGGAAGAAATGACTTAGAAGCCACCTATGAGAAGTGCAATTTCTGCACTCAGCGAGCACAGGCAGAAGCCTGTTCGCTCAAGCGACCTCTAGGTTCGCTCGAGCGACCAGGCCACTGCCTGGTCCGAGCGCAGACAGAGAGCTGTCCGCTCGAGTGACCATTGGTTCGCTCGAGCGAACTGTCCACTGTCTGGCCAGTTTCAAGACAGAACCTTGGTCTCCCGAGCGAGCTGATGTTTCGCTCGAGTGAACTGTCATGACCGCTCGAGCGACCTGTCAAATCCTAGTTTTGGAATTTTACCCCACTTGCATATTTTTTTTTTAAAGATTGAAAACTAGGCTATGTTAAGGACTTTAACTTGACATTGTGTAAATGGAACTCTAAGACACGATTCAACTTCGGGGACACCAATTCTCTTATTTTAACAACAGAGTCCCAATTACACAAGAGTCAATGAATGGCCTTAGCATATACTTGATGAAATTATCATGTTTTGAACCTTGGTTTAATACAACAAGTAATATCGTGTACTCGCTTTGAATTCAAGTTTTAAGCTCGTTTGAAGATTTGTTTCAAGTACCTAATGGGGATCACTTCTTAAGTTGTGTGCATACACATTATGCATCTTGCTAGCCGTGCCTTGTCTTGTTTTGATAAGTGATTTTCCCTTTTATTCCGACGTGTTTGGATCGTGTTTCGCGTGTTTTGTGCATTCATGAATTCAAGTGAACACCACAGAGCTTGGACTGCCCTTTCAGTCGATCCACTGTCCGGGGGTCCTTAAACATGTGGACTATCTGCAGATTAGTCGTGTATTTTATTACACATCATGCGTGTTCGGTTCCGCGGCCGGAATCCCGTATTTGTGGGAATCGTGTCTTGTTATATTATGTATATTGTGCTCGTCGTGCGTGCTTACTCTTTTCATTATAAATGATAGAGAAAGGATGGGCTCTTTGTGGATTTACGATTCATGATATATTTATGTACGCATGCTAGTTTGTCTCTAATTTTGAAATGTATTTTAGTCAAGTATTTATTTTAGGTTCAGTAAATTGTTTTTACATGTTTTCGATTAAACATTTTTATTCATGCTCAGGCCTAAATTGATTACCTGCCAAACCATTGTGTTTGATGCTTGTTATTTTGGTGCCCAGGTGCAGGCGGTTTTACCTTTGAGGAGGAGTGTCCGGAGGAGGCTGTTGAGCCCACCCTAGCTCACGAGTGGCAACCCGACGACGTCATCTAGACGTCGAGACGGGTCACGAGTTCGATTAATCACGTTTTGGGTTTTATATACTTTTGGTATTGTATTGGCCTTTGTTGGCCTCTTATTTTGGGATGTAACAAACTAACACACTTTGATAAACCTTGTAACTTGAACTATGATGGGAATGTCACGATATAACTCATTTTCTGATATTTTGGTCTTGATGATGTAAATGTACATATTTTGTTATGATGTAATTTGCTACACGCTTCCGCCTATTTGATCGTGTGAGCTAGATATCCGTGTCCTCGGATTCCTCACCGCGGAAACCTGTGGGAAATTAATTATCTTATCTCAACAATTATCGTCGCGGGACCCGGGTCTTGGTCCGGGGTCGCGACACAAACCTCTAACCCTAATTCTAAAACCCAAATCAAAGCCTTATTCCCCAAACCGAGAGCCCTATACCTGTCCAATCCATCAAAACAGCACCTCCAGAACCCATCTCCACTATACAAACAACCATTCTCCCAACCTTTACCGAAACCCTATCCCTAATCATCCGAAGCCCCCGCAACTATTCGAACCTTCACCCAAAACTCTCTAACCCCCAAATCTCCAGATCTGAAAATCCCCAAACATTCGTCCAACCCAGTCGTACACCTTAACCCAGTAAAAAAAAAAAGTAAGAAAGAAAAAGAGAAGAAAGGTTGCAGAGCGTACCTGGCACCTGCGCACGTCACCATCTTCACCATCATCGTTGTCCACTGCCGAACCTTGACGACACCTTAGATCAGAGGGCTTGTTAGCACGCCACCAACTCCATCCCCATCAGCCTCCACCTCGCATCCAGCAGCACCGTCGTCGAGCCATCTCAGTCATCGTACCAGCAGTAACATCCGCGCCATCATCATCAGCCTCTCGTCGGCCACGACTCCTTGCTGCTCCATCACCAAAGCCAACACCGCTTGTCTATCATCATCATCATCTTTGCAGAGAGCTCCAAAATCCGTCGCCGTCTCCATCTCTCATCTCCATCGTACCTTCAGTCTCTCTTATTGGGGTGTAGTAGCAGAAAAGGGTCGAAACTTGAAACCCGTGTCTCCTTTTTTTTCTTCCTTTTCTGCACAAAGAACGAGACAGAGGATTGAGGAATTAGGTTGGGTGAGCCCAACCCGAGTCCATCACTTGACTCACTTAGTTGAGCCATTTCATGGGCCTGAGTTCGGGTGAAGCCCAAATCTTAAAACCAGTTCAAAAAAAAAAAAAGTGACAGCAGTGAACTCATTATTTCATTGACAAGGCCCAACCAATTGATCATAGTGCAACAACAAAATTATATTTCGAACTGGAAATTGGGCCTGGATCCTATCAGATTTTCAACCGTCCACTTTCAAATAGCAAGAACTTCTCCATCCGGACTCCGATTGACGTTCTGTCTTCACCTACAACTCTGATCAGTAAGATCTACACATCTGGTCAGTCTGATTTTAATTTTGAAGAGCATTAAGATTTTCAGTACTTGCATCAAGTTAATATGGAATTGTCAGCCAAGATGGAATTGCAACATCTTGAAATGAATAGAAGGCTTAAAGAAACCAGCAAAGAGCTTAAAGAAATCAACAAAAGGGCTAAGAGGATGACATATGAAATCAAATATGGGAAAAGATATTACGCAAATAAAGATTGCTTTGAGCAGTATATTAATTTGACACAAGGAAAATTGTTTGTCAAGGAATATGGCGATGAATTTGAAAGGCTACATCATTTATGTGAATTGGGAGATACACTTGATTTCAATCACTTTCTCAAAGGTTTGAGACCAAGTATGTTGAAGAATATGGGGATGGAATGCAAAGATATGTATGAAGCATTTTGGAAAGCGATCTGTGTTGAGCGCTTGATAAAGTGTTATCGCCTCCGAAAGCCTAAGATGCAAGAAGAGAAGTCGCTGCTAACCACAGAAGTCTCAGTAGTGGAACCACTCATGGAGAATGCCTCAGGTGAATATGAAGAAAATGAACATGAGTCTCGTCATTCTGATAGTGGTGTTCAGGTAGTGCATGTGGAACAAGAAGAAGAAAAAAAATCAAGGCGTCTAATCATCTAATGAATCCCATTGCCAGTCCAATGCTTAAAAATCAAATAAAACAATCAGATGAAAAGACCATTGATCAGGAGATCGTCAAAGAAGATCACATCATCGAAGTTCCACATATTGATTTCGTCTTAGGAGATCGAAGTTCCACATATTGATTTTGTCTTAGGAGATCGACCAATACTACTTGAAGATTCAAAGCAATTGATACTCCAAAATTGGATGCATCTAATGGTTGGACCTCACATCAAAGCAGATTTTCGTTTTCCGAAGCAACATTACCGCACTTCTCCCTCTGCCTGGAAGATCATATTGATATTAAAAGCATTAAGTCACGCCTCTAAGCGATGCAAAGAGAAAGAAGATCAAGAAGAACATCGAGGCTTTGTTCGCTTGACTTTCGATCCTGGAGGACTTCTATAGAACTTATGGTCGAGTTCTCTCTAAGAAGGGGAGAGTTAATGCAGGACAGACCCATGGTCCCCATGGGTCGACCCGCCAATGGGCCTAGCCCATTCATCTCGGCTAGTTCTTTGGGCACAGCCCACCTATCTTAGTTTATTTAGAGTCTTATTTACTCTTTTATGTTTAAGCTGTATTTAGTTGGATGTTTTAATCCTGGCCATCAACTTGTTTGGATGGTCCATATTAGTTTTAGGTTTTATTATTTTCCTATATAAGTGATGTAAAGTCTCTTGGCTTAGTTGGTTATTGATTAATGAAATTTCTTACGAGTGATTTTGGGTCTTCCCAAGTTGTCTCTTCTTCCTCGCCCGCGATGGGGAGTTTAGCGTGAGGCTAATTTTCAGACGAAAGTCTGACATATCCCTTCCACCATCCATCACTCGTCTTTCCACCTCTACCCGCCCCGCACCTGATACCCCGCTCCGCATCAGCATGTCCAACACAATCGGTCTTCATAGAAGTCAAGACATCAAACATAACACTCTCAATGCCATTGAATTAGCACATGAATCCTTAAATCTGTGAAAACCTATGACGATAGCTGGATAGTAGTACATCGGATCCTTGAGTTGATAATTCAAGCTTCTAAAGCATTAATTTTCATTTTTCAAATCTCAACAGCATAAAATGTATTACCACTGAGCAACCAACATAAAAAAGAGTATGAAGAAGAAACATATGAGCAACTAACACAGGAGCCATCTATAAATATCTTTTCACTCCTTAAAACCCAACTTAAAGATCAAGAATCTGCAATTTTCAGTTAAAAAAGGAATTCCAATTGTAGATTCAAATCACTTCCACATGACAGAAAAGGGGAATACTTGCAAATAAGTGAGAAAAGGAAGAATGGTTTTAAACATGACTCGCATTTTGTGTTGTGGAATTATTATAAAATCATTAGATGAGCTTTTCTATTCCTTGATGCAAGGTCTATTGTCATGTGAATTATAAAATCCATGTGTTACACCCTGACCCGAGTTAATCAAGATTAACTCTAATTAATCGAGATTAATGTGGATTAAACATGATTAATCAACTTAATGGTGATTAATGACTAAGATGGGTCAAATTAGTCTTGAACAAATGAATTAAGTATAATAGAATGAGTTTGTAAGAGATTAACTCAATAGAGTTGAGTTTAGACCCGAATTAGTAAAGTTGGGGACTTTTTCGTAAATACGGATTTTAGTGTCTTTCATCGAATGTGATGAAAGTTGATACCATCGTGTGTATCTTGATGAGTACAATAACTTTCATAATACACTCGAGTTCATTTGAGTTGAAATGAATCAAAGAGGTTTTCGTTTGACTTAACTTGAAATTTAGTGGAAAAGGTGGGGTTTATATGCAAAAGCATCTTTTATAAGGTTCTGAGGTGTTCTGAAAGAACCCATTTCATTCGGTGGGTTTTGTTTATCAGCAGTAACAAGAGGTTTCTTCTCCCTTCTTCGTTTCTCTTTGTGTATGATCAAACTTGATATTTGCAAGTGATTTGTGAGAGAGAAATTACAGTACTCATCTTCATCATCATCTTTCTTGAGTTCTTTGGAGTTAGAGTTTGGATTGAAGAGGTTTTGATCTCAAAACTCAAGCTATCAAAGGGGTTTTTGTGTTTCTCTCAACTAAAGGCAAGTATAAATAGTTATTGATGATTATATGTTAATTGATGTAGTTTCTACTTGATTTGTAGAAGGAAGATTCATGAATCATGATGTAGGAATGATTGTATGATGTTTGATGGATTGTGTGATGTTTGATGATGATGAAATAGAAGTGTTTTGTGATTTATGAGATGATGAATAAGGGGGAACAGAAGGTTCCATTTGTTTTGCAGGTTGTGAAAGTTTGATAAAGAGAGAAGAGTTGAAGAAGAAAGAACTGAGCAGAATTTCGTAGGAATTCTGACAGTTCGCTCGAGCGACTTGGGGGTCCGCTCGAGCGTACGAGGTTCTGTTTGGATTGACAGAAATTTTGAAATGTTCGCTCGAGCAAACAGTGTTTCGCTCGAGCGACCATGGTTCTGTGAGACGTCCGCTCGAGCGAACTTTGGTCTGCTCGAGCCAACCTGTTACTGGCTCAACAGTAATAGTTAGTGAAAATTTTGGGTTTTTGGGTTTTTATGTGAAATTGGAATACATCTAGTAAGTGTAAATGCTTTCCCAATTAGTTTAAGACTAACCATAATTGATCACTAATGGTCTAAACTCCATGGGTGTTAATTACGGGGACTAACAATGCACATATTGTATATATAATGTGATGTTCATCGAGAATAACACGTGCATTGGGAAACCAATGGTTACACCCGAATGATAGTTTAGAATTGAGAATAGATTGAGTAAAACCATAGATGGTTAATATTCTCTCATTATATAATTGAATTGTTCATTGAGTCTGGCACTACATAGTGATTTCTATAAGCTCTTTGGAGCTGATACTGCTGCAGCAGTCTATATGGGAGTGTTCCGGAACTCCGTGGTGAAATCAGTTGTCCCTGGCCCGGTCACTGATAAATCCCACAATATATGATTTCTTCCGTTTGGAAGATATGATTCCTTCCTTTTTAGGAAGATGTGATATGAATTGAAATGAAATGCTATTGTAGGTTTGCCAACTATAAAAGGCTCATATTGATTTGAATTAAATGTTAAATTGTATTAGTCTAACTTAACTTAGACAAATGAAATGATGTCTTGGCATGTTTAATCATGTAATTGTTTATACATTGCTGAATTGTCAAATTCATAGTGTTATTGATGGCATTACAGGTACAGCTGCCCATGCCGGTTCTTCTAAGACCTCAGCGTCAGCGGAGAAGACCACTCCGGTTCCTCCAGGAGGATTAGTAGAGTGGAAATAAGATGAGAACAATTGTTGATACCTTTGGTAGAGAGAACCTATGTAGAAAGTGATTTTGAAACGTTTCACACTTTTGATCCTTGCATTGTATTTAAATGTGCAAGTGATTAATGTTGTATATGATGTAAATGAACTTTTGGTTTAACATAAGCAATGTATAGTTGTTTATATTCCGCATAATATGTAATTAATATCCCTTGTGAATTTTATGATGATTGAAGTTCACGGGAGTAAGTATGCGTCACGACTCGGGATTAACTCGGATTTAATCGTAATTTCGGGCTCGGGTCGTGATACCATGGTACTCAAATATTATGTGTCTTGGATATACTGTGCTTTCTTTTTCCCTAAAACCATGTCAGAGGGTTAGAGTCTTTTAATCTAAGGATTTTTGTTGTATGAAAAAAAAAAAAAAAAACCTATTATCTCTTATCCTTTGGGGGGATGTCATCATGTCACATCGATAGCCTGCACTACAAGAAAATGTGGTTTTGGTGTCGAAGTTATACCGGCGGCCACTTAAATTGGACGGTATAAGACGACATTACCACCAAAAATTATGAAAGTGGCGATGAAGTGCGCTGGCGTCTAAAACAGATCGCTCTCTCTGCTCATCGATCCCTCTCTTCATCCTTCTCTGCTCTCTCCCCTGCTCACTCATCGTTCTCTCTGCTCGACGCCGAAACAAATCCCTCTCTTCCTCATCGATCCCTCTCTCCCTCGTCGATCCCTCTCTTGCTTCTTCCCTGCCCTCTCTGCTCTCTCCCTGCTCACACATCACTCTCTCTGCTCGACGACAAAACAGATCCCTCTCTTCCTCATCGATCTTCCAAGGTACGACGTCTTCTGCCCTATTTTTTGCATGCGATTTTCTAGGGTTTTGATCTCTTGTCTCGATCTTCTTCGCGTCTTCATGTCTTCAGTTTTTAGGGTTTTATCTATTGTTATTATTATTGATTTACATGAAGCTGCTCGGATTCCATTTTCTGAGCTTTCGGTTCTTGGAATCGTTAGAATTGGGTGATTTTGTGTTTCTGATCATGTAAGTTGGAAGGATTCTTTTTCATGCATAGCGATTCTGTTGGATCTGCATTTTTCTGATTTTGTTGGAATCGTTGATTGTGTTTTGATGTGTGTGACAGAGAACCTAATTTTGTTCTCTTTCATCAATGTTCCTAGTTGAGGACAGATTCCTGTAGCTTTACAGCCATTCATCTTTTCCCATCATCTTCTCTAGGCTCCAACTCATCTCCAAGTCTGTAGATTACTTCTCTCTCTTTCTCTCTCTCTACATGAAGTCCCCGTTCCTTTTATGAGATGTTGTTAGCGTATCCAGAGATCAGACTTCACTCAGTCCAAGCGCTGTGTTGCTCGATCCTACAGTCAGTTGCTCCAAGCTCTATATTCCAATCTTTGGTTTCAGTTTCTGATGTGTGGTTGATCAATTGTTTGAAGTTGTGTCTTCTGCCTTCTTTGAGGAGTATTTATAGCCATCTGTACATATCTTTGGGCAGCTATATTCTGTGGATTACTTGGCTTCAGTTTCTGCACTCCAACTGTTTGATAATTTCCCTGAACCATTATTCCATCCATTCAGTAAGTCTTTTTTTTTTTAAAGATTATTATCAAATTAGTTTCTTCTAAATTTTATTGATGGATTCTTCATGTCAATTGCACATTCCTTTGCCTGTCTTTTTGTGGGATTTTGATCATTGTCTTTTCTCTTAAATAAAAAAAAAAAAAAAACACATTCTTTTGTATTTCTTTTAGTTTATTGATTCTACCAGTGATGTGGGTTTTCTCCAGATTAACTTGTATGTTGTTATTATTATTGAGTCTTTGTCGGACATCTCAGGTTGTTCCCTTAATTTTATGTTTGTTTTAGTATTTATTATTATTGCTGCTACTACTATTATTATCATCAAACCATAATCATCATTCTCATTATTAATGAAAGAAGTGAAATTTAGATTTGAAATACAATAATGTGATACAAGTGAATTTTTCAACAGCCATTAGTAATGGCCAACTCCAACTGCGATGATGTGATACAGGTGAATTTTTCAAAGGATTACTTTGAACCTTGAGAATCTGCTCTCCATGTTGTAAGGTTAAATCTTTAACAACACTTTTTTTTAAAGAAGTTTAACTGAAACCATAGAGCCCCCTAAGCAAGTCAAAAATCATATCTTCATAAATGAAACGCCCGGATATTGCCTTTTTTTGGGGGAAGGGTCATTCCCAATAACTAATCTGCTTCAAAATTTTATGACTAAAGGGTTCAATTTTAATGACCTAGTTAAGAATTGTTGTGGCTCTTTCTGGCTTAGAATCAAATTGATGTTTGTAAAATATATGATTAAAATAAAAAATCAAGAGTATGGTGATCAATCTTAAGGTGGTGCTTAAATATGGATTGATGCTAATACATATAAGGATGCTGTGCTTTTTTGTGCAGCTTGATCAATTTTAAGGCCCACCACTTGAATGTTGTGGCAAGTTCGTCTTGCACTTCTCTCACCTTGTTTGTATGGAGAGATCCTAGAAGTACCAAGTGGGCCACCCTTTCTGATATAGAAGTACAAACACAATGATAACCATAGCCTGTGCTGGCTTTAATGGGCGCAGAAAGAAAGCAAATTTGCTGAAAAGAGATATTTAGGTATATGATTTTCCAAGTATCCAATGTTTCAAAAGCAGTTTGGTACCACTACTAGTAGTTGTAACTGCTCTATGGGGCTACTAATTGGGCCCTTCTAGGAGGGGGTGTCCAGCCCAGCACAGCCTGGCCCTCAATAGATTAAAAAAAATGGGGTTTTTTTTTTTTTTTTTTGTTCCTTCAAAGCTTGATGGCTAAGCTTCGACAAAATTATTTCATATGCATGCCAATTTGAGGGCCGAGCTTGACTATATTAGGCCGACCCTCTTTTTTTTTTTTTTCTTATTTAATTATATATGTGGATTTATTTAAGCACTTGAGTGTGTTTCTTATCAGGGTTCTCATATGATTTTTATATTCATTTTTATATGATTCTTATGTGATTTTCATGCAAATAAGCAATGCATGACTTATTATTATTATTATTTGCAATGGGTTATTTATGTAGAGTCGTTGTATATTATTGGTTCATTTACAATTATATATCTATATATATATACATACATACATATATGGATTCATTGGAGTATGTCCTTATGTGATTCTCTTATTAGCATGTGATCACTTAATTCTAGGTATTAATGTTTAGCCTCATGTTCATATTGACTCCAATGGCCCACTTTTTGGATAGATCATTAATTGGAAAAAATAAAAAGTGCTACAAAATTCCAATGACATGTTGGGATAAAAGATGGAGAGCCCCCTTTTCCTAGGAATTGATTACTGGAGTGATGACTTATAAGGCTTGTTTGCATGAGTGATGAAATGAATTGAGGAAAGGGAAAGCATCAAATAAAGAAAGAATAAAATATAAGGGGTTATGATGGTCTTTTATTTTTAGTGGCTTGATAGGGAATCTTTTTTACTTCTTTGTGTAAAAAGATGATTTTTTTTTTTTTTTTTTTTTTTGTCATTTAGCGGTGGAAGGAGGTTGCTTGTTGAATTTTTTTTTTTTTTCTTTTTTAAAGAAAGAAGGGATTTTGAATTTGGATTATGATAAAAGTAACCAACAAGATAAACCCCTCTGAAAGTAAATGATTGCCACCCTCCACCCTACTAAATAAGGTCATATGAAATTGATCTAGACTTCCACCCTTATTATTCCCTCCTCACCCTATCAATAGACCTTGATGAAAGCCTCTTTCTGATAGTTCCTAAGAATCCAATTCCAATTAGACAAAAGGGCCCATTAAATCATTAGCAGCAATAGGGTTTCAGTCCAACTTGAATAAAAATACACAAGTAGAAGGAATATGCCAGATGCTTTGAATGATCATTTGAATTTCTTCATTAAAGCATTTGCTATTTTCTTTGCCTTTTTTGGGGTTTTTTCTTCTTCTTCTTCTTCTTCTTCTTCTTCTTCTTCTTCTTCTTCTTCTTTTTTTTTTTTTTTTTTTTTTTTTTTTTTTTTTTTTTTTTTTTGTTTTTTAACTTGAATTGCAATTGTAGTCACTCTAATAAGGATTTTAGAACACCCAAAACCAGCAAAAGAGCAAAGAGAAATAGAAAAGAATATTACTACACAATGTGTATCCCTGATTATTATTTAAACAAAGTTAACCTCCTTATCAATTGATTGTTGGGGTTCATTTAATCTTGCTTTATGTGACCACTGTTAAGTAACATACATGACAGACCCAAACACATGCCTTCATTATCCAATCTCAATGCCCTCTCTTGCTTTTTCAAAAAGAGAGTGGATAGGTGTGATGAACAGTTGAATACTTACCAGAAAATTCCTGATCAATGTTTCACCTTGCAACCCAACAGCAGGTGTTGAGATATGCAGGCAAGACACATTAGAAAGTGAGGGTTTGGAACTTTGACAAAGCATTTGAATTAATAGCAGTCTCTGTATTGTTTGGTGAGTCCTGTTTGTGTGTCTTTGTTACCAATATATTTCTAGATGCATATCAGTGTCAAAATTGCATGGCTACACAGGCTTTTAGTTTTTAATCAAGTGGCTTAGTTGAACTTGTTAGATGTGAATTTCCAGTGACTTATTATGTTGTTGTTGAGTGGTTTGGATTGAAGTAACCTTTCTTTTTCTTTTTCTTTTTCCCTTTTTTTTTCCTTTTTTTTCACCTCGTTATGCTTGGATGGATTTTAACTGCTGGAAGTGACAATTTCATATCTACATCAAGGTCCTTTATAGCAAGTTGATCAAAAATACATATTACGATGGATTTTTGATCATGTGTGATCATGTGTTTTTGGTCGGTAGGTGACGGCTTGAACCGGATATTACGATGGATAAAAGTTGGATGCATAAGTCAAGATCGAGCCCTGAGTATCTAAATGGGGTTGTAGAATTCCTAAATTTTGCGTTTGACCATGCAACGAATGATGACAAGATCCCGTGTCCATGCATTAAATGTTGTAACAAGTACTATAAGAATAGAGAAGATGTGCATGGTGACTTATTATGGAATGTGATAATGCAGAGATATATCAATTGGACGAGCCATGGGGAGGATATATATGGAGGTGAATATATTAGTAATGAGTCCGAGGAGGGTGATGATATGCATGAAATGTTACAGGATGCATTCGGAATGCCAAACTTAGATGGTGGGGAAAATAATGAATCATCGGAAGAAAGCATTCCGGATGAGCCCAACATGGAAGCACAAAAATTTTACAAACTTTTGAAGGATGCTGAGAATGAACTATATCCGGGTTGCACTAAATTCTCAAAACTTTCTTTCCTTGTACGATTATTTCACTTGAAGTGTCTTAATGGATGGAGTAACAAGTCGTTCGACATGTTACTTGAGTTATTAAAAGAGGCACTTCCCGTTGGTGCAATTTTGCCTAAGAATCACTATGAATCAAAAAAGATACTTCGGGATCTTGGCCTACACTACATAAAAATAGATGCTTGCCCGAATGACTGTATGCTGTACTGGAAGGAATATGAGAATACGAATGAATGTGTCGTATGTGGTGAGTCTAGGTGGAAATCGATGACATGTTACTCTACTAAACAGGCTATAACTTCGTCTACAAAGGATAAGAAGATAGCCGCAAAGATTTTGCGTTATTTTCCATTGAAACCGAGGCTTCAAAGGTTATTTATGTCTTCAAAAACAGCCGAGTACATGAGATGGCATGATCAGGGCCGCATAAAGGACGAGGTATTGAGGCATCCTGCAGATTCTGAGGCATGGTCAACTTTAGACGCTGTATTCCCGATGTTCGGTTCGGAGCCTCGTAATGTTAGACTTGGGTTAGCGAGCGATGGTTTCAATCCTTTTAATACCATGAGTATTGCTCACAGCACATGGCCAGTCATTCTCATTCCTTACAACTTGCCACCATGGATGTGTATGAAGCAATCATTTTTCATGTTGTCATTGCTTATTCCTGGCCCTAAGTCTCCTGGGAACGACATCGATGTTTACCTGCAACCGTTGATAGAGGAGTTGAAGGAATTGTGGACAGATGGAGTTGAGACATACGATGCCTCTTCAAAACAGAATTTCCAGATGCATGCAGCAGTCTTATGGACTATTAGTGATTTTCCCGCATATGATAACTTATTAGGATGGAGCACTAAAGGGGAAAAAGCTTGTCCTTCTTGCAGCAAGGACACATGTTCAGTCAGATTGAAGAATGGACGTAAGTGGTGTTACTTGGGAAATCGTCGATTTTTACCACATGATCATAAGCTCCGACACAATAAGAGATCTTTTAATGGATTTAAGGAATTGAGAAGCGTACCAAATGCATTAACCGGTGATGATGTACTTGATCAATTGCGTGACTACAAGCAAATCACATTCGGTAAGGCGGATAAGGATAAGATGGGGAGGAAGAGAAAAAGGGATGAGTGTAATTTGCCAAAGAATTGGAAGAAGAAGAGTATTTTCTTCCAATTGCCTTATTGGAAAGATCTTATATTGCGGCACAATCTGGATGTTATGCACATCGAGAAAAATGTGTGTGACAGTGTGGTAGGGACACTGTTGAACATGGAGGAGAAAACAAAAGACACTTTAACAGCTCGTCTTGACCTAAAGTTAATGGGGCATAAGGGAACATCTCCACCCAAAACAGGAAGGAAATAGGTTGGTATTACCCTCTGCATGCTACTCAATGTCTTTAAATGAGAAAAGAAAGTTATGTCAATGCTTGAAGGAGGTGAAGGTTCCGGATAATTATTCGTCGAACATTGCACGATGTGTTTAAGTCAAACAATGCAAGATCTCGGGGCTGAAGAGTCACGATTGTCATGTTCTCATGCAACAACTACTTCCGATTGCAATACGTGGACTCTTACCGAAGGACGTGTGTTCAGTTTTGATTCAATTGTCTACTTTCTTTAGGCAGTTGTGTTCGAAAGTGTTGAAGGTCTCAGAGCTAGAGCAACTTCAATCCCATATTGTTCTAACATTGTGTAAATTGGAAATGATCTTCCCACCGGCATTTTTTGATATCATGGTTCATTTGCCTATTCATCTCGCCGATGAAGCCAAGTTTGCCGGACCAGTGCAATACCGGTGGATGTATCCAATTGAGAGGTCAGTATATATATATAATATAAACTTGTCATTTCAAGTTGTATTGGCAATAACATCAACAATTGTATTCCCATAGGTATTTGCGCACGCTGAAGTCATATGTACGTAATAGAAGTCGCCCGGAGGGTTCAATAGCAGAAGGGTACCTTTCAAAAAGTCAATGTCAGGTTCCAAAAGTAATCCCTAAAAAAGCTTACATCAAACAGTCATATTTTCACTTTCTCAATGTATATTCCTTGACATGGGTGTACATAGGTCAGGTTCAGGTTCTACTACTACTACTAATGGATAATTATAAAGATCCTGTAAATCTATATTATTAATCAGGTCTGAAGTTGTGGATCTGAATCTGAACTGTAAAGCTGCCCCTTCCCCCCCATCTACTCAGGGGTTGACAGGAAAAGCAGACACTTTCTCTTTGCTTAAAAACTACCAATAAAACTCTTCTTTGGCCAGGCAAATGAGTCATCTCAGTTTGGTAGTTTTTTCAAGCATCTTTGGGTTTCTTTCTTGCCCCAGTCCAATGCTATATAAAGTTGTCACTTGCTAGTTTGCAAGATTGCATCCTCTACAGATATGAAAGGAATAAGTTGGATAATTTTAACTCAAGTACTCAACTAATACTTCTCTCCCTTTATCACATTTGAACAAGCAGTCAATCGATGTTTGATCACAAGAAGTATTACCCCCACAAACGAAGTAAAGGAGCATGGGTGTAAAGAAATATTTTTATGGAATTTAGTGGCTGTTGTTGATACCTCTAATGTTGATACCACATTATTGCCCATTTATTGTCTACTTATTTAATTCAAATCCATATTCTTGATGGATTATATTTGATTATGTGATTTAGGTAATTTAGAAGATTGCCATGATTCGTCGAAGCAAGTCTAGGCAGAGTTCCTCCATACATCCCCGTCCACAGCCTACAGAGTCTGGGTCATCTGAGATCCGGAGTGAGCCTGCCCGTACAGAGGTTGGGGGGATTGGCAGCAGTTCAAGTAAGATGACTTAAATTTGATAGATCAAAGATACCAAATTATTCTTTAGTATTGTATCGGTTATCAACTCTTAAACTCTGAAAACAGATCCTATCAGTGGGAAAAAGAGGACTTGAGGGAGCAGCCGAGGCATTAAGTTGTTTAATAGGCGGCTCGATGATAAACTAATTGTGCAGTTCAATGCAGAAGGGCAACCTATAGGTGATAATGCTAGGCCTTTCGCCACATTATGTGGAATAATTGTAAGGACACCTGGTAATGCACCATTACAGGTTACGAAATGGGCCGACGTTCTAGAGCAATCAAAAGAGAAAATGTGGAAGCATATCCAGGTAAATAGTAATGAACAATTTATTTTTGAAAAAATAATTGATTACAAAAATCAAGATAGACTACTTCTCAAGTAGGTCAAGTATGTAGGCCATGCCCATACAATACACATTGTTCTAACAAAGATTTTTCCTTTTTTTTTTTTTTTTTTCAATATTGAACGTGGCCACTTTTCTGATGTAAGGTTACAAAATAGAGGGATTGTTGGGTTTAATGAACATAAATTGAACAGTTAGCAATGTCAAATGAATAAGAGTTTTTGTACAGTACTGCTTATAAGAAAGACTTCTTTATATAGCTAATAATGGCCCCCATAAAAATGAATGGGTATTTTTTTTGGGGCTATTTGGGGGCTTTACTAAGGAATTGAGTGAAGTGGAGATGATTTTACAATTACATCTCCCTTCTTTAGTTAATCACTTATCGTGATCCTTATTTAATCTTGAATCTCAGGATTATGCAGTGGTTGATGATGAGAGGAAAAAGTGGGTTCTACAAAGTTTAGGAAAGAAATACAGAGATTATAGAAAGGACATTAAGGATAAGTACTATTCTCCGTGGAATACAGATGATGAACGACTCCAGCATAGACCCCCTGATGTTTCTAGTGTAGATTAGGCCTGGCTTGTGCAATATTGGGGCAGTCCAGAGGTTCAGGTATGAAACCATTGTTAAAATGTTTTAGTGAAAGAGTCCTTTTTGTTTGTGTCTTTAAATTGTTGCAATATTGTTGAATATATGTAGGCTGTGGCTTCGAAAAATAAGGCCAATCGTAGCTCCCAAAAACTTAGACATACAGGGGGGACTAAGAGTTTTGCTCGACATAGAGATGAGGAGGTACATGGGTTCAATATATTATTTATTATTTTAGAATTTACGTTGACATTCAACTCTGTAATGAAATTAACTTTGCACATGGATAGACTCGAAGCAGGACTGATGGGAGTATACCTACTCGGGCGGATCTATTCATTCGCACCCATAGTCGGAAGGACGGGACTCCTGTTGATGAGAAATCAACGGAAATCATTGTACGTCATTTGATAATTTTAACAATAAGCCTCAATTTGTGTATAATGACACTAATTAATTTTTCCATTCAGTCAAAGTTTAAGGAACTAAGTGCTGCCCAAGAAGGAGGATCTTCTAGCTCCATAGGTGATGATATATATACTCAGGTGATGGGAGCAGAGCGGCATGGCCGTGTACGTGGATATGGGCTAGGTCCAACGCCCACTTCAGTCTTTGGCTCCACGTCGCGCCAATCTCAGGCCGCTTTTGATGAGTTGCAGACTGAACTAAGCTCAATGCATGAAAAACTCCAACAAATGGAGGAGCGCAAGAAGAACCAAGAAGAAGAGAAGCGTCAAATGGAGGAGTGGAAAAAGAACCAAGAAGAAGAGAAGCGTCAAATGGAGGAGTGGAAGAAGAACCAAGAAGAAGAGAAGCGTGCACATTTAGAAGAGATGAAGTTGATGCAGGCCATTATTGCTGAGATGAGACAACGGTTATCTCCCCATCGACGGGATCCTTCCGAAGGGGTAAAATACTTATTTATTGTTTACTTAATATTACCATGATTTTGCATTATATGATTTGTAAGAAGATAATTTAATTATTTATTTTCTTTGTGTTGCAGGGAGCAGATTGATGATTGGGCAAAAGATGTTTCAGTCTTAGATTTATGATAATGATGTTAAACAATTTTGAAGTAGGATGGATCTGTTTTAGTTGATGGGTTGTTGTGGATGGTGGATGGATCTTGATCTCTTTTAGATTTATGATAATGATGTTAAACAATGCTGACTATGATAAAACTTGCTTGTTTAAATATCAGCTATGAGGTCTGTTGTTTTGTTCAACTTTTCATTTTATTGGATTGGCCCATTAAAATATAACTTCCAAACAATTGAAACAATTGAAACTATTCTCTAGGAGGCTTTGGCCGTGTGATGAACATGGCTAATTCCCAAGGTAGGAGTTATTTTGAAGATTGGAACTTCTGGTTTTCTTTTCTTTTTTCATTTTTCCTTTTCTTTTTGGATATTGGATATTCTAAAATAGTAAATTCTGAATATAAGAATCTGTGCTGGTTTTGTTGCAGGGAATTGTTGGATACATATGTGGTTCTGATGGACTTGATAGTTCAGGACTTAGCTCTTCAGCTGCTGTAAGTTCACTTTTGTATTAATATGTATGTATCAGCTACTCTGTGTGATACTTTAACTACTAAGATAATCTTTTAGAAAAGTCTTGCCCCAAATATGGATTTGTTTTAAGTTGATCCTTCATAGAGCCTTCTACTTGAGGTGCCAGTCCCACTTCCATATTACATGCATTCACACTTAAGATGCCTGGATATTTGTATACATGTTCAACACATATGATACCAGTACTGATACTTGTAGAATATGCTTTAACCCAGTCTTGCATTGGAGGATTTCCTAGTTTTCATCTTCTCTTTATTTAGTATTTACTTTTTTTTCTGCCTTTCCTTATTTTGAATTGCTTCCTTAAGCTACCTGTGGAAAAAGAGAATAGAAAGTTTTGTTGTATTAGGTTCTGTAATGGGTCACTATACATTTAAGAACATATAGAAATAGTGGTGTCATCATGTTATTATAAACAACTTTATAAAACTCTCAGTCTTGCTACATTTAGAATGCTTGAAAAATTATTTCCTCTAATAATAGTAAAATTCTATTTTCCAAACATGATCACTTGTTATAACTTGTATAGAATGCAATCATGCTAGGAGAATTCACCTAATGAACAGTGTTTAGCAAGTCAAAACTGAAGATGTTTAATTGTATCTTATTATTTTAAAATGAAATCTACAGAGAAGCTTCATTGTTTTGAGCTTTTTTTTTTAAAAAAGAAGTTGTTGGTATATGAACTTGCTAAGAACACTAGTGAGTTCTTTGATTTTACTCGACCATTTTTTGGATTTTGCTCCATAATGGGTGTTCTTGATGTATTTTGCAGATTCTCTAATAGTAGCTGTCACACCAAAACCACCTGCTAAACATATTCGTGATGGCTATGAAGATGACGATGATGATCTGGTTAGAATGAACTAAATATTTTGATTGAAATGAATCAATACTTTGCAGTTGATTAATTATAAGATAAAATTTTTCCATATCCGAGTTTTACATTTTCTATGTTTTGTGGCTGTTCAGAAGTTTCAAATCCCGCAATCAACCAGTTGGTTGAAGAGGAAGCTATTCTCTTTTCTTCATGACAAACTGAGACTCCCTGGTGGGTGTCCTACATTTTAGTTGTTGCACTCAAAGATTATTTACACATTGGATGACTTTTTTGTATTTTATTTTTCTCCATAAACATCAATAGATATGCTGTTGATGGCAATTTTCTCCATCAGTCCTAAGGCATGGGCTGGTCTCATTTTATGGTTTATATTGGCACCTGTTGCATCCAGATGGGGTTTAGGACCGCTTTATGTGAGTAAATATTCTTTGTGAACTTTTCTATTCTGCAAATTGTACTTCCTCTTAAACAGGCTAATGATGTAGTTCAACAGGGAAAGGCAAAAACACAGTGAGGAGTGTTTCGTGCATCCAAGTGTTTTTCACTTACTGCTTTCTATGGTTTGATCTATTATGCAGGTACTTGGGACTGGTTTTGAAATTATACTTCTAAATCTTGGGCAGCGGCAACATGGTGAAATCAGGTAGATGCTTTGGTGATTTTAAGATTTTTCCATTTTGTACCAGAAAGATCCTTTATTTTATTATATTTTTTTGCCACCCATCATATCCAAAGAACCTATAATAGTTCACTTGTTCTGTATGACTCTTCTTGGTTTTGTTTCATTTTGTTGTTCCAATTAAAACCTATGTTGAATGTATGGGACTTGAATTTGTGAGGTTAACAGAGTCAGTTGACTTCTAATGGACCAAAAACCTATGTGATACACGTCTGGGACCTTACATTACATGGACTCAGTTTCAACAATATTGGGTTATATGCTTCAACCATCCCAATTTAAAGTATATATTTAGTCGTAGGTCCACAGCCCAACCAACCTTGTTAATTATATAGAAGTGCTCTGGAAAATCTTAATGCTCCAATGAAAGTCGAACTTTGGCAACTCTCTCTCTCTCTCTCTCTCTCTCTCATCACATGCACATGCACAAACAACTGTATCCCCTTAGTCTTAAACTTTAGAGGAAGTATATAAATAAATATATATATATATATATATATATATATTTGAGATTGAATCATCTATTCATCTGTCCTAATGCTCCTAAGTCTCTAATACACACTTGCTGAGCAACTTGTCTCCTTTCAGGTGTTGTGTGTATATGCCTGATATCTCTTTGCACGCCTATTCTATGAGTTATTTCTGATAGCTTCTTTTTTGTACAGTGCATATTCAATTTTCAATGACGACTTCAGAGAACTTCCTGGTACGCTCAATGCTGATCGTCTTGATAGAGACATTAGAGCAGGTCAGTTTTAATCAGTTGGGATGCCAACGTAAGAGCAAAAGCGGGTCATTTTCAATGATGTCGGGAGTGCTAACATTCAATCCTACGATAGCCACAGAGAATGTCTTCTAAGCTGCAAATCTACCTGTGAAAAGACAGTTGTTGCACTGTACAGACGTGTATTCCCCCTGTTGGTTAGCTGTGCATAGAAATTGATCATATTCTAACTTTGCAAGCCTTTTAATCTGGAAGATTTTGGGAATATAAATAGTCAAGAGGAAAACATGCTTTCTTTGTGTGCTCCCTCAGCTCTGTAATAAGCTATTAGCAGATGTTATAATGCATTTGAGCTGTTAACCAGTGCTTGGTATTTGGGCATTGTGTGTAATGAACCCGTTTCTACTAGAAAACTGTCCACAATATAAATTTCAAGTGTGAACAGTTTTCACCTTCCTTTCTCCTCATCCAAATAGACCCCAACCCCAAGAAGTATCAAGAGTACAGTAGGTGGCGAACCTCACTGTTGAAGCAGGACCTCATATTCCAATTGATCTCACTGCCAAAAATATCCACTGTTAGTTATAGTGAGGAACTTTTTGTTTGCTTCTATGAAATTTATGATGGGAGACATAATTTCCATGGAACAGTTGGCCGATCTATATAGCACACAAAGGGTGCTTTAACGCCATACCAAGTTACTTTGCATTTAAAGTACATTTTTCTCATGTGCGCAGAAAATCTCATGTCCTTTTCATTGTAATTCCTTGTAACTTCTTGATTCACAGGTTGGAGTTGCATACTTATTGGCTTTGGAAAGTGCCAATGATTTAACAGTATCTCCTACAGAAAACATTGAATTGGACCGGTAAATACATCTTGCATGTTTCATATTGTCTTACATCATCAGAGTAGTGGAAAGTCATTTGTTACTGGTTGTGAACAATTCTAACTGTCCATTGGTGTTCAAACTACATTAGGAACCTCTCAATAGAGAATATCTCATTTCTGTGTAGCTTTGAGAGGAAACAGTTGTAGAGCAAAATGATGCATAGATTTTGCTTCTTATTTCTTGTCATTTATGAATTCATCCAACTATGTACAGGTAGATTTCAATGCTGTCTTCCACAGTTCAACTTTGTCAAAACTTATCCACCATGTATGTTGCCGACCCATGGAGCCAAAATCTACTGCAGACACTAGAACAGTAGGCTGCACTCCTCTACTGCAGAATCCTCTCATTGCACATGTGCACCTAAGTGAGATTTCCTTTCTCCCTCTTATCAGTAGCAGTGATTGGGCCATTATTGCCTTTTGCTTTGTGGGAGTTCAGAAATACAGCATCCATTTAATGTGATGCATTATTTCTAGTTTTCAACCCTGGTACAAATCATGATAATCCAACCATTTTTTTCTAGATTAGTTGCAATTTCATGCAGGAGAAGATCTCTCTCTCTCTCTTTCTCTCTCTCTCTCTCTCTCAAATGCATCAGGTGAAAGGAACCCAGAAATGGAAGTTTTTCTAGCTTATATGTGTAATAAGGCAATTGTGGTTCTGGATAAGTAAAGAAGCTCAAGTGTCATACTAGATTAGTTAAAGGAAGAGCACCTGATTTTGGATTTTCTGTTTAATTGTTTTGGTTTCTCTCTAATACCTCATCTCAATACTACAAATTAAGGCATCAACTCTCTCACCAATCCCCAACTCAGATTAACAAAAAAAAAAAAAAAAAAAGAAAGTCCTATCCTTCACCATAGTGCATCTATTCTTGAATGTAAATTTATGGTAGCAGTGACACATCTAAGGGTGTTGCATATTTTCCTGATAGCGTTTTAGTGCCTATTTTGATCATGACAAAAGTGGGGTTTGGATTGGTGCAATTTGTGGCTATGGGTTCTCTGTCTGCCTCAGGATTTGGACAGTGCACACAAATGGAACCCCACAACTGATCACCTGATATTTTTGGGTCTCTTTAAATATTAGTTTATCACCTGATATTTTTTCTGTTTGTTCTGTGAATGGTCTCTATAATAGGGAGCTAAGGATTGCATGCACTATAGCACAAATGGAGCGTGAAGGAGGCATCAGTCCATGCATATCCCCTCTTGGTCAAGTATGTACTTGGTCGTGGTCCTCTCATTGTCTATCATGTGCATGTATGATCATTGTCACCTGATTTACTTTACCCATGAAATGTTATAGGTACATGAGGTGTTCAAAGAGGCCAGATTCCTACATCTCTTTGGGAGTTTGGATTTGGTATTTTATTTTTGGTTGGTTGGGTGTATTTGTGTATTTGGTAAATACTTTGGGAGGTTGGATTTGGTCTTTTTTTTTTTTTTTTTTTCGGTTGGTTGGGTGTATTTCTGTATTTGGTAGATATTTTTGTGCTTTATGCGGGCTAATATTTGGAAAAAAAAAAATACTGCTTTTAGCGGCGGCCATATGATCGCCGCTAAAAGCAGCATTTTTTTAAAAAAAATATGACTTTTAGCGGCGGCCAGGTTTTTAGCGGTGGCCATTTTGGGTTTTACCGGCGGCCACTGGCCCCCGCTATTATTTTTTTATCTTTCATTGACAGCCACTGGCCGCCGGTAAAACCTATTTTTAGCGGCAATTAACAAGCGCCGTTGCAACTTTTACCCACCCGATCTGTACCGTCGCCAAGTGGCGGCCATTGTGACTACCGCTATATGTTTTACCGGCGGCCGCAACCACTTTTACCGGCGGCCGCCGGCCCCCGCTAAAAGAAGTTTTTCTTGTAGTGCTGTGACTCAACACTACATACAATTGCTAATAATCTTAGTCCCTATATTCTTCTTTCTTCTGCTCATCCATCATCCATCATCCATCATCCATTGAAGGGCTACCCCATTAATGGTATGGACTCTGGATAAATGAAACATATTAGAGCCTCATTTGACACTCCAAAACTAATGAAAATAATATTGCAAGGAACAAAATAGATTATGTACCCAAAAACAAACTTTCAAATAAAAAGATACTCAGTCACATTAAAAAAATCTTAATGATATGTGGTGATTGCCTATAGTAAATATGTTATTTTTCAATCAAAGTTGACGGCCAAAGTCATGTGCTTCCTGTCATTTTCCTATCTTTGCCTGGTTTGGTTTGTAATACAATTTCCATAACTCAGCTCTGTTGTTGGTATTCTGAATAGCCATTGACTGGGGAATTTGGTCGGTTGCGCTCCTGCACTTGGTGTAAACCCCGACCGCCTTCGCCTTCCATGGATCACTTTGATCTTCACATAATTTTTTTTTTCTCTTTTGTTTAAAAAGTTCATTTCATGATTAGTTCAGGGATGACCAAAATCATTTGTCCTCACAATCTTCACCCCAAAGATGTTGTGTGTGCATTGTTGGCTACCTTGTCATACTTGATAATAGGTAAACTCGGCCATTTTCTAATTAATGATGAAGTTGGTTTCAAAAACCCGTTTTTGTGGTCTTCTTCAAGGAGAGTAGGTAAATACAATCAAAACAGTACAAGACAGAGGGCTGTGATTTCTGAACTAACATGTAAGCAGTTTGGATCCTTTTATTTGGGAATCACAGAGACAGAGAATTCCCAATACCCTAAAGATGAAATCCCAAAGGAGACAACTCCTTTTCAAATAAGAATGGCAACTGTCACTCTTCTAAAAACACATTTTTTTTTTTTTATATATATATCTTTAACACATCTCCATCTTCTATTCACTCTTCAACGCAGAACTGAACTGAATCAAATAAGGGATTTCAAAATTCTTGAAACCCATCTAACAACTAAAATATTTAACCTCATAAGAGAATAAACAAATATATAAATAAATGATTTTCAGATTCTTTAGGACACTAAATAAGAAAAGGAAAAGGAAAAATAATAATGGAAGCATAATAAACTAAAAAAGGGAAAAAAACCCTAAACCTAAAACACATCAACATAGAAATCAAAAAAAGAAAACAAGAAAAGAATGAGGTACCTTGCTCTCTCTCTCTCTCTCTCTCTCTCTCCCGTGCTTCCTTCCACTTTTTCCTTCTCTATCGATTCCGTTCTTTGTAGAGTTGTACAAGTCTTTGGTTAAAATCCCTCCTATCAGTTCTTTCCAACTTTGGTATACTTGCCCATATAGTGTAATGAGTGAGGAGATGTGCAAGTGTGGAGTCTCTTTTGGAATGATTTATTTCCAATTTTGCCGGGAAGGAGTACTCGTGCAAGAAGTTGTTATTTTATTTTTGGTGGGACTCGTAAAAATCCAATTTTGGCACATATTTGCATTAATGATGATTTGTGCATACTTAAATCCATCTCAATATATATAGTTTCTAATATTCTAACTTATATATAAATTATTCTTTTTATTATTTTTTAATCTCAGTTATTGTTTATTTCTAATTGAACATAGCGATGGGTGTGAAATCTAAGGTGGGGCCATGCCCAACCATTTCCAAAATTGCATATTTATTTTAATTTAATAGTTCTTCGTTATTTCAATACGATTGTGTAAACCTTTATTATTATTATTTTAATGTGGTATTCCACGATATTAACGTATGACCAATATCAAAATTTAGGTTGGATCCTTACACTAGAACTATCGGTGTTCATGGGCCAGGTTGGGCAAGGCTAAGGCATATCCAGGCCCGGCCAGACTTTAGAAATACTGGCTCAAGCCCGACTCAAGCCCAACACATGCCATAATTTAGGCCTGAGCCCGCTCATTTAATCAATCGGAACAAGCTAAACCGAGCTTTTCATCACTTTTGTGGGCATTAGAGCACTAATTAAATTAAATTATATGCATTTCTTACACAAGCCGGGCTGAGCCAGGCTATAGACCCATCACTTAATCCAAGCCCGACCCAATTATTAATCGGGCCCTAATTACGTATCAAGGCCGGGCCCAAAGTGGGATAGGCCCGGATTGGGCTCGGGCTGGCCCGGCCCATGAGCACCCCTAACTAGAACAAAGAGCATCTTCAATAAATACTGGGTTACTAAAAAAATTAATTAATCAATTAATTAAAAATACTTTTGTACCAAAAAAAAGATATTAGTTGGAGATTAGGAACTTTAAAACAATTCATCAGCATAATTGGATTTTGGCACAGTGTTTTAATTTAGGAACGGTTTCACTGTGTTCCTAATTTGGAACATTTTATAAATGTGCCGGAAGAATGTTCCTAATTAAAATTGGATTTTGGCACGATGTTTTAATTTGGGAACGGTTTCAATGTGTTCCTACTTTGGAACATTTTATAAACGTGCTAGAAGAATGTTCCAAATTAACATATTTGGTGTAGCAAAAACCTTAATCTTCCTAATTACTACAAGTAAACCCCTCCATCAATTATATCCATGGATCAATTGGATTAAATATATCCAACCAAATTAGATCCATAGCTTCTCATCCTTGGGGGCCAATTAATCATAGTGATTATTAATATCATCCAATTAACTCTTAATTAAGATGGTGCGCACTTACCAATGATAAATTCATTAATTGGCACAAGGGGATATATCTATTAGAGGATAAATTCTATCTTGATAATTATATGTTCCCACCATCTCACTACTATGTACACAAGACACCGAGGTGTTGACCTACAATTGGCCTCACTCATTGGTGACTCAAAGTAAATGTATAGCAAAAACTAGAGTTCATTAATCTCTCAAGATTAAGAACCTATTGGTAGGAATTATGAGAGCAATCCTTAAATAAAAGACAGATTTGCATAAGGTGTAGCTTATGGTCCTTCAGTACATATAATGTACCAGCACAATGATCCAGAGTCTAACACTGATGATTGAGATAAATCACATTATCTCATAGTGATCATGATGCTGTAACGTTGTCAAATGAGATGCCCAATATCTTCACCGGTTGTGAATCAATCCAAGTATAAGATTTGTGATCCATGTCTCCTATATGTGGGTCTCATCCGCACATATGGACCATATCATATCGTATTGGTCATGTGCAAACAAGGAATAAAATAAAATACCATTCATCTAATGAAATAAATACTATTCATCACATGAATAAAAGCATGATTATAATTAAAATTAATTAAAAAATAAATCAATTTATTTACATCATCCACCGGATTGAGACCATACAATCTAACAGGTAGCACATGGTGCCAAAACAAGTGCATAAAGTGATTGAAGTTGATCAGTTATAGGCCCTAACTTGGATGGGCTAACACCAAAAGTCCTTTTCTGAATGGAGAATCCTAATCATTAATTTGGAGAGGAATCACAAAAATGGATGGCCAAGTCAACTTTTCATTATCCTTACATTTTTTTCTCCTAAGCTCTTACATCATTTTAAAACTTGGTTTCACTCACCCAATTAGTTAACTACCAACTACATTGACTCAGCTAAGTTGAATGATATGCATGAGACATGGCCAAGTCCAAGCAACTCGATCAGCACCAAACAATATGACTTGACTGAGTCAACTTGATTCATTCAAGTTTGAAAACCATGAGCAAAAATAAATATGAAAGACTAGCATTGTCGTATCAGCATGCAATGTGGGCTGTGAACCATCCATAAGAAAAGGAAGACATTTATGTAAAAGTGATGCCAAATGAATATTTTTCATGGCATATTAATGGTGGATGCATGTCGTTGCCCACATGACAAATGGATATTTTTCATGGTAACATCCAAAATATAAAAAGGCAAATTTTCTATCAAACTGAATTTGTTTAGGCGATAGTTGCTGTGTTTTTATATACATAATTGCATCCTTTTATGTTAATCATTATTCTTATATAGTAATGGTTGTTTTAATGGTTATGACTATTTATTTTCCTTACCAATATTTTTCATTGAAATTAGGGATGCATTATTTATTGTGTAACTAGGTGTATTTATTATGTCAGATAAGGGGAAGTCAAAAGAAACAGATGACCTTGATTGTGCACATTGCTAGATAGCATGGGACAGTGTCTCATTGACGTTTGTTTGGAACAAGTAAATTCTAGTGGTCGACCAAGGGTGCAATTTCGTTCAAAGTCATGGAAGGTGATAATAGAAAATTTTTATCACAAGGATCGGACACAATTTCAACCAAAAGCAATTATAGAATCAATTTGATGGTATGAAAAACTATACAACGCGTGGCTCCACTTGACAAGTCAAACTGGTATAGGCTTCAATCCAAATACACGTTGTGTGAAGATGGCACAGGACCGAAGGATGAAATACCTATAGGTATATAGAATTTTTGGTTTACTTGGGTTATTTATAGGATAGGAAAATAGCCTTTGAAAATTTTATTAAACTTTACTGCGAACACATAAAGAAGATATTATAACGGATATGGATTCAAGTTTCTTTAACTTGAATGATTATGCAAACACTCTATCCCCAAACTCAACAAATTCCAAGTCCACCATGCCAGAAGATTCAGTAGTTAGTGGCATTGGTTTTGATGTCATGATGGCAAATATTAGGCAAAAGCGACCAAGGCCTTCTAAAAAGCAATTAATGAAAAATAATGATGCGGTAATCACATGGATAATGGAGCTTGCGGCCTCAGTGAAGACATCAAATCAATTAGCTACAACTTTAGTTCAATCTGAAGGACCTATCGTTGATGATTGTATCGACTTCAGTTCAATCTGAAGGACCTATCGTTGATGACTGCATCGACTTATTAAATGCCATGCCCCAAATAGCAAATGCTAGCCAACTGTATACAGTTGCTCTTATGTCTTTTATGGTTAAGGAGAAAAGTAATGTTTGGATGCCGCTGTAGTCAGATGATGCAAGGATGAATTAGCTCAAAAACTTATTGGTTAGATAAGAGAAACGTTTCTTTACTTGTCAGATGTGGTCGATCTAGTTGTTGGGTTGATATTTTGGGTTGAAACATGGATGTTTGAAACATGGGTATGATATTTATTTTGGGTTGAAACATGGATATTATCTCTCCTTTTTTTTTTTAGGAAACATGGATGTTTGAAACATGGTTTGTAATTTATTTTGGGTTGATACATGAATGTTATGCCTCTTTCTTTTTTTTTTTTTAGTATGTTATTGCAATTGATGGTATGACTTCATTTAGTAATGTTTTAGTTGAATGTTTATTTGTCTGACATATATACATATTACATGGATCCAACTTTATGTCAGAAAGTCATACTTCTTATTATGTTGTTAATTGTTATACAAAAAGCGACAGCAATACTTGATTAGGGAACCATGTATGAACTCAATCCCAACATGACATGGTCATGTCCAATTCATTTTGAATGGTAACCCCATTATCTACCATCAGTTACTACATATGGAACAACATTTTTTTTCCGACGTTTATGAATGTATTTTAGAGATAAGATGTTGTTAAAAAATAACAAATATATACTTGTGGAGGAATAATTTGCCATGTTCATGATGGTCATTGCGCATGCCCATACGAACAAGAATGATACAATATAGATTCCAATACTCAGGAAACTATTAATAGACACTTTCGTCAGGTACTGATAACAATGATTGTATTTGCAAAAGACGTAATAAAGCCACCTCCACTAGGTATAGTGCCTAAGGAAATTCATTTGAATCCACATTTTGAGCCATATTTTAAGGTATTAATTACTCTTTTTCTTTAGTATTGACACCTTTTTTTTTTTCTTTATTCTATATAACATTAATTTTCCCCCATGGTTGACATCCTTTTCTTTTTACAGGATTGCATTGATGCTCTAGATGGCACCCTTGTACATGCCATTATCCAACCAAAAAAACAAATCCCTTACAGGGGTAGAAAGGGAGAATGCAAGCAATAAGTTATAGCAGTGTGTTCATTTGACATGGTCTTTAGCTATGTGTTAAACAGATGGGAAGATACAACCCATGATCACCAGATTATCTTGGATACCTTTTCTAATGAAAGACTAAAGTCTCCACATGCCCCACCTAGTAAGAAAGCATTTAGGATGCTTTTAACCTCATTAGATGATGGTTACTATATTTTAGTCGATTATTAATTTTTAACATTTGCAAATAACTTCTCTTTAGGTAAATACTACTTGGTTGATGCCGGTTATACGAATAAGCGATGGTTTCTTTCTCCATTTTGAAATGTTCGAGACTGGTGTAGGCACGTATAAAGTAAAGATAGAGGCAGGTGACCACATAACCAGCCTGTACGCATGTACGAGGGAAACAAGCTAGACTAAATAAAAGTCCTTCTGAGGCGGAAGATAGGACTCATCCTCTGATGACGGAACCTCCTTCAAATGACGGAGGAAGGCAGCGAAAGGCAAGAGGACTAGAGTGGGGCCCACGAAAAAAAGGCTCCCTTGAACTGTACTTCGAGGAAACACCCGGTAGATTACTAGCCTCAGCACCAAAGGGAGTGCCAAACATGCCCCTCAGGGGTTCACTTCGCCGTCCGTCCCTTAGGGCTTCTTTAGGACACCAATGATCTCTCTGTAGAAAGAAGTACTATCAGTCATAACCTTAACAGGCCAGAAGCTTAGTATTAGCCCAGAATCTCTGGTTGTGCGACCTGATAATAGAGATACCATAGCACACACTTAATTCTATCTGCGCCCAATGTTGCGACCCCGGACTGGTTTAGTACTAATGACGGTTCCTAATAAGTTTAGTACTAATGACGGTTCCTAATAAGGGATCGCAACATTGCGCACAAGGGACGAGGTGGAACATTTCGTCCGCGCATCACTCCGACAGGCGAAAGACCGAGTCCGGATCCTGTCCATGCCAAGCTACAAAGAAGTCAAGCTAGGCTGCTGTGCTCGAGAGAGCACATCCTTTGTCGCCAAAGCCCGGCCTGAGCCAACTAAGGCTCAAATATGGGTCGAAAAAGATAGACCTGACCAAGTTGTTGTTTTCCATATGGTTGGTAAGTCCAAAAGACGCCAAAGTTCAACAACAAAAATCCATGTCGGACGACTAGTGACTCACAGCGTCACTTGGACACGAAGACATCAAGAAGAGTCTCCTACTCCTTCAAGCTAATGAGAGCGGAGTAACCCTTCCTCCAACACCTCATCCAGAATAATGAGTTTAAGCTCAGTCACCAAGACAATATCCTCTTTCAAATCCTGAGGGATGAACATCTTGGTCACAACTTTTGAGCCACCACCTAATAATCCGTCTCAAAATGACATGGCTACAAGTATCCATCAACTGGAGCAAGGTCAACAAAAGATTGAGGCCCTGATGGAAAACCTTCTTCTCACCCTCTAGTGTCAGGGAAATGATGAAGTTCCTCCAGATCATCAAGAGGACGGAGCATGTGAAGGAGAAAATGAGTTGCGCGCCCTCACCATAAAGGACGTCAACGATATCCTCGCCAAAGCAATAGAAGAAGATACACTCAAGTGTGCACTAAATGAAGCCACCCTATCCTCTATGGATGGACTCGGTCCCGTTTCCTGCAAAATTCAAGCAACCTACTCTCCAAATATACACAGGAAAAGGTTAAGCCCAACGGCACGTCATCCACTTTAAAATCCTATCGCGGATCATATAAACTAGATAACAAAGCTGAAGGGGGATAGTTTTGGAAAACATTATAAAAAGATTTGATCTACTATGGTGTTGTTAATTGTTCCCAAGAGTTCCAAGGGAGCAAAACACTTAGCTTCACTTCCAACAATTAGCTTCACCTCCAACAATTCTACAGATTGCTATACCCATCATAGGAAGCTGGCTTTCAGTTTGACACTCCATTCAATTCGGTTGTTGTTTTGGCCGATATTGTTCCATTGCTACCCAAGCCTTCCTTTTGTTCCGCCAAATTCATCATGCGCAAGAGAAAAGGTGTGCAAGCAGAATCACAACAGCAATGCAGTGAGTTTTCTAAATGGCTCCTTCGCAATTGAGGTTGCAAAAGATAACATTCAATTGACACTTATTCTTGATAACAAAGTAAAAAAATAAAAAAAAATATAATGATTTTCTTGTTTTGAGATCTTGAGTCTTGCCCTGGCCCACTAAGGTAGGGTAGGGTCTAGGTAATGCATGCCCTTTGAGGGCTTTGGCCTGCCCAGGCTTGGGCTTGCATATATTGAGGGTGGGGTTTGGATAACCCCGGGTCCTCCCTGGCCCGTTGACAACCCTATATGAGGGCTTGCATTGATGATAGGTGGGCCCCACTTTACAAAATTAAAATAAATTGCATTCATAGAAAGTAGACCCAGAGTTCTATCTTATTTAATATAAATACATAACGTGTTCTAGGATGGAAAGAAAATGTCAAGCATAAGAGAAAAGCAGAATGGTTGTAGTAGAGGCTTGCTTTTAAAGTACTTTGTGATTGACATGTACCAACAAGACTGAAAGAAAAAAAAAATTACACGATAAAGATTAGATCAATTATGACCTATGAAGCAAAATATTAGCCATCTAAGGAACAACATGTGCACAAAACAAGTGTCCAAGATATGAGAATGTTGAGAAGAATATGCTGTTATACTAGAAGTGATGGAATTAGAACTGATTAAATTCATAGGTATTTAGGGATAGCATCAATTGATTATGAATTAAGAGAAATTCATTTAAGATAATTTAGGCGTGTGCAACATAGGCCAGCAATGACACTAAGTGAAGAAAAATCTTTCTATGGAAGTTGATGGCCTGCCAAAGAAAAATGGTATGCCAAAGAAGATATAAATGAAAGTAGTAAGGTCAAAAGCAACCAATGTAACGATTTCACCCATAATAGACCGAAATAGAAATATAGATTTCATGTAGCAAACCCCAACATAATTGGGACAAGACAACGATGACGATGATGATCAAAACTACACATAATAGTAACAAAAATACTAAAATATCATATATGTTAACTAATAATGCAAACTCATTGTTGAGTGGTATTGGCACCTTAGTTTCACACAAATGTAGAGGATTGCTCACTAGGTTGTCAAGTCAAAGAATCACTTCTAGACCAGTAACCCAATGTAGTAAAGAAAAAACTAATAACATTTTTTAAATGTTCAATAGTTAACACAATAAAATTGTGTTAGGCTGTACCATGAGTACTGCGGCACTCACAGAATCTAGCAAAAGATAAAAATAAATAAATAAAACTGTGTGGAGGAAGATGTTCCAAGTACAGTGTCTCCTTCATTCAACATTATTCTCTTTCAAAGCATAAGACTCTTAAACGGGCTTTCCGAAACCAACCCACTTTTATGAGTGTATTAAGTCCCCTTTATTGACTCATTGACTTTCATTTTGTATGTTAGAACCCATCTCGGCAGATCCAATCCACATGCATACTCCATGAATTGGCACCCAACTCAATTTCCCATTGTTGGAAAAATAAAATTTATATCCATTTGATTCAAGAGTAAATTACCCAAAGGTCCCTCAACAGGGTCTTATAAGACCTCCAGCCCAAAAAATTTCTCAAGTTTTTCTTTAATGCTTATAGTTTAGATACGCTACATCAGACATTTTTACGACTGAGTTACCCTTTCCAGAGCCCTTTCTTTTTTTCTTCAAGTTACATAAGTTACATGTCGTAACAGAACCTTCAGAAAACGGTGACAGAAGAAAACGGTGACTGACATCCTTTGTACATGTCATGCCCTCACCCCAGTGGGAACAAAACTTAGGAACTCTCTCGTAGATGATTTTCTGCCATTTTCCTCCTACACCCATTCCTAACCAGATCCGATTTGGCCTAGGCTTTAAGAGATCTATCTCCACGCAGACGCGAGCCATACTTGGTATGGCCACACCAACCCTATCGTTGGGCCTTCAAATCTCAGAACCCTACCTATCACCCCCGCAATAGATTTAAGGTAGTCTGGATTGAAGAAATTAAGGATGATCAAAATGTGCCAAGTGCAGATGACGACCCCACATTGCCGCAAAACACAACTTCTGTAGGGCATGATCCACCTGATGAAATAGCCTCTTGCTCGGCATCTTCAAATGGGAATGGCTTGGCACCTTCAAATGGGTCCAACATACCTCAACATCCCATTGTGACACGTACAAAGGATGGTACACGCAGGCCTCAAGTTTATTCTACAACTCGACATCCACTACCTGCGGCACAAACTGCACACCCGTCTTCTGTGATCGTTGCTGCCCACTTGCCGCCGTGACCGAGGAAGAAGACCGAGAGATCGCCGTAGCACTCGCCACCCATCGGCCTTTGCTGAGTGTTTCATAAATTTATCTGAGTTTTTAAACATTTATCTGAGTTTTTTTGCAAATCTATTTGAGTTTTTGGCAAATATATCTGAATTTCTGATAAATTTATCTCCATTTTGAAAATTTTAAATGAGTTTTTGAGAAATTTATCTGAATTTTTTAGAAATCTGTCTGATTTTTTGGCAAATTTATCTGAGTTTCTGACAAATTTAACCGAGTTTTTTAATAAATCTTTCTGTGTTTTTGGAAAATTTATTTAAGTTTCTTTACAAATCTATTTGAATTTCTAAAAAAATCTATCTGAGTTTTTTGAAAAATTTATTTTTATTTTTTGAAATCTATTTGCGTTTTTTAATTTTATTTGCGTCTTTTTAAATTTATTTGTATTTTTTAAAATAAACTTAACTGAGTTTTGGCATGAATACTTGAGTTTTTTTACAAAACTTTCTATAATTTGAAATTTTCGTTTATCTTAGTTTTGGCATATGTATTTACGCTTTTTTAAATTTATTTTCATTTTTGAATTTTATTTACGTCTTTTGAAATTTATTTGTTTCTTTTGAAATTTATTCACAACTTCTGTGTTTTATTTGGATCTTTTGAAATTTATTTGCGTCTTTTGAAATTTATTTGAATCTTTTGATATTTGTTTGCATCTTTTTAAATTTATCTGCATTTTTTTAAAATTTATTGCGTTTTTTGAAATTATTGCTTTTTTAAAAAATTTATTTACGTCTTTTGAAATTTATTTATATATTTTGAAATTTATTTAGATCTTGTGAAATTTATTTGTCTTTTTATTTACGTTTTTTAAAATTCATATTGCATCTTTTGAATTTTATTTACATTTTTTGAATTTTATTTGGATCTTCTAAAATTTATTTACATTTTTTTGAGATTTATTTGGATCTTTTGAAATTTCTCTGCGGTCTTTTGAAATTTATTGCGTTTTTTGAAATTATTCCATTTTTTTAAATTTATTTCTTTGTTTTGAAATTAATTTATATTTTTAGAATTTATTTGAAAATCTCATTAATGAGATTTCATTAATCGTGGCCAATTAAATGGTAGTTGACCATTACTAATAGCAATATTCTATCAATCATGGGATACGATTTAAAAAAATGGTAAATTAGACATTTTAGATCTTCAAATTTGGAAAAAGGACATCACATTATGAAAAAAATATTGTGAATCTAAGACCATAAAGTGAAATGTTCATAGACCCGTCGCCAAATGCCCCTTGATTCAATTACAAACATAAACGCACTTACAACACGTCTAATTGAGTGTTAAGATAGCCTTTATCAAAGTGACATTTGGCTTAACACCAATATCTAATGACATTTTAATTGGATGCATCCCACATGGGCTCAACAAGAGGGAATCTCACCTACTAAAATGTGCACCCAGATGGTTGAGATTAGCTCACTTGAATGGATGGATTCCCAGCTTCAAATCTAAGATATTTGGGAATCCAATCCAACCCAAAATCTTTAATCTTTAGTCTATCACTAGGAAACTCTTCCTGTGGAATCCTAAACAGAGGAATCCACAGTAAAGTGCAGCACATTATTCCTATATCATTAGGAAGCAGATCCGGGTAACAAGTTTGCTAGGGCTTTACAGCTTCTGGTCTTACATGAACGTGTTATGTAAAATTGAAAGAAGAAAAAAGCACCAAGAACCAAATCAGCAGATAAGCAATAATGCATGAACGAGCATTGTGCAATCTAGAATCAGCAATCTGAAATAGAATTTCCAGGTTATTTAAGGTTTAGCTGAGGCCTCATTTGACTCCAAAATTAAGAGAACTAATATAATGACCACTTGGGCAGCTACTAAGTGGCTTTCAACATGAGGTTGGGTCAGGGTGGCAATGGAGAGCTTTGCAAGGACCTGCTTCTTTAAACCAGATAAAAGGAACCATATCTCTAACCAAATCCAAGGTAAAAAAACGAATTTCAAACTACAGTGGTTGTCTTTACCACTAAAATTAGAACATATCTTGCTGAATTCTGTGTGGACCAAAGATTGCACAGAATGAGAAAATAGTTTTTATGGAATGTAAAAAGAATTTACAAGACTTCACTAAATTATTAGTAGTGATTCTCTTTTTTCAAAATGATAATGACTAATATAAAATATTTCCTATTAACTGACAATCTCTACCCCTATTGAATATTAGTTAGTAATAAACAGATGAATTCATTGAAAAAAACCAGCAAAAATCTATGATAAAGAACATATTCAAACACTCCAATCACGTCCCATACTTCACTGGAACCAGATTGGACACCGTTGGATTGATATACACTATCCCAAACATAAGTTACTCCAATCATACACCTCCCTTTAGCAATATGATCAATTTAAGCTGTATATCAAACCCACTGCAGAGAAGTCTGTGACAGTGCCTGCACATAGAGGGGGGCATGATTTGAGTGATAGATCAAATGGAGGTTAAATCAGATTGTAGCTGCTGTCAGAATCATACTAGTGATAACATGGGATCATTTCTTGGAATTCTTAAAATTCCTCTATAATCAAAATACTAGGAAATAATACAAATCAAAGATATGTAAACATTACAGCTACACCTAGGAATGGACTTTTCAAAATAATTAAACAATATGATCAAGCACATGCAAACTTCTATAAAATCAAATTTCTTGCAAGGATTTTACATGGAATTTTGTGTATACTTGCACTCTGTATTCTCACACTTCATTCCACTAGCGTGAGCAGCAAGAACCTGTAGTTTACAGCCACTCCTATGTAGCACTATGCCACTATCATTCTAGCCCTTTACCATCTATCTGGGTCAGTTTCGTGAGTTCTAAATTTTCACTAAAACATGTTTAAGTCCTACCATCTCAGTCATGTAGCACCATGTATATCACAATATTTCGTGACTAACTAGGTGATCTATAAGTGCAGATATGTAAGAGAAACAGAAGGTTGAAAGAAAGACCCGCAGCCAGATTCAATGTTCGTCTGAAGGTTGGAATCAACAGAAGGAACACAAAGTGAGGGTCTACAATCTTATGCACTTAAACACAGTTCATTTATTTTATCTATTGTTTCTTAAAACTCCACTCCTGCTTCATTATCCACATGTACCATACACTAGAAAACAAACAACTAAAGATGAAAGAAATAGAAACAGTGGATTTCCAAACAAGAGGGAAAAAAAGGCAAATGAAAATGGAGAAAAGAGCAATGTGTTCTTTAGGAATCAGGGTAAGATGAGCAGTTCATATGCAAGGAATTGAAAATAATTCTTTCAACCAAGAAAAAATTATTTTAACGGATGAGTGATGAAAGGTAGAAAACAGAATAATGGAAATATACGAAATCAGAACATCGATGCTGCTATATAATATTGTTGCAATTTTTCAAACTCTTTACTACTCACAGGAGAATGACTAATCATTAGGATTTTACTAGATTGAAACTTCTGTCACTGTAGCATATGTCCCTCATTTGTGGTAAGCTGCACCCTGCTTCCTCCTTTTTCTGATCCATTGATTCCCTTATCTTTATGAATATTTCAACTTAACCTCCTGTAATATCTTTCTGCAGATCTGATGCAACTGTCATGATTCATGACTCTTGTCTTTCCTGAAATTTTAAAACTTTCAACATTTTGGTTCTTTTCTTGAAATTAAATTAAATTCATAAAGAAAACCTATCAGAGGTCATCTTTTTCACTCTCTGCATTTTATTTTCCTAGCCCCCATCCATATCTTTCATCAATTTTATAATCATCTCGAAATACAGTAGTTCTTTAGAGGCATCATGTACCAAATAGATGTCTTACAAGTCTAAATGTCATTTTTGTCTTGACTAATGTACTAGAACAATTCCTGGAAAAATACAATATGTTAAACGTCTTTTACCTTGTTAATACATCACAATCGCTCCACCACATCACAAATTAACTTCTTTTTTTTTTTTTTTTTGCTAGTTTGGAGTGACTTGTTGGTGTGGATACTGACAAATTAACTTTATAATGCTGTCTTCAATTCTGAATCAGTTATAGAGCACTTTTTAAAAGAAAACTATTATGCTAATAATTAAAAACAATTATTATCCACTAAAAAGAAACTATTACTGACAAATTATTGTATATCAGAAGTTTCTATAAAAGACAAAAAAGAAACTAAAACCTATCAATAATATCCAGTAAAACTATTATGCCAATAATTAAAAACAATTCACTGTGTTGGTGTGGAAACTGACACCACTTCATGGAAAGAAGTAAACAGCACAACAACAAATACTCACTCCGAGGGGGTAATCAACAAATATATACAACAGAAATGAACCAAACCCAACCCTCCTTCAAGTACTAAAGGGGCACCAAAACCTTCAATGTTTCTTCTCATTTATGGAAAACATCCTTAACAGTTTAGGCTTTATCTGTTGTTCTTACTATTCTATAATATAAAAGAAATCAAGAAATAAATTTCTAGAAATTTAAAGTAGGAGAAGAAAAACATAAAACAAAGTCTTGTGGTAGCCAAAGCACTCCTAGGATGCAATCTCTGGGAAGATTTCACCCCACATAGTGGTTCATGGAATGTCTACCCCAAGATACAATGGCTCCATTGTTTGGCACTGATCATGTTCTCAAACGATCGACCTTCTTGAAACTAGAAACCCTTTCAGATGACTTGTTAATGAAATTGAAAACAGAATTAGATAAGTAAAAAACAAAGCTTGAAAGTAGAAGAGGAATAAAAACATTGACCACAGAAGTAGGAGGAGAAGAATTGCAGGAACAATTCAATCTATCTGGCGAAACATGAAAATCTGTTCAAACATTACAAATACATGCTTACTAATGAAATCGTACAGGAACTGAATAGCAGTAGCATGTTAGAAGCCACCAGTGATGATAATTACACAAAATATGTTATGCCCCCTATATTACTGCTGAACATCAACAAAAACTACACCAAAAAGTGAACTAATCCAGATATAAAAAAATTCTTAGGAATGCACCAGTGTTTTTGTTCGAAACTACGCTACCACACTGAGCCCACAGTGGATTTACTCGGCTTCCCCTGGGCCCGTAGGGATTATTCTGGTCCAAAGGGTTGGGAGCCTGGGACGCCCTCCGTTATAAAAAAGAAAAAAGAAAAATTGAACTAATCCAGATATAAAAAATTCTTAGGAAGCTACAATTACATGTATGAATGCAACATCAATTTGTTTCATAATTTCGGAAAGTGAATTGAGAAATTTTAGTAAATTTACCGTGACCAAGCAGGGAATGTTGAATTTAGATGACACATATACACCAACAAGAATCCAAACTGTAAAAATTATGCCCCATTTTGAATGGGGCATGGCACAAGATCACTCTCATCAAGTAATCTTATTGATTCAAATTTATATAATAATAATAATAATAATAATTTTAGGGCCACAGAGCTCAGGTTGTTAAAATTCAATTTACTGACTGTAAAACTCAGATACTCAGATCAGATAGGGGTACTAATAAAAGAACTTATTACCACTCTTCAGAGAGCTTCGACTTTGGATGTATTCAAGTTTGAAACTTTGTGTGAAGGTCATTCAGAATCTTGTGCCACTAACCTCTTCTACACTACTTAAGGTGCAAATACAGTTCTCATTTTCCGAATGCTAAAGTAGAGTTTTAGATGACATTTAACAAATGCAGTTGCAGATATATTTTAACTTCATTGAACTTATGAGATGAAACTAACCCACCCTACCAAAATATATCCTATAAATATGGTATTCAGAGGATCTGCCCAAGAAGAAATGTTATAGTCTACCACAATAAATGCTCCCTTTGTAGCAACATGGATCACATACAGGTGTGAACTGTTCTCAAATGTGAGAATGCTTTGCAAGTCATGCTTCTTGAAAGACAAAGGCACAAGATTTCAGTACAATCAAGACATTTGGTTAACTTTAAGGTGACTGGATTTTAACCAGACTGTTAGATCCACCACGGCCCAAAAGAAATAGTGATTGGCCTATCTGAACTACTAAGTCATTAAGGAGTCATTAAGATGAGGCGAAAAGGTAGAGAAAACAGAGCCCATCCGCTATTTTCTACACATCCGGGACAGATTTCTTCCAGCCTGTTCTATGCAATTTTCTTATCTAAACTCACACCTAAGGGTCATTTGAACTATTTCCCCCTTATCTAAAAGTGAAGAAAACAGGTAGAGAATACTGTCAATTGTAAAAAATTTAAATGTGGTGAGTGCTCACCCTAATCTGCATCAAAGAACCCTAAGCAATCATTTTCAAAAGAAAAAGGAAGCGGAGAGAATTTCCATGCAGTTCAAATCTGAATTGTGTAACAGTTTACCCCCATTGAACTGTTGTTCAACTAATCACAAGCTCCCCATATTGAGGCCACTTATCACATGGATAAGATAGTCCAATCAACCAGTAGTAGCCCATCAACTTGAAGGGTCATTCCTATGTTGCCCAAAAAATCTAATTCAAATCAATCAAGTAACAAGAACAACTACAAGAAGCTAGAAATCATTTGATAAAATCACATCAGTAAAAGCAGCAACATATAGTGATTCCATACATTCTAACTCCAAACTGAAAAGTAAACATATCAAGAGATGATGAATTATGATAATCACAGCAACATTTAGAAACTAAAACAGCTCAATTGCAAGTACTTCAACATGTACAATGAGTTTCCAAGTAAAATCATGACTAGACCGCGGGGAACGCCGGATGCAGAGGTTTATCGACCGATTCCTGTTTCGTCTTTCACTTCAGAGCAATCAATCCATCAGGCGACCAGTCCAGGAAGCGATCGGTAAACCGCTGCGTCCGAAGACACCACAGAAGAAAAGATAATAAAAAGAAAATGAATCTGATCCTGTTTGCTCTACATTAACATATACCCCAACGTAGAAAAGCAAGTAGTAATTCCCTTCACTACATTTAATTACAAAATGAGGAAGAGGGGCAGAAGGTAAATGAGAAGGAGAGATAAGCAAAGATTCCTCGAGATTAGAGAAAAAATTCCTAAAAGGAACGAGATCTGATCGACTGGATCTACAATTCGGATCTAACGTTGTTTTTACTAGGATTAGCTGAAAATAAGATAGAGAAATCTATAACAAAGACGAATAGATCTCTCTCTCTCTCTTACTTTCTTTTTTGGGCAAAGTCTAACATGGATGAACAGATAGACAGAAAGCAATAGAAAAAACCGGAAATAACAGAAAATCCAGGGAAAAAAAAGGGATGGGATAGAGATCCATTTTTAGAAAAAAAAAAAAAAAAAAAAACGGAAATGATGCCTGAGGTGTTCATCTCTCCCTCGGAGCTGGGGAAATGCAGATTCCAGTGCACTCATTTTTCTGAACCTCGCCCGAGGATATTCTAATTTTGGAATGCTACCCGAGTCAGACTCGCCTGAGTCTCTCACTCGGAGGATCCCGAGTGGAAGGAGAAAGAATCTACAGAATCAAAAAGTCTATATGTTTTTTGCCAGAATTTTGGACAATAAGGGTTTGTCCAAAATTCTAGCAAAAAAATTTGTCCATATGACAGGACTCCTACATAATATTGAGCAGGGAAGGGATTGAGGCTCCGGGCTTACTCAAGCCTGAAAATGTATGGGTGAGATACAACTCAGCAGTGGCGGACCCATATGCATTCACCTCGGTGCACCTGCACTCGGTGAATTTTGAAAATCCTATTAAATGGACATGGGTGATACACCCTGCCCCACTTATAAAATGCATCTTGCACCCCCATTTAAAGCCCATAGATAAAATGCACCCATGACCCACCCACATCAAATCGAGAAATCCTCAGTTCCCCCAAAACCCATCGATTGAAAACCCTTGTATCTCCGATCTCTCCAACCCTTCTCCCTCTTCACATCGCACCCCAAAACCCATCGATTGAAAACCCTTATATCTTTGGTCTCTCGAACCCTTCTTCCTCTCCACATCGCACCCAGGTCCAGGTCCATCTAGCAATGGCGACGATGGCGATCGTCATGCAGAAATTCGAAGACATCGAAGAAGAGGTATCCTTGATTCCTTTCCTTTCCACTTCTCCTCTTTCTATTATTCCTCTATTCAGATGATGTTCCTTTATTCAAATGACATTTTTAATAGCATAGACGATGAGACAATCATGCAACGCTTTCAAAACATGAAGAACCGTCGAGGGCAATTGTAAAAGCTTTGTTGTTTAGTTGATATATGACTTTTGATGAGAAAATGTAGTTGATACACTTGAATATTTTGTAATCATTTAAATATAATGCATTTTCTCTTTTGTCATTATTAATGTGAAGAAAGTATTACAAAATAATATTTTTGGACTTTTTCAATTGCCATCATTTCGCACCCCTCAAACGAAAATCCTGGGTCCGCCACTGCAACTCAGGCTCAAACACGGGTAGGAAAATACAGGTGGTCCAAGTTGTCCATTAAAGTCAGTTTAATTTTGGACTGGAGCCTGATAAGGTCCAAGCCCGTTAAGGGCAACTTTTTAGTCAGAGCTTTCTTTTCACTAAATCATTTACAAAATCGATTATATAATTTCTTGTAATTATGTATGTGTGTAGGGATAGTAAATCGGTGGGGTCAGCTCAAAAAGAGTCAGATTGACAAGGGATATCTATGAGTTCAAGTCCAAACTGCATTCAACCTATTTTTAAGGTAACTTCTACACACACCAGATCATGGTCAGCCCAACCTGAACTGCAAAACTTACTTTCAATGAGGGTTAACCCATTTAACCTAACCCGAAACTAGAGAAGCTTGGCCCAAACCCATCCATTTCAAATATAAAGGCTATATTTGAGTTAAATTGCAAGGAATAAAACAGGCACAATCGAAGTTCGGATCATTCCATGTGAAAATAAGCCATTTCACGTACCAAAATAATAAACCATTAAATTGTTGAAAGTATTTTTGATGTGTGGATCAACCGTAATACAGCTCATTTGAATAGGTTAGGCGGGTTATGTGGGCTGAACCTAACCCAACCCATTTAAAAGCGGTTCATGCTTTCCTAACTTGTAACATCCCTCCACCCCATAACACTCACATGCCATGGTTTAAAATATCCGTAGATACCGATACTATCAGTCAATATGTACCAGTATCGATCCATACCACGACTTTGCTGAGATCGGTATTGCATAAATATCGGCCATCACAATTGTAACACCCCAACCCACCTTAATTTTGATTAATAGTTAATTGAAATCAGTTGCTTAATGGATGTTTTGGTATGTATTTGGGCTTGATTAGGTAGAATTAGTAGGATTGACCATTGACTAGGTAGATTATGACCTTTTGGAGTGTTATACATTTTATGTTTGTCTTTAGATTTTTGTGGATTTTTGGTGCATTACATAAAGCATGGCATGGGCTTTGATTCTCTAGGTTTGACCCAAGTAATTCGGATCCAAACTGACCCATTTCCAGCCCATTCCCTGCATAAAGCCTTTCTCTGTACATGCTCTAAATTACCTGGGTTTGCATGCAAAACCCAGAAAAATTCCATTTAAACTCCACTCCAACTATCCTCTTCTGTTCTTCCTTCATTTCCAGCTGAGACTTCCACCTTTCTCTTCATCTATTCGAAAACTTCTTAAGATAAGATTGTTAGAAACCTTGCAAGTGAGATTGGAGAGTCCTACCTTCATCTTCATCATCATCTACATCTTCTTCTACAAGATTTATAATCTTCTCCAAGCTTCTTTCTCTTTAATCTTCTACATTGGTAAGTATTTCTCATCATTTCTCATTCTCTTCTTTCAAATCAGTGAAAGGAGGTTACAATTCATGCATGCATGTTGACTAGCTACAATCATACCTTGCACTTCACCATTGTAGGTTGCTTCTTGAGCTTGCATATTTTGGGGCTTTTAGTTTAGAGATCTTGAATTAGCTAGGAGAGGTTGGTTTGTGTAGGATTCAAGTTGCAAGCACCCAAGGCAAGTTAAACCCATATAATTGTATGCATGCATATTCCTTTGATTCCATGAATATGTTCCTTCATGATAGACTACCCATTTATTAGCTCAATTTGATTTTTGGTTCAGATTTATGTAAGAAATGGATTTGTTTTCTTGTTGTTAAATGGAGGCTCAATTTGTGTATCAAATGGTGTTTGAAGGACACGGAATGGTAATAGATGGCCTTGGAATGGAGAAGGGAAGTTCCAGATTTCGGATGTAAATTTCTGGACTGCCCGCTCAAGCGCGGGATTCCCCACTCGAGCGCACGTACTCTCTAGATGGTACCCTCTTGAGCACATGATTCCTCACTCGAGCGCGCATGCTCTCAAGTTGATGCCCACTCGAGCGCACTTGATGTATATTATGGACTAGGTCAAATTCCAACAGCCAAAACTTTTGATCCGTACATCCGATTTTGGAGGTCTATATACTGTTGGAAAACTCTTGAAGTATAAAATTCAATGGTCCATATATATTACTGATCGGAGGTTGGGGGACAAAGAGGATATTGGATTTAAAATAAATCTTAGCAACCGGACTATACCGCGAGCCAAGTGAAGAACCGTAGTATGCTTAGATGGTTTTGGTCAAATGTTGGACTTTAAGGATGGATCCCTTGAACCCTAAATTATGCCAAATGGACTTGTAATTCATGTGGGTGCGGTGTGAGCATTCATACACCCACAAGGGGCCTTTTATTCTTCATATTTACGATATGAACCAAATGTGTTATACTAAGGGATTTGAAGTCTAAATTAAGCAACACCAAGGGTTCCTTTGTAGCCCACTAATGCCGAAATCTTAGTTCTACACCGAGTTGGACAGTAAAGACCACGAGTGTTCCAAGAACGTAGGCTTGGCTTGATTCATATCTTGATTCCGTATATGATCTATATGCATGCATTTGCATTCCGTTTCTGATATGCTCGTATAACTTGATCATACTTCTGTTTAGTTCATGTATATCTTGTTTATGCATCTATTTATGTTTATATCATCTCCGTTTCTGCTCAGTTATACTTATGATAAAGTTTGATTATGTACCACATGATATGATCTGTTTCTATATTATGTTCTGTTAGCTTTGCAAACTTCATTCAACGAGTCGACACCACTTGGCTTCGTCCCTACAAAGTCGAACCCGGCTTAGTGTGGGTTTAGTTATATTTCTGGCCCTCTGCAAATGGGATTATGTTCTGAGGGTTGACCGGCACCCTAGGTCCATGATGGAGAGTTTCGGGCCCTCTGTCTCCTAGTGGCACCACCCTATTATGTTCTGTTTACTGCTCCCACTTTATATTCATGTTTACATGGTTAATTTGGGAGAATGTAGCTAATGTGGATGTGTCATCTAGTTCTATTATTTATGTGTGCCTATCATTTATAATTCGAATGTCTCATGCTTACTCATTTACATAGTTGCCTAGTGTACATACTTTGACCTCATATGATCTATATCTATCCAGCTATTCATTTGTCACATATTTTATGATTTATATTTGTTTATCTTGCTTAGCCTAGTCTAATGGTGCTACACTTAGCGTTATAGGTGAGTACCTCGATGCCACCTCTCTGGAGATCAACGAGGAGGATCAATCTCCTCGATGTGTAGCTGAATGGACTTTGATGGTGTCTTCTAGACATCTACCCATTGAGTTTGGATGTCATATGACCCATGGACCATGGCTTGGATTGTTAAATCTTTTGTTATCATTTATGGACTTATTTATCTTATGGCTTGTAAACCTTAATTTAACTTACTTCTTTCTTTCTCTCTATCTCTTGATCTTAAACTTGAACCTTTAATCTATGCTCATGAACTTTTATGCTTTGTATCTTGATGGGTATGATATTGTTGGATTACAAACGGATATCTATTTGACAAGACTGTACAGGTGAAAATATAGATTTATGGAAATTTGAACCTCACACGTGATATCCTGTGGGTGAATTTTGTTCGTGGGGACGAAGGGTCGACGAGTTTGACTCGAATCCCCATGCGGGCATACATCATGCCTCGAGATGAGTACAGCCTTGGGCTTGGGGAGTGACAACAACTGATATTTTCAATCAGTCGTAACAACCGTTATGGCTGAAACTTAAAAAAAAAAAAAAAACAAACATTTTTATTTTGTAGGAAAGAGAAGTTAACATGGTTTAAAATATCGGTCGATATGTACTGGTGTTAGTCCATATCGCGACGATATCGCACTGAGATATCAGTTGCGATTTCGTTGCGGTCGGTATTGCATAAATATCGGCCGTCACGACAGATATCGCACTGAGAAATCGACTGCGATTTCATTACGATTTCGTTGCGTTGGTAACGACCATTACTACAGAAATTCAAAAATAAAAAACTTTTTTTCAGCAAAGAGGAGTTAAGAGGAACAAAAGAAGAGGGAGAGATTTGTTAAATGCTATTACAAGAGGAAGAAAAAAGAAGAGAAATCGAGATTAAGCATATGTTGCATAAAGAATAAAAGAAAAGAAAAAAAATAGAAAGGTAAAGAGAGATGAGGATGAGGAGGAGAGAATCTTACCTGAAACCTCTGCCACTATAGTTATTGTTGCTACTACCAACTACTCCCCTCGGACCGACAGCACACGCCTCTCTCTCTCTCTCCCTCCTCCTCCTCCTCCTCTCCTTTTTTTTCCTCTTCCTCCTCCCCTTTTTTTTCCTCTTCCTCCTCTCCTCTCTTTCCCTTTTTTTCCCCTTTTTTCCCTCTCCTGGTCCCCCCCAATTCTATGTCGTTTCCATCGAAGGATTGCAAGGCCTTCTTTTTGGGGCATTCATTTTGACTAGATAGATGGGCTTAATTTGTGGACTCACCATTTATAAACAAAACTTAACATATAGGCCCAACAATGAAGCCTACAAATCTTATTGTATATAGACTTTTTTTAAATATATTTTATAAATTACTTGTCGATAAAGCCCACTTATAAAAGAATTAAAGCATTCAAACAAATCGTCATCTTGGGTGGACCTTCAACAAAATACTCGCAAATACAAGTTGGGCCCACTATAAAATGGATTGCTTAAAATTATCTTAATAAAATTTTAAGAAAACTTAAATACTTTATAGTGGACAAAAAAATGGAACCCCCAAGTCCTTAGAGTATCTTGACTTTTATAAAAGAGGATTTTACCGGAAAAGTTTCATAATTTGGCCATTTGATAAGTCCTTAAAAATGCATAATTTCCACATCATTTTAGATTAATTAAGGACTTAATCTTCAAATCATGGACCATTTTAGTAGAAAAAATCATGATTCTATGTTAGTGAGCACCAAAGTCTGGTTTCGAGTCAAAATTCATCCAAAAATTGCATTTTCACATAAAATTATGAATTTCTTAATTTCTTGGCATTGAAAGTCACAAATTTCTCATTACTTTTTATTTACACATGAAATGATGTACTTTCTTTGCACCATTGATTTAATTGAAAATTTGTCACATTTATCCATCTATTTAGTGTGAATTGGGCATGTATCTTGCATCATTCCTTTCCTATATGAATAGATTATTCTTTGACATTTGTTTTTATTTTTTGTAGGGAAAAACCAGAATTTGGAGGCCCGCGTTGAAGAGAAATTAAAAGAGAAAAGAAAGAAAGGAAAAAAATTGCAAGAAGCAAAGGACGTCCATGCATGGGAGTTCAAAACATTGCACGCCAAACATGGGCCCACTTCCATTGCAAGTTGGGAATAAAATTAAGGGCTTGCTAATGGCACACAGAATAATACTTTTCTCACACAAATTCTCTCCACACACATCACGATAATGCAAAAATTACATTATTTCTTTCCACACACACTAAAAATCCCCATTAAACCCCTCTCTCCATTTCCCTCTTTCTTCCCACGCACATTGTCTTCCCTTTCTCTCCACACACAAATCAACCGAACTCTCGCCACTTCTCCGACTTCTCTGTTTCTCCGGCGTTCCTCCGGCGTTCCCAGTCCTCTACACCATCTCCTCTTCCAAAGGTAAATCTCTATCTCCGTCATTGTCATTTCATTTTTCTTCACCATTTATTCTTTACTATTTTATCTATCTTAGATTACCTTTTTTTTCATGAAAACTTGTTATGGGGATAGATTCTCATTCAATGTAAGATATTATAAAAAATGGTAAAGTTTTTTCATGCATTTGGGCTGGTTTCCATCCATCGTCGCAACCATTTTTCGCCCAGAAATCATGACTGTTCGGACCTAAATATCCAAACAAAATAATATTGTTCAAACCCTAACATCCGAACATAGTCCATTTGTTCGGACCTTAACTTCCGAAAAAAATAATATTATTCGGACGTGAACATCCGAACAAAGTCCACTTGTTCGGAATTGAATATCCGAACAGTCTACTAAAAAAAACCATTCATGTTATCCTACAATGTTTGTATTTTTATTTCAGATATGGACCGACCGAGCTCTTCTAGGGTGCGACCAACCGCTTCAAACAAAAAGCGCCGCCATTGAGTGGAAGAGGTTGTAGAAGAACCTCTGTTTAGTGAGGAGGACATTGAAGAACAACCTAAGATGGAAATGGAACAACCATGCCTGGAGCCACAAGATAGGTCTTAATTGACCAGCTTTGATACACATATAGCTGGGTATATTTGGAGTGGACAGGTGTGTTTTCTTTTGTTTCATATCAAGATTGATTGATTGATTTAGTTGTGAATTTCTTCGATAATGTATCAATTGTTGAATGTAGGAGCGAAGAGCACTAAAGTGTCTAAGTCATGGTCAAAAAGTGTCATTGTGGCAATGACAATTGAATGGGTCTGATAGGTTTAGGCAGTGGATGTCTAGGTCCAGATTGGCTCCCTTAGTGACGCGTCATACCGCTCCGTCAATAAGATTATTGTATCGAGTTTTGTGGAAAGGTGGCAACTTGAGACTAACACCTTTCACATGCCATTTTGTGAGATGACTATCACTTTAGATGATGTTGCATCTATCATAGGCATCCCAGTGATGGGGCGGACTGTCTCGTATAATGATAGAATGGCATATGAGGAAGCTCAAGAACTCCTTGTTAATTCACTAGGAGTAGAACCCATAGAGGCACATGATGAGTTGATCCAGGTGCGGGGCCAATCTGTTAGATTAGAGTGGTTACGGGAAAGGTTTGGCGGAATGTCTAACGATGATGGGGAGGAGATGGTTGACTGTGTAGTCAGAACTTACCTCCTGTACTTATTGGGATGTATGTTGTTCACAGACAAGAGTGGCACACGGGTGCCGATCATATTTTTTACACATCTGATGGATTTGGATAACGTACGTTCATATACATGGGGTACTGCTACACTGGCATACTTCAGGCAGTTGGGGTTAGCAACCCGGCACGAAGTTAAAGAAATGGGTGGTTACCTAACTCTATTGGAAGCTTGGGTGTACAAGCACTTCGAATGTTTGGCTCCAACTCCAAATATTCACTATCAACCCGATCATCCTCTGGTCCATCAATGGGTCCCTCGTAGGGAGTCTGCTCCTTTACAAGCACTACGAGAGAGACTTGATTCCATGAGCACTGACTTGGTAATTATGCATATTTTCATACTCATTTTCTATCACATAAAGTTATTATTTTGTATTATGTATTTTCATATCTTATGCTTGGATTCACTATTTTCAGGTCACTTGGGACCCATATTGTGATGTTAGGCGCCATCACCCTTTCAATGAGGTTACATACTACTGTGGATGCATAAAGTGCATGGATGTTGTTGAGCCTTATCATTCGGATAGGGTGAGCAGACAGTTTGGGAGAGTACAAACTATTCCTCCACTGCCATTAGCGCCCATTCACGCTACGCGAGGTCCAACTGCCCGTGACTACCATATCATGTATCAATACCTCAATCAAGTTTGGGAGGGATGACCTAATCACCTACTGTCTGCATTGAACCGTAGTCAACCAGTAAGGCATCCTACAGATTGCGTATCCAGGTATATGGATTGGTATAAACGATTCTGGTGGAGGATATTACAAAACTCAAACCATCACTCTAATTTTGCATCCCATCCCGAAGAAACATAGTCTAGCAGTATGGTGAACTATGAGCAGCGTAATTCTGATGCACTGTTCAATCTTGATGAAGCGATGGGAAGGGGTGATGATCATTGAGTTAAAGACCCACGGGGACTATAAACCCATGTGAATCAGGTTGCCCATGTGTTACGGGGAATGTCAATTGTTGATGCTCAACGAACCATTCGACATCCCCACATGAGTTCACAAAGTTACACCCACAGCAAGTCAACAAGGGGCAGTCGCTCGATCCAAAGAGCCCAAAAGCCATGAAAGCCAACAGCATGTACAGAGGAAGTATCGTTTAGTCAGAGAGATTGTGCAGAAAAGTGATATTGCTATTACTAAGATAGGCTCTGCGGACAATCTAGCAAATCCCTTTACTAAGCCCTTGACTACCAAAGTCTTTGAGCAACATGTAGACAGGATGGGCATGAGATGTAATCCTGACTGGCATTGAGCCCAAGTGGAAGATTGTTAGATTGTATGGATTCAATTCATCAGATGATGTAATAAATTGATTAATTTCTTTATTTATCAATAATATCATGCTTTCCTTTCATGAGATGAATGATGTTTTTATTACTTAATGCATATGACCAATACATATGACATGATGGTTCATGAGTTGAACTGGGTCCCAATAGTATATTAGATGTGATATATGTGTGTGGATGAGATCCACACACGGGAGACATGGGTCACAAATCTTATACTTAAATTTTTTCACAACCGGTGATGAGACTAGGCATCTCATCTGATAAGGTTGCAGCACTTTGATTACTATGAGATAGTGTGGTTTGTCTCGATCATCAAAATGTAAGATTCTGGTTCATGGTGGTGGTACATTGAATGTATTGAAGGACCATGAGAAGCACCTTATGGAATACTCTCTCGAGTTTAAGGTTTGCTCTCATAATTTCCTAGCAATAGGCTCTCAATCATGAGACATTGATGAACTCAAGTTTCTATTTATTCATTTACTTTGAGTCAGCAATGAGTGAGGTCAACTGTAGGTCAACACCTTGGTGTCTTGAGTAACTGGTAGTAGGACTGTGAGAACATTCAATGGTCAAGATAGAATCTATCTATATTATCCCCTTGTGCCAATTAATGGATTTGTCATTAGTAAGCACGCACCCATCTCGATTAAGAGTTAATTGGATGGTACTGATGATCACTGTGATTAATTGGGTCTCAAGGATAATAAGATCTGGATTTTAATTGGCGGGACTGTTTTAGTCCAATTAATCCATGGATATTGATAGAGGAGCATACTTGTGGTAATCGGGAAGTTTAGGGTCTTCATTATAATCTATTCCTAAGACTAGAGTGCAATTGCATTTATATAGTGGTATTATTTGCGATTAACTATGGGCCCAGATTGCACATGAGATGTGGGGTCGCAGTGTCCCAATTGGAGCCAACTTTCTATGGAATCCCTAGTGGTCCCCACGTTAGCCCAAGTTATTAAGATATTAATCCTACTTCAACTCTAAGAGGAAGGAATTAGAAAGTTACTATTTCTATTTGAAGTATGACTTCTAATAGTGGTAATAGTTAACTTACTAATTGTTGTGGAAGTGAGACTTCTATAACAATTAGAAAGAAGAAATTTGCTGATTATTATGAAAGTAGAACTTCTAGTTAATTAGTAAGAAGAGGAGTTACAAAAAGTTATAAAAGGAGACAAAAATGGGCTGGACGTCCAACCTTGGAATTCACACCCAGCCCCCTCTTTTGTGCAATAGTTGCACACTTCTCTCTCCTCTCTTTCTCTTCTAGTTCCTAGGAGTTTCTAGTAGAGTTTTCTCTTGGAGTTTCCACCATCTTTCTTAAGAAAAGAGATCTGATAGCGGGTTCTAGCGTGAAAGACAACAAGCTCTTGGAGATCCAAAATTGCTTCAAGAAGAGTTCTTGATCAAGTTGTTTGTGTTTTTCTCTATTAGAGCACTACCGGGGTCCAAAGGTACAATCTGTTTCTTTACTTATTGTGGATTATTTTGTTGCAAGGTGCGGCTGGTTTTCTATCTTTTAGATAGGTTATATTGTTGTACATGATTGATAAGACTGAAGGATTGCTCTGTTAACGAGGCCCACCTACTTCCAACAATTGGTATCAGAGCCTTACCTTTTTTCTAATCATGTTAGATCAGCGATCTAGATCTAATCTTTGCATGATATGTGAAGATGATAGACCTAGGGCTTTGTAAGGATCAGACTTGATGTTTGTATGCTTTTTGTATCTGGTATGAATGTTGTAGAAGGGGTTGGTTCGGACAAGAAGAGAAATTTTCTGCAAGTTTCCCGAGCACGTTGCTCGAACTCACCTCCATCCGCTCAAGCGGACCAGGTTCTGGAATAGTTCGCTCGAGCGGATCCAAATCCGCTTGAGCGAATAGAGTGCTGGATTTTTCTTTTTGGAAGTCTAGGATTTTCGTCATGAGATGATGGATGGTATCATTTATACCGAATTTTTTTGTCCGGGGGCTCTGTCCCCTAGGCCCCCTCGTCAGGGGACACCCCCGAACCCCCTTTGCGAAGCGCATGTTTTAAAGAAGTAGCAACTTTAGGCATCTTGTTTTTCCGTTGTGGTTTGGTATCCTGGTTTTGTGAGTTGTATGAGATACTAACTTGCTGGTGATAATGTCCTCTCCATATGGCCTACAACTCCACTTTCTTTTTGTATGGTTATTGGTTTATTTGTGGCTAAGTGTAAAAGGCATCATGGTTTCCTTGGTTTCCCTTGAAAGGGCAAAGCATGGTGAATTTCCCTATAGCCCTTTTATTTCCGTGTTTAGATTATCGTGTAAGTCTCATCCTTGAGGCATAGGAATTTATGTAATTTTCAATAATTTGTAAATTCTGGTGATGTCCAAGACGAAGATGGAAAGTGAAGTTGGACTCCTAATCAAAGAGTTTGAAGATTACTAAAGGATTTTTGGAGATGCCCAAAGAGTTTGAGGAATCCCAAAGTTTTGGAAAGTCTAGAAGTCCAAGAAGTCTATTTCGTTTGGGCCATGTGGGGGAGAGGACTAGTTTCTAATTTTAGCACTTTCTATTTGTGGATGGTTGCTTGTTTTAGAATGTTTCCAAATCTAATCCAAACATAGCATTTCCAAAATTGGTCAAATCAAATTAATTTTTGGAAATAGTTCTAAGAAGTGTTGGTGGACCCATGAGATGGACCCATTGGTAAACTAGTCTTAGAAACTGGACTTTCCTTAAAATAACTTGACTTGGAACCAATCATTAGTCATATCATGAGATGATTTGATGTTTATATTTGTGGGCCCATATACCTATAAGGAAATCCTCAATTCTAAAATATTAAGTGGGAGCAGGGCATTCATATTTAGAAATCCCAATGGTTTTCCACCATAGGTCCATTGTAAGGAAAGTATTAGCCTTGCACCAACTAGAGAATGACCGTTCCCCACGGAAGGCTTTTATTTGTCGGGTTACTAGATATGGAACTCCTATTTATAGTGTTGGTGAGACGGGGCGGGGTCCACTCCCCAAAGAGGAGCTGCCAGCAACGGTTGTCACGCAATGCTAGTTGGTGAGTCACACTTAACTAAAATAATGATGTAGTATCCCCAAAGATTTGCCTCATGTATTTTAGAAACAGAAGCTAATCGGGAGTCATACATTATTTGGTATAAGATATCTAGATAATAATAAATGATGGGGATCATAGATAGTTAGTCTTAATCATAATTTTGACTAACTTTGATCTGAACCAATCTAGGTGGTATTTGCACTCCCCAAGGAGGCAGACCCCGGGGATTGGGATTTCGATGTATTCTGAATTTTGTGGTTATGAGGATTCCCACATAAATTTGGTAGAATACTAAACCCTAATGTCATTTAAATTCATTAATTGAATGTATAGTTACGTGCTACAATATTTCAAGCATGAATGCAAATAGTTTCAATCCACTTGCAACCGTCCTCAACCATAATAAGTTGGTGGGATCCAACTATGTAGACTGGAAACAGAACCTGGATATTGTCTTGACTGCTTTAGGATATAAATATGTCCTTACCAAACTCTCCCTTAATGTGCCTGGCCTGGAAGTATCAGAAGAAGAAAAGGAACTTTACACCAGATGGGCCAAAGACGATGAGATGGCTAGATGTTACATTCAGGCATCCGTGTCTAGTGTTTTGCAACACCAACATCAATTCTATAAGACTGCATATGATATTATATCGAATTTAAAGGAGATGTTTGCGGAACAGGACAGGCTTGCTAGGCAAGCAACTATAAAGGTGCTCATTAGCACTACGATGGCTGAAGGTACATCAGTACAGGAACACATGTTGAAAATGATGGACTCATTAAATGTGTTAGATGTACTGGGGGCTGCAATTGATGCAGAATCACAGATTGACATAATCCTTGAGTCACTACCAGAGTCATTCAACAATTTCAAGGTCAATTATAATATGAATAAGATGAATCTGACTCTGGCTGAGCTGTCTACTCAGCTGGTAGTGACTGAAGAGATTATGAAGAATAAGACAACTGCCCTAATGACAGAAAAGTTAGATGCCAAGTCCAAGCCGAAAGGCAAAGGGCGGAAACGCAAAAAGAAATCTGTTCCAAAGGGTCCTAAGGTGGAGAATAGTCCTAATGGTGGAGTGGCTAAGGTCAAGGGTTCAGGGACAAAAGGAAAGTGTTTCCATTGTGGTAAGACAAGACATTGGAAAACGAATTGTCTAGAATATCTATCTAAGAAGAAGACCTTAGGTATGATTGAATCACTTATTTCTGAAGTTAGTTTTGCAACTGGTACATCAGAATCTTGGTGTGTGGACTCCGGGGCAACTAATTACATATGTCATACATTGTAGGGGTTCAAGGAAACCAGGAGGCTAAGTGATGGGGAAATCATTGTCAACCTAGGATCTGATGCTAAGGCGAAGGCTGTTCAGTGGGAGTCATTACTTAATGATTCTCAAATAATAAATTGGTTTTGCCAAATACATTATATATACCATCTTTACGACGAAATTTAATTTCAGTTTCTAGTTTGGTGAATAAAAGTTATTATATTACTTTTGGTACTGAAGTTGTCAGAAAGAGGAATGATACTTTTATATGTTCTGGCAAGGTAACCAATGGGCTTTATTTGTTAACTCCCACGATGTATGAGATACATGATACTGAAACAATTAATAGACCATCATTAAAGAGAAAGTCACCTTTATCTAATCCAACAAAACTTTGGCACTTGAGGCTAAGTTATATAAACCTAAATAGGATTGACAGGCTAGTGAAAGATGGTATCTTGCCTTCATTGGTGATGGAACCAATGCTTGTCTGCGAGTCCTATCTGGAAGGCAAAATGACCAAAAGACCCTTTCATCTAAGGGCAATAGGGCCAAAGATTTATTGGAATTAGTTGATACTGATGTGTGTAGACCCATTAATGTCAGGGCTAGAGGAGGATATGAGTACTTCATCACTTTCACAGATGATTACTCAAAAGGAAGGAATTAGAAAGTTACTATTTCTAGTCGAAGCAGGACTTCTAATAGTGGTAATAGTTAACTTACTAATTGTTGTGGAAGTGAGACTTCTATAGCAATTAGAAAGAGGAAGGAATTAAAAAATTACTATTTCTAGTCGAAGTAGGACTTCTAATAGTGGTAATAGTTAACTTACTAATTGTTGTGGAAGTGAGAATTCTATAGCAATTAGAAAGGAGAAATTTGCTGATTATCATGGAAGTAGAACTTCTAGTTAATTAGTAAGGAGAGGAGTTGCAAAAAGTTATAAAAGGAGACAAAAGGGGGCTGGACGTCCAACCTTGGAATTCACACCCAGCCCCCTCTTTTGTGCAATAGTTGCACACTTTTCTCTCCTTTCTTTCTCTTCTAGTTCCTAGGAGTTTCTAGTAGAGTTTTCTATTGAAGTTTCCACCATCTTTCTTGAGAAAAGAGATCTGATAGCGGGTTATAGTGTGGAAGACAACAAGGTCTTGGAGATCCAAAATTGCTTCAAGAAGAGTTCTTGATTAAGTTGTTTGTCTTCTTCTCCATTAGAGCACTACCGGGCTCCAAATGTATAATCTGTTTCTCTACTTGTTGTGGGTTATTTTGTTGCAAGGTGCTGCTGGTTTTCTATCTTTTAGATAGGTTATATTGCTGTACATGATTGATGAGACTGAGGGATTACATCCTGGATATGGTTTATGGCCTTATGGGTACTTGACCCCTGAGTCAAGTGGGTCAAAAGTCTTGAAAATTTGCCCACGATGCCCACCTATTTCCAACATCAACCCCACGGGAAATGAAAGCACATAATTATTGATGTTTTTTGACCTCGTACGAACTGCCCTAGCCTTTGTTATTGTCTTCGGTTTGCATTCCAGTCGTCCTTTATCCTTTGATTCTATCTTTGAAACAAATTTAGGAGAGTAGCTATCCTCTGTAGATGGTACCAATGTGAAAGCGCTTGGATCTCGTCAAGTTGAGGTGTCAACTTTCATTGTTGGTCTACCTCTTGTTTTTGATATTACTTCAGGTTCTATCAAATGAGTACTATCTGGCGTAGCTAGCTCTCGTATCTTCTTTAGAAGTTGTAGTTTTCTCGTGGAATCATATTCATTGAACCGTTTTTCAAGTAACTCCAAATCTACCTTACAATCTAACCCCATAGAAGGATTTTTCAGTGGGGCAGTTGGCAACATATCAAGCTTAAACAAATGCAGATGTACACAACTTTGAGGAATAGGCCGCACTTGACTTATGTATTTTGCAATCTCGTGCCCACAGGGTAATCCATGTGTGCGTCGAACAACACAACCACAAACACTGGCGTTAATTCCAACTAGGTTTGCTCTCTTGGTTTCTCTTAAGATTTTTTCAAGTGCATTTTTTGAGACATTACCACGAAGCTCTTTGTATTCAGCAAGCTTGAAATTATGTTGCACAACTGTCTTACTTTTCTCAAATGAAGCTTTGATACCTATATGCTACAACTCAAGCAAACTGTGGATTTTACTCCAACAAGCTTCAAAATTTCCTTGACTTGATCCAAGTTGTCATTGTTATAATGTGAAAGCAAAAGAGAGAGAGAGTGATAGACGTTTGGAGGAAAAGTGATACCTCAATAGAGGATCGGCCAACCATTTTATAATGAAATTTACCCTAATCACATGCTATCAATCAGCAGTAATTACAATCTAATTACAATCAGAATCAAAGAATAAAAGAATCCTAATCTCTATACATAGAAGTATATCCATAGACAAGCTGTATAATGTTTAACCCAATCCCATACGTGGGATATTCTACATGGGCCTAGATGGGCCAAGATTAGTGTACATGGGCCATTTTATTTCATGAGTTATCTTCTACACTCCCCCTCAAATTGATGTGGTAAGACAGAAAACAGCAATTTGCAAGTAAGATCATGATGACGTGTTTTGGGTAGAGCCTTGGTGAATATATCCGCCAACTGGTTAAGAGTAGAGACATGAGGAAGAGATATCTTCTCAGTAACAATATGCTGACGGATGAAGTGGCAATCAATCTCAATGTGCTTCGTCCTTTCATGAAAGACCGGATTATTGGCAATTCTGGTAGCACTAGTGTTGTCACCGTGAAGAGGGGTAGAACGACCAAGATGAATACCGAATTCACAGAGAAGACGGCGTAGCCAGATAATTTCAGCACTAGCGGATGACATTGCCCGATATTCTGCCTCAGCAGAAGACTTCGAAACGGTGGTTTGCTTCTTGCACTTTCATGAAATCAGAAAATCCCCAATAAACATACACCAGCCAGTGGTAGAGCGCCGAGAATCTGGACAACCAGCCCAATCGGCATCAGCATAAGCAGATAAGCACAAAGAATTACCAGAAGGGTAGAAGAGACCATGGTGAAGAGTGCCTTTAACATAGCGGAGTATGCATAACACAGCAGCAAGGTGAGGTTTGTGGGGATTGCTAACAAACTGGCTAACCGAATGAACGGCATGGGAAATATCTGGCCGAGTCATAGTTAAATAGAGCAAACTACCAACTATCTGCCAGAAAATAGAAGGATCATCCAGGGGAGGGCCATCATCCGAACTGAGTTTGCTGTTCAATTCCATAGGCGTATCAACAGTGTGAGCATCATCAAGTCCGGCCGAGGTAATCAAATCTGTAGCATATTTGCGCTGATGGACCCGAATGCCAGATTTGTTACGCACAAACTCAAGCCCCAGAAAGTAGGTGAGAGGACTAAGATCCTTCATTCGAAAGTGGCGAGTAAGATGAAGTTTGAGATCCATAATGCCAGTAATATCATTGCCACTAATAATCATATCATCAACATAGACTAAGAGAAATGTGTAGCCTTTTGGTGTCCATCAGAGGAAGAGGGAACTATCAGAGTGACTCTGGCAAAATCCAGCTTGAAGGATAGCGGTCCGAAATTTATCAAACCAAGCTCTGGGAGCCTGCTTAAATCCATAAAGAGCTTTCCATAATTTACAAACATGCTGTGGAGGACAAGCATAACCCGAAGTTGGTTTTAAATAAACAGTCTCACGCAACTCGCCATGAAGAAAGGCGTTTTTGACATCCATTTGCCATAGGGGCCAATTGCGGGCTGCAGCTACACAAAGAAGGGTGCGAACAGTGGTCGTTTTAGCCACTGGTGCAAAGGTCTCCTCATAGTCAATCCCATATTCCTGCTTGTAACCCTGAGCAACCAATCTGGCTTTGTAGCGGTCAAGACTCCCATCAGAATGAACTTTTATGGAATAGATCCATTTACTGCCGATTACAGAGGCGCCAACAGGGGCCGATACCAATTCCCATGTTTTGTTTGCTTCAAGAACAAGCAACTCCTCAGTCATACCATCTTGCCAGTAAGGTATCTTCGAGGCCTGTGAATATGAGGTAGGGACAGGAGCACTATCCAAAGAAGTGAAAAGAGCAAGAAAGCCATAACGGTCAGGGGCAATTGAAGGACGACTAGAGCGTCGCAGGGGTATGACACTATCAGAAGAAGCATTAATACCTGAGGGTGCAGTAGGTGGCACTGGGAGAGGATCAGGAGAAGGAGTCCCCACAGGAGGAACTGTGTTACGCCGGACATAGACATTGGTAATAGGTAGTAGAGAAGTCGCAGGGAAATGCGGCACATAGGACACAGCAATAAGGTGAGTATCCAAATGCAAAGAAAAGAAAGGAATGTGTTCCAAGTAGATCATATTACGAGATATGCGCATCCATTTTTCAGATTGATCATAACACAGAAATCCCTTGTGTTCAGTACTGTAACCTAGAAAGATACATTTGGCAGCCTGAGGAGACAACTTCATGCGCTCAGTAGGTGGAAGATGAACAAAGCACAGGCAGCCAAAAACTCGTAAGTGAGAATATGAATGGGCATGACCAAAGAGAGTTTCATAAGGAGTAGTCTTTCCTAGAACAGAGCTAGGATGACGATTGAGGAGATATACAGCAGTCTGTGCAGCATCACACCAAAAGGTGGGAGGAACTAAGGATGCAACGAAGAGAGAACGAACAGTTTCAAGAATATGTCTGTTCTTTCTCTCCGCAACACCATTTTGCTGTGGAGTATGCGGGTAGGATTTTTGGTGAAGAATTCCTTTATCAGAGAGGAAGGCAGAAAAATTATGTGACATGTATTCTCCACCGGAGTCAGACCTAAGAATTTTTATTTCTTTCTTAAATTGTGTTTGAACCATTTTGTAAAACTTTTGGAAAAGAGAAAAAAACTTTAGATCTAAAGCGCATGAAATAAATCCAAGTGAAACGAGAATGATCATCTATAAATGTCACATAATACTTAAACCCAGTCCGACTCAATGTGGGTGCAATTCCCCAAACATCTGTGTGAATAATGTCAAAAGACGATAATGCACGAGAATGATGAATAGGAAAAGGCAAAATATGACTTTTACTCAAGCAACACGTTTCACACTTTGATTAAAGGAAAGAGGTAAGCATTTTATTATCAATGGCATGTTCTAAACAACCAATTTTAAACAAAGAAAGTAAAGAAGCATTATTCACATGACCAAGACGACTATGCCACACAGTCCATAATGTATTGAAATTAAGAGAAGAAGAAGAAAAGAGAGAATGAAGGCCAATGTCCAGTAGAAACAGTCGACCATGTTTACTCCCCATCGCGATCACCTTCCCAGTTTGCTGCCCCTATATGACACAACCAGTGGAAGAAAAGTTAACATTGTACCCATCATCAATAAGTTGTCCTACAGAAAGTAAATTGGCTGATAATTTGAGAACAAAGTAGACATTGGGAAGGCTGATAGACTGGCCAGAAATACTGGATAAAGTAATGGTGTAAGCTGCTATGATTTTCACTAACCAAGCATGACAGATCCTATCAGAGTTGTTGATATATGAGTTCAACAGAAAACACCACAGAAAATACCAAAAAAGGAGTCAGACGAACTGGATTTTCAGGGCAGAAGTGGTGCGTGGGTCCCACAATGTTGTCCAATCTCAGATCAGAGTATATAATCCTGGAAGGGATCAAAAGTATGTCCTCTAGTCCAAGATTGTGGAGATTTGGATAAAGATCCACAAATCTGGACGGTGGTGATGAAATCTTTTTGAGAAAAAGAACCCAAAACTGTCAGATGAAGAAGGGGTTGAATAGTACCTTAACCGATGAATAAAAAATCCAGAAAAATCTTCAAAAACTCCTGAAGACTAGTCGATCATAACCATGTATGTTGCTAGCAACAAGTGATTGATCATAGGTGGGCCACTTTGATTAGAGAACTCCAGGCAGAGTCAGCAGAGAGAAGGAAGAGGCGACGATACACCAGGGAGAAGCACTCGATGATATATTGATGAATCTCTCAGACTAATGCAGGAAATCTTCTCATAACCTATGGCTCTGATACCATGTTATAATGTGAAAAGAAAAAGAGAGAGAGAGTGACAGATGTTTGGAAGAAAAGTGATACCTCAATAGAGGATCGAATAACCATTTTATAATGAAATTTACCCTAATCACATGCTATCAATCAGCAGTAATTACAATCTAATTACAATCAGAATTAAAGAATAAAAGAATCCTAATCTCTATACATAGAAGTATATCCATAGACAACATGTATAATGTTTAACCCAATCCCATACATGGGGTATTCTACATGGGCCTAGATTGGCCAAGATTAGTGTACATGGGCCATTTTATTTCATGAGTTATCTTCTACAGTCACTTGAGCTGTAAATGTGAACTCTCGGCCCTGCATAGAATTGTTAAGAGTTGAGGCATAGTAATTAATATGCATAAATCAAATGATCAATAGTCGTTAAAATATACATATTCGATGTAGTATTTCCAAAATGGATACATTTATCTGTCCATGCAGAGACAAATCTTTCTTTGTATGCATCTAACCAAGTACCTTTCACATAATTTAGTACACCAGGATACGTACTGAATTCTTGATTTAGCTGAAAGAGTTGTTCACCAAACTCCTCTTCTGTGGATGAAGACACCAACATATTCCAGCTCATAATAAACCTGTCCCATTTTTCTTTCGTTTCGAACAATTTCTTGCATTTCGCCAATACGTTTCTATTAATGTTCCATTTGTATAATAAATGAGTAGCACCAGGGAATACAGTGCTAATGACTTTCATAAGTGATAATTCTTTGTATATTGCAATTTGATGGATGCATTATCTTTTTAGCATCATTTGAATTTTCACATATACATTGATTTAGAAAATGTTGAAATCTTGATTTACACATGCATTGCTTTTAAGACTTGTAAAAATCTTTGTTCATGCATGTTTTGATTTTCAACTTGGATGCAATTAGTTTTAAAAAAGAAGTTTTATGAATCAAACAAGCCTATGAGTTTTAAATCTTTCAAATCATTTTAGGCTTTTTATGTTTCATGTTTTTAATCATCTTTGATTGATTTAAATCATGATTCTAAGCTTGATTTAATGGCCCAAAAGTCCCCACAAGAAATTATCTATTTATATGCATTTTTGGGGAATTTGGTCCCTCGGCCCGGGTCGACCTGCAGTGTGCTCGGTCGACCGAGCCCATAGACCCGGTCGAGCACACTGTAGGTCGAGCGGGAAAGAGCTATTGGGGCTCTCTTTAAATGGTCAAATTTTTTACCATTGAAGCCCAGGTCAACCGAGCCTTCTACCAGGTCGACGGGGGACTCGCAGGAACTCATTTTTTGAGTATAAAATGAGGTTCATTCCTTTGTAAAATGTGTGGATAAAAGAGGAACTAAGAGCCACTCTTGAAGAGTTTGGAGATAAGAAAAAGGGGAATGAACCAAGAGAGACCAAGGGGTCATTAGTAAAGCTAAAGTTTAGATCAATGAAGTTAAATCTCTAAGTAAGCTTTGCTTTTATTAATCATATGTTATATGCTTTGTTTAAATTATTGGTAAATAAATTTTAGCATGATAACTATGATGTGTTTGAATCCATTCTTCATTTAATCTTTGATCTAAGTTGAATTGGATTTTTCACCTTGATTTCAAACCAAGTTTGTTTTAAAATCTTCTTTAATCATGCTTAGCCAAAATCTTTGATTTCTTTTATAGCATGATTCATTTTCTTGGTTGAATCTTTATTTGTTGTTTTCATTCATTTGAACCTTAGTTAAATTAGTTTGGTTTTGAAAACAACATTGCACATGCCTCACATGTTTAGAGTAAATTAGTTTCATACAACTTGTGAGCCTTTGATTTTCACTTCTCAACAAGTTAGTATTCATACATGTGATTTGCATTTCACTTCAATCAAAACTTTTTATGTGCCTTAAACTTTTAAATGCTTTGAGCATATATTGATTGAGCTTACTTTTTCACTTGATTGAAGTTATCGCACACACACACATCATAAGCATACACATTTGCATCCATATAGTGTTTGTGTGAGTTAGATTTTTAATTTCATATCCGCCTATTTTAGAGGCATTGTAATTGAGCTTAAATTGTATCTCTTTTAGTGTTTGTGTAGACACTACTTTAAGAGAAAATATTCTTCTTGTAAAGGTTATTGGTTAGCCTAAGAAAAGCATAGCGTAGAGGTTATTGCTTAGCATAGAAAAGTACTTTGATAGGTTGTTGTTTAGCCTAGAAAAACATCATTGTAAAGGTTATTGCTTAGCCTATTAAAAAGCATAGATAGTGGAAATCCGGTGGGGTGTTGGATCACAAACCGGTAATGGATGTAGGCATTGAGGCCGAACGACTATAAATCCTTGTGTGATGGTGCATGCTTTGTGGTGATTGTTTTTGTTTAGCTTCCACATCTAATTTCATAATCATCACTTGTGACTAGTTAATTTTAAAGAAGTTGAAATTTGTCATAATTGGTCACTAATTTGTGGCTCACCCTATTCACCCCCCACCCCCCTTTAGGGTTAGGATCCCGGACTTTCAATTGGTATTAGAGCCTTGTGCTCTATTTTAGGATCAAGTGTTTTGAAACTCTTGATTAGGTGTAAAAACCTAGAGTCAAAAATCTAGTGTTGTGTTTTCATGAAAATCATTAGAATGGACTCCACTATGTTAGGTTGTATAGATTCTTGTGTAGATTCTTCTAGATCCCTCCTTCTTCCATCCATTGGAGATTCAAACAATGAAGCTAATGAATCTCAATTTGAATTAAAAGAGGAAGAAAATGATGAAAATGAAGATGACCTTCAACAAGCTTATGATGAATTGTATATATTGTCCTTAGAGCTTGTTAAGAAAAATGAAAGATTAATAGAAGAATCTAAAAAGTTAAACAAAGAATTAGTTTCTTCAAAAGATGAACTTAGAGAGAAAGAAAAAGTAATACATTGTTTAGACTCTAAGTTTATGATCTCTTTGCATAACCTATATAATATTAAAGATGAACTAAATGAATTAAAAATAGGAAATGATGATCTTAATAAGAAAAATTCAAAACAAAGAGATCAATTAGAAAGACAAGAAAAAAATATTAAAAACCTAGAATCCAAGTTGACTATTTCTAAGGAAAATTTATTTAATGCTCAAACTAAGATAAAAACTCTAGAACTTAGATCTAATGTTCTTAATGAACTCAAATTTGAACTAAAACTTACCCACGAAGAACTAAACAACTTTAAAGGAATTGAAAATGAACTCATAAAAGTTAAAAATGAAAATTCAATCCTTCAAATCCAAGTCACTCAACTTGAAAGCTACAAACAAAAGTATGAGTGCAAATTTACCCAAGGTGAAGAAAATTTTGAAAAGTTATTTAAATTGTGTAAATCTCAAAGAGATAGGACGGGTCTTGGATTTGATAGGTATATTTCACATGACCCTAGCTTCACCAACACATTTGTTAAAGGTGAGTCCTCATTCTCTAGTACTCATTCTTCCTTGCCCATTTCTAAATATAATTATTGTGGCATTAAAGGGCATTTTAGGTTTGAGTGCAAACTAAGAAGAAGCCATGTGTCTAAAAATCAAGGAAGACTCCAAGAAGATCAAACAATTTACATCAATTAAAAAGAAATCTCCTAAGATAGATTCTAAAAAGGTTAAACAAGTTAAACCAGGTATAAAAGAATCTATCAACAAAAAGCTTCTCAATCTATCTCCCTTAAATTAACACATGAAAGAAATTTTGAAGAAAGTAGCAAAGTTAAATTTAAAATTCAAAAGTCAAATAAATGGAGGAAATAAGAAGAAAAGAAAAATGAATCAATCCCCTAAGAAACAAACTCACCAACCTCAAAAGAGTAATCACCAATCTAAGCTAAATTTAGTAAAATCTAAATATCATGGTGATAAGTCCAAATTAAAATTTTATCAAGTCAAATCTCCTAAAGTTGGTGGGATTTCTAAACTAGACCTTAAAGATCAACCCTCTCAAGACCTTAGGTGGATTCCTAAAGTTAGATACTTAGACAAACCTTAAGGCCTTGAACCTCCTTGACCAACCTATCCTTTATAGTTAAATCTTTTTGTTGGTCATTATTACATTTGCATTTTGTTCTTTCATAGTTACATTTCTCTGCAATGTTTATTTGTGATCAATTGATTTTGTCTTCATGCACCATTCTAGTTACATATCATGGTTTTCAAAATCATTTGATTATAATTTCATCATGTTAGATTTACTTTTTGTTCACATTTAGTTATATCTCTTGCATTGTTTTTTTATATATGATCAATTGATTGTGTTTTCAAAAGCTTTCGTAGCTAGATTATTCATGATCGATTGTTGTTGCAAAATCATTTGTGTGGATGTCATAGTTAGATTATTTAAAAAAAAATGATTTGAATCAATTTGAATTTTTCATGGATTTCTAAGTTATACTTTAATATGTAAAATTATTGTTTTGAAAAATCAACTTGTATGTATTTCAAATAAGTTATATCTTTTAAAATGCAAAGTTGAAAATTTATAATGCGTTATCTTCAAAATCATTCTTTTTATGCTCATTGTTGGATTTTGTTTATTGAAATGATTTGAAGATTGTATGAATGGAAATGCTCTAAAACATCATGAGTTATAATCATCAAAGCATTTTCCATGTTCTCATTTCCTTATGCATTTGGTTATATCATCTTAGAAATGGAAATGAATGTTGTTATAAGCTATTTGCATCTTTGCTCATTTGGTTACATTCTTTTTATATGCAAATGTCAATTGGTTCCATGTATAGTTGTTGTATTTGTAGATACCATATTAGAACTCAAAAATCCATCATTTATGCTTTCTAGTCATTTTTTTTTAATGGATGGTTATGATGTTGATTCATGTATATTCTCTAAGTGATGTCATCCTTATACATGTTTCAACTTCATAGTAGTGATCTTGATCATATGAACCTCTTTAAAATCCATTCCTTGTATTTCATAGTTATATCTATTGTTTGATGGATTTCTTATAGATGTTGAATTCATATGATTTTGACACTTTGAAAATTGCATACATCATCAAGCTATATCCTTTTATGCAATTTAATTTGTTCATCACTATGCTCATTAGTTATATCATTAAAAGTGATGAATATCCATTTATGATGCTTGATGGAATTTTGTGTTTGTCACATCCTTGCTCTTAATCATGTTTTCAAATTCAATTGGTTTCAATTGGTATAATTTTTTATTGATTTCATATCCAATTGATGTCATATCTTGTTAATGTGATAGACCATGTACATTGGATTGAACTTGATAATAATATATTTTTGTTCCATGTCACATTCCATTAGCATCATAATTTTCATGTTTGCCTCCTCTCTTGCTCATATAGGTAAATCTCATGACCACCATGTTTATGTAATCATAATCTTAGTTTGTTAATGGTTGAGGTAGGCTTCATGTTTGGATTTTATTTCACTCATCTTGCACATGATAGTCATATTTAATGATTGGATGAAATGATTTCAAAACTTTCATAGCATATGATTTTCATAGTTATATCGATTGATGCTATGTTTAGTAAACCCCATAACATCATGGATAGCTCTAATTTGGATTTATCCTAGTAGTTATATTCTTTTTAACTCCATTTTAGAGTGATTGATTTAATAGTCATATTCTTGAATCTCAATTGGTATTCTTTATTCCAATTGGTATCCATGATCACTTTTTTCCTTAATCTTGCTCTTTACTTTGGTAATTTGATTATATTAAGATCTATAGTTAAACGTGTCTAATCATTTCCTTGAAGTTTACCTCAATTAGTAAAACCATCTTCTTCCTGTTCTACATAGTTAGATCTTTGTCAACATGTTGACAAAATGAGAGAATGGATTGAGGCGGAGTGTAAACCTTCATAGGAAGTATTAATTTTGATCAAATTCACCTTTGTATTGGCTTTGAACCCTTAGAGAATACTTCCATACATGATACCCTGTTATGTATTTCATTTTCGATTTCTTTTGTTAACAGGTGCTACTCAAAGGTATATTTTTTGTTTCATGTGTGTAGGATCCTTTGCAATTTAATGTCAAAGGAAGAGAGAATGTCCAAGTTTCCTAAGGGGAGATATTGTATGATCTTCTACAAGGGGAGAGAATGCATATCTTGCCAAAGGGAAAGAGAGTGCATGGTCAAAGGGGAAGAGTTGAAAGAAAAGATAGCTTTGGAGTTAAAGAAGATGCTTAGCTAATGAAAGAAAGATGAAAAGAAAGTTTGAAGAATGATCAAGCTTAAGCATCAAGAAGAATGAAGAAAAAGACCTAGAGCATCTAAGAGATTTCAAGGCATGTCCAGCTTAGGGGGAGCTGAAGACTTAGTGTGTAAATTCGGTGTTGAGTAAGTTGCCATCAAATTGCAAAAGGCGAGAGTGTTAGGGATTTTGTATATTGCAATTTGATGGATGCATTATCTTTATAGCATCATTCGAATTTTCACACATGCATTGATTTAGAAAATGTTGAAATCTTGATTTACACATGCATTGTTTTTAAGACTTGTAGAAATCTTTGTTCATGCATGTTTTGATTTTAAACTTGGATGCAATTAATTTTAAAAAAGAAGTTTTATGAATCAAACAAGCCTATGAGTTTTAAATCTTTCAAATCATTTTAGACTTTTTATGTTTCATGTTTTTAATCATCTTAGATTGATTTAAATCATGATTCTAAGCTTGATTTAATGGCCCAAAAGTCCCCACAAGAAATTATCTATTTATATGCATTTTTGGGGAATTTGGTCCTTGGGCCCGGGTCGACCTGCAGTGTGCTCGGTCGACCGAGCCCATGGACGCGGTCGACTGAGCACACTGTAGGTCGAGCGGGAAAGACCCGTTGGGGCTCTTTTCAAATGGTCAAATTTTTTACCGTTGAAGCCCAGGTCAACCGAGCCTTCTACCAGGTCGACGGGGGACTCGCAGGAACTCATTTTTTTAGTATAAAATGAGGTTCATTCTTTTGTAAAATGTGTGAATCAAAGAGGAACTAAGAGCCACTCTTGAGGAGTTTGGAGATAAGAAAAGGGGAATGAACCAAGAGAGACCAAGGGGTCATTAGTAAATTTAAAGATTAGATCAATGAAGTTAAATCTCTAAGTAAGCTTTACTTTTATTAATCATATGTCATATGCTTTGTTTAAATTATTGGTAAATGACTCTTAGCATGATAACTATGATGAGTTTGAGTCCATTCTTCATTTAATCTTTGATCTAAGTTGAATTGGATTTTTCACCTTGATTTCAAACCAAGTTTGTTTTTAAAATCTTCTTTAATCATGCTTATCCAAAATCTTTGATTTCTTTTCTAGCATGATTCATTTTCTTGGTTGAATCTTTATTTGTTGTTTTCATTCATTTGAACCTTAGTTAAATTAGTTTGGTTTTGAAAATAACATTGTACATGCATCACATGTTTAGAGTAAATTAGTTTCATACAACTTGTGAGCCTTTAATTTTCACTTCTCAACAAGTTAGTATTCATACATGTGATTTGCATTTCACTTCAATCAAAAAATTTTATGTGCCTTAAACTTTTAAATGCTTTGATCATATATTGATTGAGCTTACTTTTTAACTTGATTGAAGTTATCGCACACACACACACATCATGAGCATACACTTTTGCATTCATATAGTGTTTGTGTGAGTTAGATTTTTAATTTCATATCCGCCTATTTTAGAGGCATTGTAATTGAGCTTAAATTGTAACTCTTTTAGTGTATGTGTAGACACTACTTTAAGAGAAAATATTCTTCTTGTAAAGGTTATTGGTTAGCCTAAGAAAAGCATAGCGTAGAGGTTATTGCTTAGCCTAGAAAAGCACTTTGATAGGTTGTTATTTAGCCTAGAAAAACATCATTGTAAAGGTTATTGCTCAACCTATTAAAAAGCATAGATAGTGGAAATCCGGTGGGGTGTTGGATCACAAACCGGTAATGGATGTAGGCATTGAGGTCGAACCATTATAAATCATTGTGTGATGGTGCATGCTTTGGGTGATTGTTTTTGTTTAGCTTCCGCATTTAATTTCATAATCATCACTTGTGACTAGTTAATTTTAAAGAAGTTAAAATTTGTCATAATTGGTCACTAATTTGTAGCTCACCCGATTCACCCCCCTCTAGAGTTAGATCCCAGACTTTCATCATTAGCTTTATATCTGTAACATGCATTGTCTATTGTCTTCATTATGGTTATGTTTAATTCACTTCTTTGTTTCAACGTAACCAAAATTTATTTTGGTCTAACCATGCTCTTAGACATATCAACCAGCAACTTTGTTTCCTCCTCTGATAATCTGCCTGTAAGTGAATGCCCCTCTAAATGTTCCGAGGCCGAGTGATTATGCACGCCACATACAACCTCCAACATTGAATCATCATTTGATTCTAACTTTTTGCCCCTTAATGCGAAAGGGCATCCAAATTTTTTGGAACCTGTTTGTTTGATCCATTTTGCTTCTGGCCATGTTCATGCTTATATTGTCCGCTTCTCTCACATGCAATGAGTACTCTAGCTTTGACACCTACCCGAGCAACATTTGAAACCTTTATGACAATGACAAAATCGTTTTTCCTTCCTACACCACGAGCCCAACTAATCAAAGAATTCCGACTGTGAAATATCTACAATAAACAAATTTATTACAAATTTAGTGACGACCAATTGTAATTTGACAAATAAATCCACAGTAGGTCTTACCTCTTGAGTTATAAACTCACTGGTATAATCCATGACAAAGTCCGATCCAATCAGACTTTCCTTTGTAGAGACCTACAGAAGAAATGTTCAGAGTCAAACTTCAGAATTACATATACTGTTCGGATGCACAGGTCCGAACAAACTGATTATGTTCAGAACTTAAAAACCGAACATATTGCACATGTTCGGAATATAATCTCCGAACAAAGCCATTCTGTTCGGACATAAAAAGTCCGAACATATCAGTTTGTTCGGACCTGAAATACCATATATATCGAGAACTCTACTCCTTCCCATGCGAGAAAATTTTCACAAAAATGGCAAAAAATATGAAAAAATCACATAGAAATGGACCTTTCCACTGCTACTCTGATTGAGAGGGACGATTTCATTGTTCTTTACTTCCTTCATTGCACTAGAAAGATCTAATGAAAAAAGTTAAGTACAAGAAGAAGGAAAGATGAAGGAGATGGAGGAAAATAAGTTGGCTAAGAACAAAAAATGGAAGAATATGAGTTGCCCAAAACAACAATGAAGTGGAGAATGAGAAGTGAAGACTGAGATATGGAGAAGATGAGTTGTGTGTGGGAGTATGTTTAGGGAAGAAAATCAGTTGTTTGTGAAAAGAACATATTTTTTGAGTTTTGGTAGGAGATTGAATATTTTGGTCATTTCATGAAGGGGTTAAAATATAATTAAAAAAAAAGTTAGATTCCTTGCGTGGGAAAAGTATTATTTTGTGTGCCAATAGCAAGCCCCTAAAATTAATAAGTTCGGATTTTTGGAAATTTTCAAGTCAAGGTGGGGACGATGCAAGGAGATTTACAAGACTCTTGTTAGCAAAAGTAATCCAAGATAGAAACTAACTCCAAAAGAGTGCAAGATTTTAGCACTAAGATCTCCTAAAAGATAGGCTTCCAAGATTTGAAATCTTGTAACCAAAGATTCTCCCAAAGAGGCATTCACACGTCCAAAAAATAATAGGGGCTTTAAATCTGAAATTTTCATATTTGCAAGTTTCTTTTCAAAGTGGGGCCCAAGAAAGGAAGTAGCATGAGATATAAAGAATCCTACCTTTAGTAGGATGGTGTGCCAAGAAATCTAAGGAGCTGAAAAATCTCTTGAAATTCTCCCAAAACCCTCCTAATCCTAATCCAACTTGGACCCCACACTACTAATCCTTATCCAATCCAAAATCTTGCAACCCAATCCAAAATCTTGCAACCCAATCCAAAATCTTGCAACCCAAGCTATCAAAAAATTATAAAAAGACCAAAAAAGGGGTTGCATGTCAATTCCCATATCCCTCACCATCTTGGATGATCAGCAACTCTTTCTCCTCCCTTTCCATTAATTTTTCTCCGTCTTCTTTATTCCATCACTACTTCATCCAAGGCCTTCCCTAAGGCACACCACCACTTGGATTTCTACGCTGCCACGCCGCCACCATTGCTACCGTCGCTCCATCATCAACCAGCCATCTACTTCTCCATTGGTGAAGGATTGAAGACTTGAAGATGGGATTATGCGCAAGTCGTATTTTCTTCATGTGTTGGATCTAGGGTAAGGAAAGATTTTTTTTTTTTTAGTTTTGATTACTGTTGGGGAGTTACTAGTTTATTGGTTTATTTTAATTTAAAAGAAACAATTAGTGAGGTCAAGGTGTCCCGCCTTAGATCGGCATTGCGTGTTTGTTGGTAGTGATAGTACGCACGTGGTGCGATGTTTTTGCAGTATTTTATTAATTTTGTCAATATAATGTTGTGATTTCCCATAATAAGAATATTTAGAATTCTTTTTATCCTTACTTTTTTTAATGATATTATTAATGGATTTTTATTTTAATGCTTGATTTATTTACTTTTATGCAATTGATGGTTTGATGTCTTTTATGTTTTTACAGTCTTTAGATTAGGATTTTTATTTGAAATTGTAATTTTTAATTTGGATTTGTAATTAAATTTTAATTTCAGTTTTGTAGAGATTTATTTATGTAGATTTTTGATAGGCTAGATTAGTTTTTCAATAGGGCAGGTTTTGCGATTAATTACTCCATGTGGATCAACATCGGACTTCACTGAGTTATTACTACAATCGCGGCCTTGCACTTGGGCTGACGATCAAGTTTTTGGCGCCGTTGGGATGGATATTCTGAATACAATTAAATAGAGATCGCCCCAAAAGACCAAGAGAAAACAACTTTCACATGCCCCTTTGGTACCTTTGCTTATCGACAGATGCCCTTTGGGCTGTGCAATGCTCCTACAACCTTTTAAAGGTGCATGCTGAGTATTTTTAGTGATATGGTGGAACGTTTTCTCGAAGTCTTCATGGACGATTTTTCAGTTTTTGGAAATTCATTCCAAGATTGTTTGAGCAACTTAACTAAGGTCCTCTCTAAGTGTGAAGAAAAGAATTTAGTACTGAATTGGGAAAAATGTCATTTTATGGTACGACAAGGGATTGTCCTTGGCCACATTGGATCGTCTAGAGGATTGGAAGTAGACAAAGCCAAAATAGATTTAATTTCCAATTTGCCCACCCTAAAAACCGTAAGAGATGTAAGATCTTTCTTAGGGCATGCCGGATTCTACAGAAGGTTCATAAAAGATTTCAGTGTCATTTCTAGACCATTATGCAACCTTCTGCTAAAGGAAGCAAAATTTGAGTAGACAGAGGCATGTCAAGCGGCTTTTATCAAGCTTAAGGACATGTTGACGACTGCTCCAATTATGCAACCTCTAGATTGGAGCCTGCCCTTTGAAATCATGTGCGATGCTAGTAATTATGTAGTTGAGGCAGTTCTTGGGAAACATAGGGACAAAAGGCCATATGTGATTTACTATGCTAGCAGGACTTTAAATAGTGCACAGATTAATTATTCTACAACAAAGAAAGAACTATTGGCCGTGGTCTATGCACTGAATAAATTCCGTTCCTACTTAATTGGATCCAAAATTGTGATCTTTACTGACCATTCTACGCTGAAGTACCTTCTTTCTAAGAAAGATGCCAAGCCTAGACTGATCAGATGGATCCTTCTACTCCAAGAATTTAATATCGAAATCAAGGATAAGAAAGGAGTAGAAAATGTGGTGGCCGATCATCTTTCTAGGCTTGTCCTTTCCAACACTTTAGAACCCTTGCCAATCCAGGACACTTTCCCTAATGAGTTTGCAACATTTTCCCATTCTCCATGGTATGCTGACATTGCTAATTATCTAGCTTCGGGTGAAATTCTAAAATAATGGACACAGCAAGATAAAAACAAGTTCTTCACTGAGATGAAACAGTTTTTCTAGGATGAACCATACTTTTTTAAATACTGTCCATACCAAATCAATAGAAGATGCATTCCTGACCATAAAATAAACAGTGTAATATCATTTTGCCACTCTCATGCTTGTGGTGGCCATTTTTCTACTAAAAAGACTGCTCACAAAATTTTGCAATTTGGATTTTACTGGCCCACGTTATTTAAAGATGCACATGTGTTTTGTAAGGCATGTGAGGAATGCCAAAAATTGGGTTCAATTTCCAAAAGGAATATGATGCCTTTAAACTCATTTTTGGTCGTCGAGTTATTTGATGTCTGGGGTATAGACTTTATGGGACCTTTTCCCCCGAGCTTTAGTTTTCATTATATCCTCGTTCCAGTCGATTATGTGTCTAAATGGATTGAAGCAGTCCCATGTAGGAATAATGATTCTAAAACGGTCAAAAAGTTTATCTTGGACAATATCCTTTCCCACTTTGGAACTCCAAGTGCCATCATTAGTGATGGGGGCACTCACTTTTGTAACCACATCATTGAGAGTTTGTTTAAAAATTACGGTGTTACACATAAAGTGGCTTCCCCCTATCACCCTCAAACAAGTGGGCAAGTAGAGGTCTCAAATAGGGAAATCAAATTTTTTTTTTGGAGACCACAGTAAAACCAAATCATATGGATTGGTCAATGTTGTTAAATGATGCTTTGTGGGCTTATAGAACTGCTTATAAAACCCCAATTGGGATGTCTCTATACCGGCTTATATATGAAAAAGCTTGTCACCCTCCGGTGGAGTTGGAACATAAAGCTTATTGGGTCATAAAACAACTGAACTTTGACTTAGACAAGGCTAGGGAGAAAAGAGACCTTGATCTAAATGAATTAGAAGAATTGAGAAACGAAGCATATATGAACTTAAGAATTTACAAAGGCAGGACTAAGGCCTTTCATGATAAACGGATATTAAGGAAGTCATTCCATTCGTCTCAAAAAGTCCTCTTGTACAATTCTCGACTTCACATTTTCCCTGAAAAGTTAAGATCTTGTTGGACAGGCCCCTACATTGTTCAAGAAGTATTTCCATATGAGGCAGTGATCCTCATTGATCCATCAAATGGTACCTCTTTTAAAGTTAATAGACAATGTTTAAAACCATTCATGGAGACTATTCCTCCAGAGGAAAATGAAATTCCTCTGATCGATCCTGTTTCTCAGAATTGATGGGCACTGGATCTGACAGTGGCCCACACCTTTGTACATTATGCATATATATATATATATATTTCCTACTTTTTCTTTTTGTGTTCTTTTGTCTCACAATGGACAGGATCACGGGAGATCTACAGTATTCTAGGTGCCGCCTTCCCCTTTATCTCTTGCAATTTACTTTACCTCATGTTACATCTTATTTTTTCACATTTCATGTATGACATCGAGAACGCTATCTAGCTTAGGTTGGGGGGTGGAAACAAGCACACTTGTCCAATTTTAGACAAATTTTTTTTCTTTTTCGTTTTTGCGTAAGTTTTCTAAATAAAAAATAAAAAATAAAAAATAAAAAAATAAACAAAAACTTGATCGTCAGCCCCAAGTGCAAGGCCGCGATTGTAGTAATAACTCGGTGAAGTTCGAAGTCGATCCACAGTGAGTAATTAATCGCAAAACCTGTCCTATTGAAAAACTAATTTAGCCTATCAAAAATCTACATAAATAAATCTCTAAAAATTGAAATTAAAATTTAATTACAAATCCAAATTAAAAATTACAATTTCAAATAAAAATCCTAATCTAAGAATCCTAATCTAAAGACTGCAAAAACATAAAAGACATCAAACCATCAATTGCATAAAAGTAAATAAATCATGCATTAAAATAAAAATCCATTAATAATATCATTAAAAAAAGTAAGAATAAAAAGAATTCTAAATATTCTTATTATGGGAAATCACAACATTATATTGGCAAAATTAATAAAATACTGCAAAAACACCGCACCACGTGCGTACTGTCATTACCCACAAACACGCGATGCCGATCCAAAGCGGGACACCTTGATCTCACTAATTGTGTCTTTTAAATTAAAACAAACCAATAAACTATTAATTTCCCAACAGTAATCAAAACTAAAAAAAAAAAAAAAAATCTTTCCTTACCCTAGATCGAACACATGAAGAAAATATGACTTGCGCATAATCCCATCTTCAAGTCTTCAATCCTTCACCAATGGAGAAGTAGATAGCTGGTTGATGATGGAGCGACGGTTGCAACGGCGGTGGCGTGGCGGCGTAGAAATCCAAGTGGTGGTGTGCCTTAGGGAAGGCCTTGGATGAATTAGTGATGGAATAAGGAAGATGGAGAAAAATTAATGGAAAGGGAGGAGATAGAGTTGCTGGTCGTCCAAGATAGTGAGGGATATGGGAATTGACGTGCAACCCCTTTTTTGGTCTTTTTATAATTTTTTGATAGCTTGGGTTGCAAGATTTTGGATTGGGTAAGGATTAGTAGAGTGGGGTCCAAGTTGGATTAGGATTAGGATTAGGAGGGTTTTGGGAGAGTTTCAAGGGATTTTCCAACTCCTTTGATTTCTTGGCACACCATCCTACTAAAGGTAGGATAGGATTCTTTATATCTCATGCTACTTCCTTTCCTGGACCTCACTTTGAAAAGAAACTTGCAAATCTGAAAATTTCAAATTTAAAGTCCCTATTTTATTTTATTTTTTGGACGTGTGAATGCCTCTTTGGAAGAGTGTTGGACGTGTATCTTCTTTGGGAGAATCTTTGGTTGAAAGATTTCAAATCTTGGAAGCCTATCTTTTAGGAGATCTTAGTGCTAAAATCTTGCACTCTTTTGGAGTTAGTTTCTATCTTGGATTACTTTGACTAACAAGAGTCTTGTAAATCTCCTTGCATGGTCCCCACCTTGACTTGAAAATTTCCAAAACTCTGAACTTCTTAATTTTATTCCCAACTTTCAATGGAGGTGGGCCCATGTGTGGCATGCAATGTTTTGAACTCCCATGCATGGACGTCCTTTGCTTCTTGCAAAATTTTTTTTCTTCTTTCTTTTCTCTCTTAATTTCTCTTCAACGCGGGCCTCAAAATTCTGGTTTTTCCCTACAAAAATAAAAACAAATGGCAAAAAATAATCTATTCATATAGGAAAGGAATGATGCAAAATGCGGGCCCAATTCACACTAAATAGATGCATAAATGTCACCATTTTATCAAATTTTCAATTAAATCAATGGTGCAAAGAAAGTACATCATTTCATGTGTAAATAAAAAGTAACGAGAAATTTGTGACTTTCAATGCCAAGAAATTAAGAAATTCATTATTTTATGTGAAAATGCAATTTTTGGATGAATTTTGACTCGAATTCAAACTTTGGTGCTCACTAACATAGAATCATGATTATTTCTACTAAAATGGTCCATGATTTGATGATTAAGTCCTTAATTAATCTAAAAATGATGTGAAAATTATGCATTTTTAAGGACTTATCACCATTGCTTGGGAAGAATCCACGCAGATTGTGCGGCACAAATAGGGTCCGTCGGGACCTCATCCGTTATTTTATTTTGAGCTTTTTACAAAAAAGGCCCCTATATTTTTACAAAACCTCAAAGAAACCCCTAGCTTTTGGGTTTTTACTAAAAACCTCCTTGACTGACAGTCAGGAAGAGGAAAAGCAACCTGTACCATTTTCCCCACACTAATTTTATCTTTTTGACAGTTTTACCCCTTTAAAGTTAGAAAAGCAAACCTTTAATCCCATATTCCTTGGATTTTCCATCCACTCATCATTCTTTAGTGCTCCAACCACTCATCATTCTTTAGTGCTCCAAAGTCAAAAGCAAAAGAATCAACCCTGTAATCCTAGAATCAACAACCTTCGTGCACTACTAGAATTGTTGCCATTGGCGCATGAAAACGCGGGCGGCCGCCATTGGCGGTCGCAAAAGGGACCATTAGCGACCGTTATGGCGGCCGCCACAGGCGGTCGCTAATGGTCCACCATATCCCCCACGAACCCACCCACTTTTTCTTCTTCATTTTTTTTCCTTCCCTCCGTTTTTTCTCCTCCCGCGCTCTGCCCTCCTGACGCACCTGCCAGGCCACCGCCGGAGCCGCCACACCTGCCACACCACCGGCGAACTCTCTCTCTCCCTCTCTCTCTCTCTCTCTCGCTTTGCACTGTGCCCTCCCGCGCGCAGAGCCGCCGTTGGTTCTCTCTCCCTCCCTCCCTGCGCTGGGGCCGCCACCGGTTCTCCCTCTCCCTCTCCCTCCCCCTCTCTATCTCTCCCTCTCTCTCTTTCCCGATTTATACTTACAGATTTTTTTCCCATTCTCTCGCTCCTGCTTTTTTTTTTTTGTGTGTATGTAGGAAGCCCTAGCTCGCACCAAGATCGTCGATTGTTGCCTCTACACAGACCCTCTTCGGTTTCGTCACCTGCGGCCTCTACACAAACCCTCTTCGGTCCTTTTCCCCTCTCTCTTTTTCCCGATTGAAATCACTGATCTATACTCACAGAAATTTTTTTTTCCATTCTCTTGCTCTTGCTTTTTTTTTTTTTTTTTTTTTTTTGTTGTGTGTTGAATGTAGGAAACCCTGGCTCGCACCATTCAATCTCAGCCGTTTCCACTCAGGAGCAGGAGAACTGCAAGGCAACTTTGCTTTTGGTGCCCCAGATTTCGATCGATCTAATCTGGTAAGAAATTTTATATTGAAACTGTTAATAAAAATGAGGCTTCTTTGAAGGGGTGTTGGTGGTGGTAGTGCATCCCATTCTTTGAAGGGGTCTTTTCCAGAAATTTTCAAATTGTTGTGTTATAATCCTATTTATTCATTTTTATTAGGTAAAATGCTCCTCTGCCACTTGAGATTGTATTTTATATACAATGAACAGTTCATTAGCAATAAAAGAACTAGTTTGAAAAATGACAAGTTGAGTGCTACAGAACAAAATGGAAGTCTAATACTATGTTTTTGGGCATTATTCAATTGCACCTTTTTTTTTTTTCTTCTTCTTATAGTTCTTTAAATGTGGGTCAGTGATTGGTGAAGGAATTTTTTGACATCCCAATGTTATTACTTAATAGAAATCTGTTGCTTTAAGATACTCTGTTCTTCATGTTATTTATTTGACATATTAGATTTCTTTCATGTTTGAGTGTACATGCACCTTCATCAAATGTGGGGTAATTCTTTTCTATAGTGGATTTTACTATATGGAGGCCCGCATCAGTTGTCTGCTAGGTAGACAATAGGCCCATCATGGAATACCATGGTTATATTACTGATCTTTTGGTCCTCAAAAAACAATCCTAACCTTTCAATTGCTGGATAATTAAATCATAAAATTACCACTGGTTCGGAATCATTTTTAAAGAAGAAGAGGATCCCCTTTGGGTGTTTGTAAACCAAGTTCAGGTAATTTGGTTTATGCATAAATAAGTGTTCTTTGAATAAGCTAAGTAACTTGTAAGACACACTTGCTCTGTTCTTTGCCATAACCAATTACAGGTAAACAGAGCTGTATGGTAAGGACCTAGATTGAGAATGACAAATAAGAATCAGTGGTTCCCACATTGCAGCTGGCCTTTTCAATCACATTCTAACTGGAATGGTGTTGGAATCTTTGTTGTTCCTCCTCCATTTGTGATTATTTAAGGACTAGTTTATGTTAGGGATTCCATTTGTGATATTCATCTGTCATTTTAGGCTGATATGTGGTTATGAAACTGATTGGATAATGTATTACTATTATGTCTTGTCTCTGTTTAGTGTTTTTAGAGGCACTTTGAAATATCTAACAAGTTTGTGTTCTGGAATTGAAAATGTTTGGTTACTTAGGTGTGGTAAATAGAATGAATGAAACTGTATTTTGATAATTAGTATGAAATGTTTGCCTTTTTAACAGTGATTGTGGACCTTTGCCATATTTCTTTATTAACTGACTATTTGCGTGACCTTGTTGGAATGATTAGAACTAGGATTCCCCTGCAATGGAGGCTTTGTTTGTTGTGTCTCTTGGCTTTAGTTATGACAACTCCATTTTGGCTAGTTTGGATACGTGATTTGGAACCATTATTTAGATCTTTTATCGTCTGGGTCAAACAAATTAGGGGCCAAATTGTACATACTCAATCGCCAACATTGGTGTGCATATCCTTTGGCTGAGGATTATGAAATCTATATATATATATATATTTTTTCATTGTACCCATGTTTGAATTTCAGAGCTTGGGAAGTTATGCCTTTGATTAATTTTTCCAGTGAGATTCTGTTTTTATTCCAAAATGTCTAGCTTTCTGTTGCTAAAGCGCCTTGCTGGGTCTGAAAAATTTTTACATCAAACATTGCCATATAATTGTATGTTTTAACACTTAAGTTATTTAGGAAGAGAGGTCACGTTTTCCTTATTTTATTAATATGTCTCTACTTTTGATGGGATATTGACTTCCAGTTTCTATTTCTAGATGTCTTTGGTCCATTTTCTTTGCCTTTTCTTTTCCTTTCATTTGTTTCAGTTGCATTGCCTTACTTCACGTTGTTTTACACACATTTTCTTATATCGTTGCCCATTTTGTAGGCTTCTTCATGTTCATACGAATTTCTTAAATTTTCTACTCTAGAATTTTGAAGAAATACCAAGAAGAAAATTTACCCTTCTCTAGCACCTTCTACCAAATTATAATATGCTCCCATTGCAAAAGACTAAAACACCACTATTCAAAAGAGAAAATTACAAAGAAGGTTACCACAAGTTAGCACCAACATTTTAATATTATAGGTTATCCAAGAATTAATTTTGCTAATAACAGATCTCATTCTTCATATTTCAAATTTGTCTTTGCAGTATTTCAACTTTTATAGAAACATATTTTCATATCTTTAGTCCCTTCAAAATTTTCTACATAACATGGGACCAATTGGTTGAGCCATTCAATCGGACTGCAATGGTTAGGACTTAGGAGCGGAGATGGCAGAGATGGAGGCTCGTCTATCACAGAGTCGTGGCCCGCTTGCTTCAGACCCACCACCCACTACTCAGGTTAGTAAGAAAAAAATCTGTGTGTTTAAATTGTCAATTAGGTCATTGATGTGTCATTATTTATGTTTTTTTAACTGTATAATAAATAATTACAGGCACCTGACGCTGGTTCCGGCCACCAGGCCCGTCGTCACTCGGTTGGAGAGGGCAGTCATGATCCAGCAGGCTCGACTGATCGTGACGAGGTATAACAATTTACTTTAATTGAAGATTTCAACATGTATTGAAATTTGTTAAGTTGTGTTAGAAATTTATAGATTTTGAAACTTAAAAGGTTAGAAACTTACGAAACGACGGAACGAGATTCCGACTCCCGGATTGCTCGTCAAGCTGAAACGTAGGTCTAACTCAATACGATAACTTATAACTTAGAAAATCGGCCTCCGGGCGTCCAAAATGAGCAAACGGACGTCGTTGCCCGTGAAAGTAGACGGGCACGTGCCCGTAGTCATTCCTGACTTGCAGGAACTGACGGAACAAGATTCCGACTCCCGGATTGCTCGTAAAGCCGAAACGTGGATTTAACTCCATACTTTAACTTAAAACTTTGAAAACCGGCCTCCATGCGCCCAAAACGAGCAAACGGACTCCGCTGACCGTGAAACTAAACGGGCAGGGGCCCGCAGTCATTCCTGACTTGCAGGAACTGACGGAACGAGATTCCCACTCTCGGATTGCTCGTAAAGTTGAAACGTAGGTTTAACTCGATACTTTAACTTAAAACTTAGAAAATCGAGCTCTCAGCGCCCAAAATGAGCAAACGAGCTCCGTTGCCCATGAAACTGGACGGCCAAGGGCCCGCAATCATTCCTGACTTGCAGGAACTAACGGAACGAGATTCCGACTCACGGATTGCTCGTAAAGCTGAAACGTAGGTTTAACTCGATACTTTAACTTAAAACATAGAAAATCGGGCTCCGGCCGTCCAAAATGAGCAAACGGGCTCCGTTGCTCGTGAAACCGGACGGGCACGTGCCCGTAGTCATTCCTGACTTGCAGGAACTGACGGAATGAGATTCCGACTCACGGATTGCTCGTAAAGTCGAAACGTATGTTTAACTCAATACTTTAACTTTAAACTTTGAAAACTGGCATTCGGGCGCCCAAAACGAGGAAATGGGCTCCGTTACCCGTGAAACTGGACGGCCAGGGGCCCGCAGTCATTCCTGACTTGCAGGAACTGATGAAACGAGATTCCGACTCCCGGATTGCTCGTAAAGCGGAAACGTGAGTTTAACTCAATACTTTAACTTTAGACTTTGAAAACTGGCCTCCGGGCGCCCAAAACGAGCAAACGGGCTTCGTTGCCCGTGAAACTAGACGGGCAGGAGCCCGCAGTCATTCCTGACTTGTAAGAACTGACGGAACGAGATTCCGACTCCCGGATTGCTCGTAAAGCTGAAACGTGTGTTTAACTCAATACTTTAACTTTAAACTTTGAAAATCAGCTTCCGGGCTCCCAAAATGAGCAAACCGGCTCCGTTGCCCGTGAAACTGGACGGGCAGGGGCCCGCAGTCATTCCTGACTTACAGGAACTGACGGAACGAGATTCCGACTCCCGGATTGCTCCTAAAGCCGAAACGTGGGTTTAACTCGATACTTTAACTTAAAACTTAGAAAATCGGCCTCCGGGGGTCCAAAACGAGCAAACGGGCTCCGTTGCCCGTGAAACTGGACGGGCGCGTGCCCGTAGTCATTCCTGACTTGCAGGAACTGACGGAACGCGACTCCGACTCCCGGATTCCTCGTAAAGCTGAAACGTAGGTTTAAATTTCAAATTTCAAATTTTTTCTTTTATATATTTGCTGTAAATTGCCAATTTTTATAATTAACTATTAATATTTGTTTCTCTTTTTTCTTCAGGGTTGAGAGCATCGTATCTATACGGCAACTTGCACGGACAATTTGATTTCTTTTTTCTTTTACTTTTATTGCTGGATTTGTAATGGATATATATAATTTGTTGAAACTTTTGTAATATTTTGAATATTATTAATATAAGATTTTGTTTTTGTTATTAGTTGTTGTAATGGATTGTAGTAGTTGTTATTGGTATTTGTAATCGATGGTAGTAGTTGTATATGGTTTATTCATATATGGTCTATTCAGGTACAGATTCAGGTACAGGAATAAAATTGAGAAATTTGAAAAAAATTGGAAAAAAAATGGAATGACTATTAGCGGCCGCCAATATGACTATTAGCAACCGCCAGTGGCCGTCGCTAATAGTATTTTTAAAAAAAATTAAAATTAAAAAAAAAATTTAAATTAGCATTTGCGGCCGCCAATATCACTATTAGTGGCGGTCGCTAAAAGTATTTAAAAAAAAATAAAATTAAAAAAAAATTAAATTAGCAGTTGCGGCCGCCAATATGACTAGGCGGTCGCTAATACTATTAAACAAAAGTAAAAAAAATAAAAAAAAAGACTTTTAGCGACCGCCACATGGCGGTCGCTAATACTTTTAGCGACGAAGTTTCCGCGACGGCGTTTTCGCGGTCGCAAAGCGGTCGCTACAGACTTTTAGCGACCGCCAATAGACTTTTAGCGACGGCTTTTGGCGGTCGCTAAAAGTGACTTTTCTAGTAGTGGTGCTTTTATGTGTATTTCTTGTATTTTTACTATATATCGGCATGTAGAGAGAATAAAGTGCAAGAATTATGAGTTCCTTAACTCAGTATAGCATACAACTAACACCCACACACAACTCATAATAGTTCATTGTGATGAGAATATTGCACTCAAATCATTGATTCCAACTGTGATACAAGAAAACCCTCTCATCTCATGTATTAGAATTTTCACTCCCTACATACCCACTCGTGGACTGAACTAATACAAGTAGAACATTGTTCATCTCTCTCCCGAGGATAGAGTAGTACTCAAGGTCACAGTCGGTTAGATACAAGAGAACCCTCTCATCTCATGTATTAGAATTTTCACTCCCTACATACCCACTCGTGGACTGAACTAATACAAGTAGAACATTGTTCATCTCTCTCCCGTGGATAGAGTAGTACTCAAGGTCACAGTCGGTTAGAATGAAAGATGGAAAGTGGGCAACATTTCTTTTCCCTGTCCATGTGATTATGTCAGCTTGAGAGGGTGATTTGATTCATTTGCTTTACCACTTGAAAAGAAGCCGGAAAAACAAAAACTAAAAGGCTGGAAAGAAAGGAAATGAGAGGAGTGACGTGCATGGAGCCCTCTCTTTCACAGACCTATGTCGGTTTAGAAGAAGGCGATGATAGAGGTGGGACGTGGAGACAATGAAGATGAAGTCGAGAAGGAAGAGAAAAAGGAGCTGCCTTGGTTGGACATGGAGATAAAGAAGGAAGACACGGTGGATAGGAAGTCAATATAAAAGGGGTAAAACGGTCAAAAATAATAAAGGTAAACAGGTGGTGAAACCGTATAAGTTGCTTTTCATCTCTTTGACCGTCGGTCAAGGTGGTTTATAGTAAAAATCCAAAATATAGGGGCTTTTATGCGGTTTTACAAAAATATAGGGGCCTATTTGTAAAAAACTCTTTTATTTTTAATGCCAAGGGAAGTAACGCTAGCGTCACTCGTGTTTGATAGGAACAACGCTAGCGTCGCTCTACGTGATTTTCATAAAATATAGAACTCCCTTTATTGCTTCTTCCTCTTATTCTTTTCCTCTTCTCCCACTTATTTCTCTATCTCCCCCACTCCATTTTCTCCCAATCTTCTTGGGAAAAATAATATCACAGGCTTTATAAAAAAATTACCGCTGACCATCATACAGTTTCTTTCTTTCTTCTATTCATATTCTCAAATTTATCTTGAAAAGTGAAAGAGACGGAAAAGAAAAAAATGACAGACATAACATGGAAGAATGGCTCCAATAACAATCCAATGCTCATACATTATTATGTAGAGCTTATCCTTAACCCATGAATCCATCCATGAGAAAGGAGAGAGAGAAAGGCTGCTCAGCAGAGTAAACCAGTAGTTGCAGGTGTATTCGCAACTTTTTCGCCCATATGAATAGAGGAAAACATGTATTAGCAGAGGACTTGTATTCGCAGTTTTTCCACCCATATGAATACGTGAGGGGCGACAAATTTTTCCTGGCAACGCTATCGCCGCTCAAAAAAAAGCCGCGGGAAGACCGAATTTGTGTCGCACAACCTGCGGGGACCCTTTGCGAGAAATGGCCAAATTCCGGGACTTTTCCCAAAAAATCCTCTTTATAAAAACTTCTGCCCCTTTAATAGGACTCACTTATGGAAAAAAAGAACTAACTAACTCAAAATAAATGCCTCTAGAATTGGACTTCATTATAATTTATTCCAACAAGGTTTGGGTCCGATCTCCAATGTCATGCTAATCACTTATGAAAAGATGTAAAAGAGAAAAGTCATGTTTTTTTATTGTCATTGTAGACTACATTGATGGACTTATAAATTATATAAATGGGCCCAAGATTTAACACTAGAACTTAATGTATTTAATATATAAAGATAAGACAACAATACATGATGTTATGACATATGGGACCAATTTTTTGCTTTATTGTGTAATGTTTCGCCCAAAAAAAGGTGGAAAAGGGGAATAGAGGAACGAAGGCTCTGGTGTTGATACTCCTTTTATTCCATCCTTTGAACGTTACAGAAAAATGTGAAGACGACTCTCCTGAACTTCTACTAGCGCAAGAGGAGTCATCCCCACTTTTATTTACATGGGTTTTTCGTTTCTTCACTTTCTAAGTGTAGGTTGTTTATAATTTTTCTTACAACCCCCTCGTCAAGCTTAGGAGATCAAAACAAAGGAGATATACATTGAAGAGAGAGAGAGAGAGAGAGTCTACTGTTTCCAAGAGTTCACTTGAGACGAAATTGGGGAAGTCTACAATTTGGCTTCTTTGGGTAGTCTCTGTAGTTCACCACCATTATTGAGGAAAAAGGATTAATCAGAGGAGTCTGCTTCAAAACTTCATAGAGAACGTCCATCCTTCCTCCATGGTGGGAGGAACAAAGACTGCCTTTCGGAAGCCGTTGCCCAAGTCCAAAGAGAGGCCTCTACTGCTGCCTGATTCTCACCTATTTTAGGAGAGTCTTGAAAAAAATGGCAGTGTCTGGACTTTCTTGCGCTTCAATCCGAGTGCTGGGGCGAGGGTCTTTTCACGCTCTACCAAGTCTTCCTTTTATATCTTTTGAAGGAGCTATAACTGCTGGAGATCATGGAGAAGTGGAGGTGGTTCTCAAAACCATCTTCAATGAGAGATGTTGCAGGTTCAGCGGCCATGAGAAGAAGGAACTTGCTATTTTGTTGGAGATCATGGGCGTTCAGTAGCCAGGAGGAAAGGAGTGTTGTGGCTAGTGCACATGACGTCCAGTGGTCACTTTATGACTAGAGACCATTGGTTGCTTCACTGCTTTGAGCGGCTAGTGTGTATGATGCCCAGCGGTCACTTTATTGCTTTGAGACCAGAGGCTAGTGTGTATGACAGGAGATCAATGGTTGCCCCATTGCTTTGAGCAGCCAGTGTGTTCAAGGGTTGCAATGGCCAATGGGCCCTGTAGTCAGTAGCCGCTGAGGAAATCTTTTGCTGTGGCCGGCCAGAATTTAATGTCTTCATTTCTTTATGGAGAAATAAGTAATTTGCTTTGGGGAGGGTTACATATGGGCAGATGGATTTTTTTATGTTAATAAGTGCCCCCCCTCGAGGTACAATGATTGAAGTGTGTTATAGTAAACATTGAGCCTCGAAAATTTCACAAATTTGTACTTTTGATGGAAAGGTATAAAGAATTTGTTTCAAAAGCTGCTCATGCCTTGCTTTTTCGCAGAAATCATTTGTTTGCATCTCCGTGAAGATTATCGGGGAAAAGCCCGAGGAAGAATCCCAAGAGGTGTAGAACATTTTTTTTAAATGGTTTTCTCTTTTGGAGATGAAAAGTAAGCTGATTTTGTCAGGTATGAATGAAAAGCTTAGGATTTGTTGCATTGATTGTACTTTGATAGGATTTGGGTGGTTGCGTAGGCAAATTAACTCCAAATTGAGCATATGACCAGTCTATTTGAAGGTATCTCCGAATGGACCATTATGTTGATGTCACTTTTAAATTTTGGCAGCTCCACGGATTTCGAAAAGCAGTTGGAAATCCAAACGTCGTCTCCTCAAACCGCACGCTAACTGTCCAGTGTTTGGTTTCTGCTTGCTTTTAGACTCTGGCCGCTGAAGTGATTTTGGGATGGTCGCTTGGAGTCATTTCATTTCCAGAGTAGCTACTGGGCATTGTTCTATTTTCGAAGTAGCCGCTGGGCTCTTAACTCCGCAACCGACGCCTTTTGTAAAAATCGAGGCATCAGATATTATAAAGGAGGGATCTTCGCCTTTTTGTTTCACTTCACCATTTCAGATTTCCAGAATCTCCAGACTTCTCAGAGCTTCCGGCGCACCAGAGTCTTCTTCCGGCCACTTATTCTTCTTTAAGTGTCTTCTGCAATTTCCTTCCTTCGCTTCAAAGACAATGGCTGGTAAGCATCCTCTTCAGAAGTGTAACTTCTATTTCTTTTTAGTCTTCCTTTTTTTATATAGATAGAGTGTTTGCATATTCCCTTTTTTTTTGCACTTGTGGGGAGATAATCTCCTTTCTGTTGAAGATTTTGGTTTTTCTCCTATCCTTTTGCTTGCTCTGTGATGACTTGATGCGTGGTCTGCCTTTGGCATGGATTCTAGTCTTTTCAGTTTTGGCTTGAGCACAGACCCATTTAGGGTTTTGATTTTCCATTGCATCGGCCTAAGTTGGTGATTTCAGGCCAACAGTCTGAGCAGAATGGCTGCCTGGTTCCAATGAAGGACTCTGCGTTCCGCCGTTTGTGGGAAATTTTCCCTTTTTCTCCTTTCTTTGGGAAGAAGACGAAGAGTTCTAAGGTTTTACCCCTCTTCTTCTTTCCTGGAACACACATCCTGTCAGTGTGGTTTTCGAACGATGACCTGAGACTTGAATGACGATCGTCGCCAAGGGAGATAAGTGGTCGTCCAATGTTGGGGGTGACCACTGGGTATTTTGCGACCTAGCTACATAATAGTTGGCCACTGAGCCATTGTAATTTGGTGCTTTTGGCTGCCTAGGGTCTTAAGGTAGATACTGACCGCTAATGGGCTGACCTTAGCCACTAGATGTTGAGGATGAACGGCTACAGCTTATGGGAGGTTTTGGTTAACAACTAGGCCTCAAAGCAGTGAGATAGCAGTTGTCAGGGTATTCCATGTAGAAGCCTGGTGATTGACCACTGAGTCTTGAATTTTGACCACTGACGATGCCGTTGTGCTTTAGCCGCTGAAAGATTAAAGGGGCACAATTTTAGCCGTTGAGCACTAGGACATCAAAATCTTAGCCGCCCAGTCCTGTTTCTAACTTAGCCGCTAGGTATTTGGATTGACAGAATCTTGGCCGTTGTCTATCTGTTCCCGCTTTGATTTTCTTTTTTGCATTTATCCATCTTTATGCATGTCTCCATATGGTCTTTAGCACGCAATTGCTGCCGTGCTTAACTGGAGAACTTGGTTCGCAAATCTCTGAGTGCACACTTGTTGCCCTGCCAAGGTTGAGAACCAAGTACATCTCTTTCCTCTGGGTTTTCTGCCCATCTTCAAAGTGAGAAAAATTCTGTAATCTAACATTTCTCTTTTCTTTTCAACATATAAGAATGTTGCTTCCTCCTCCTTTGTTGCCGATGCTGCTGCCATTGACAAAGGCAAGCAGCCTGCTGTTAAGGCTTCGCAAGTTCCGGCAATTGAGGCTGCACAAGCTTCTCCTCCTCGCAGCATAATGTGAGAGGGCTGTGCCAAATGGAGCACATCTCCTGGAATGTGGACAACATCGTTGGGGCTGAGATGGAGAGATTTAGGACCAAGTTACTGACTTCCCTAAGAACTGAACATCTATACCGGAATTTCCTAGTAAACTCTGTTTGGAGTAATGGTCGTCAGGGGTCTTTGAAGAAACCTGACTACATTTTTGGTGATAGGAGTGATTGTGAAGAGCGTCATTCCACTGAGTACATCACCTTCTCCTTCATTCATTCACCGTGGAGACCATCATAGTTGCCACAGAGCATACTTACAAGAGAAGTTCTTCCGCTCTAAATCTTAAGCCAACCATACCGGCCAGAGATGATGGCAAAATTGCTTGGGGAACTAGCGAGCGTACCTTCAAGACTGGTATATTTCAGCTTGAGGAACCTAGCTTCATGGATGCTGCCGCAATGAAATTCGACATGCTGGCTCCATGTAGAATGGTTCTTGGTCCTGGATGTAATGGCCTGGGGATTCTGGTGGGAGACAACAACGCTTGGGTTGCCAAGAAACATAATCCCAGGGGGTGGTTCACCCTTTCCCGTGATTGGGAATTATGGACTCGGGCAGTTTTGGCACAATGAAGCGGCATTCTCGCGGATGCGGGTGTACTTGATGCTGTGAGGGCGACATCTCAATGGGTGACTTTCAAAGCCAAAGAAGCTTCCAGGGCAATAGTGGAACTATTTTTCCCTTCTACTAACACTTTGATCACCCTTACCATAGAATTGGGATTTTCTTTGACTAAGATGCGCGATATCTTTGGTCTTCCAATACTTGGAGAATTCTACGTAGAATTTAATCCCCTTAATTCCATTCTGGAGAGAGAGACTAAAGAGTTCCGCGCAGTATTTCAACAAGTCTTTGCTTTGGTGGAGATGTCCCGCAACAATCGCCATAAATTTAAGGCGGGGACATGGATAAAAAATATGTTGCCAAAGGGACCGGGCAAGAAGATTACTTTCTTGGAAGACCCGAGGACTTTTAAGAAGAAGGCGGTTACTGTTGAACTTTCTTCAGTGAGTCCCAGAAAGAGGAAACCGAAGTACACCACTTCTTACATGGACTGTCCCGAATTCTTCCCTTTTTTAGGGAAGACTTATTCTGAGTACATGCCAAAGAGGCGTCTTGCGACTATGTATTTGAATGTTTGGTTATCTGAAGTCATCTTCCCCATTGCCAGCAAGGAAGTCCGTACTGGCTACATCTATCCCGCCTACAGGATGGATTTTGGGGTGAGGTATGCGCTGGTTCCTGCGCTGGTCAGCTACTTGTGCACAAGGTTGAAGATGATTGGCTTCCTAGTGTGCTGCGCCAAACTGTACAACCGTTATTAAGGGGAGCATCTTCTTTATGCTTGGTTCGTGTATCATTGTCGTGGCTTGCACAATCTGGGAGATCAAGAAGATCTCCCTTTTTATAGGGCCGTAAAAAATGGGAGTGACAAGGTTCTTTCTCTTGCAACTGCTCAAAAAGTTGTGGCGAACCACAAGAATTATGAAATCTACAAAAGATCGGTGGTGATATGAGATTTGCAGCGTACAAGTCTTGTCCACAGTCAGCTTCCTGTTGACAAAGAGAATTCTCATCCCAGGATCTTACCACTGACCATCTGGGAGAAAGAATGGCTTGTCTCTGTCCGGCCTTCGGATTTAATTTTTTGTAGACAGGGGTTGATTGATATTCAACCTTATGTCCCAGCCCGATTCAACAGGCAGTTCGACTATTCACAAGGGACGTTAGGGCATCCGAGCTGCATTAGGGGAGTAATTGAAAGTTCTACCCTCCAAGATGCATTGAACGCTTGGTTTTTCTTTTCTGCTTTTAACACATGTGCTTCGTTCCAACTACCACAGTATGAAGTTCCGGTCTACACTTCCGATTTTGCCGAGTGGTATTCCATTGCTCAAAGCTCTATTCGTTCTACTCTTAGAGTTTGAATGTTTGAGGTGTGTGTGATCTCGGAGTCAGATGCTGACGTTTCTATTAACAGAGATCATTTGCACGCATATGTCCACAGTGTTCACGAGTGGAAGATCGATCTTTATGATGATGATATTGACTACTGTGCTCCTTACTATGGTTATAAGTATGGAGTCGAAAATAAGTCTACCATAGCTAGTCGGAAGAGACCAAATCAGCCTTGTCCTCCAATCTCAAACTCCATTAAGCCTTCTCATGCCAACCCTTCTAGCGCTGGCAAACGTTGGCCAAGAAAAAGAAAGGTTACAGCCTCAAGGGTACTTGAGACCATTAATCCAGCAAAAAAGAGTAGGAGAGGCACTTCACACAGAGGTATTAATAAGAATGCGCCTTCGGGTTCCCGGATTGCTCCTTCGTCCAGTGCAGGTCTTCCTTCTCTTGTTGAAGAGGTTGTAATATTAGTAGAAGATTATGCCTCTAAGGACGAAGGCAAAACAATTGTGGGGTCGCCTCTGGTTTACAGGAGACAAATAGGTTTTGCTAACAAGCCTTATGTGCCAGAGGACCCATATATTGTTGAGCCTTATGTGTCGGAGACCTTACATGTTGTTGAGCCTTATGTGCCAGAGGCCCTACATAGTGTTGAGCCTTACGTGCCAGAGGCCCCACAACTCCTTGCACAAGAGGGGCTGCAGTTGAAATTCCTCCTTTCCCTCTTGCAGCTTCTTCTTTTGTTCTTTCTTCTGATCCAGCTACCGCACAGAGTGTATCTAAACCAGCTGAGTCTTCTATCCTGGCCATTATACAGCTACAGCCAGAAGTATTCATAAACAACATATTTCCTCCTTCACCTCCTCACATTGTATAGATAGGCGTAGAGGAGGCAGATAGTTTAGTAGTGTCTTCCCTGACTCCAATTGTTTCGGAGCGGAGTGTATCAAAGAAGTGTCCATTCCAAGGAGTCCACACCCATTCCCCTTGTACATAGGGAAACAACGGGGAATATAGAAGACATAGAAATGGTAGAACATCCACCCAATGTATAGGAGATGTCGGATGTTGATACAATAAATGTTCCGGCAAATGCATTATTACAATCAGAGGAAACTTCCAAAGCACACCTTACAACACAAGAGGGAGATGAAACGGTCCGACTCCAGTGCATTGAACCTCGTGATATGCCGGTGCGGATGGAAATCGTAGATCCCTTTGCAAATAAAGAGGTGGCTTTGGCGGAAGGATTCCTCGCTGCCATTGATAGCGAAGAGACAATTTCAGAACCTCATGTTCAATCCGGTGAGGTTCAAGGTAACTGAGCCTCTTCAAGAGTCTTCCTCTTCATCCTGAATCATTTTAGTGGCCTCTTTGCTTTCCCTGTTGTTTTTTTTTCCCCCCGCTACCTATAATCCAGCAACTCTTGTTTACTTTTGCAAATCAATCGCTTTCGGGATCACAAGCTGAAGCCGAGGGTGGTTTTGTCACGCCCCCGAACCGAGACCAAACAAACTAAGTCCCTAATCCGGGGCAGTGGCGCGACGGGTTAAAAAATTCCGTCCGCATCGCGCTAGTTTCCCATAGGTTTCCGCGATGAGGATCCCAAAACCGATCCATCACGATACAATAAATAATATTCACTATATACAAAATGTGCGGAAGCAATGTAGCAAACACTTAGTCCGATCAATTAAATAAAATGGACAATCAAACATGTGCATCAAAATGAGAAATATATCATAGCAAGCCCATAGTTGGTTCAAGCTGCAATACCCAAAAGTAATTTAAGTTTTACAATCCCAACATAAAGATAAAAGCCAATAAAGGCTATAAAACAAGTTCCCAAAATAACAACACCCATCTAAAAAGTTATTCGAAACTCATAACCCAACCCGACAGCTAGATAACACCGTTGGGCTGCCACTCGAGTCCAACCGGTTCACCCGCCTCCTCCTTGTGCTCCGCCTCAAAAGGATCGGGGTTGATATCTGGCACCAAACAAGAAGTATCAGACACTACAGTCTAGCAGCAAATAACCAGATAAAGAAGTGACAATAATTATAAAACATTATGAAACATTTATAAGATGTTTGAAAGCCTAAACAGTAAATATCGATGAAATAGAGAAACCATTTCTAAATCATGAATAATTTAAGGAAGCATAACAAAATGAGCAAAAAAAAATACTGGCAATCCACATTTAGCTATATTCTCTTATTACCGAAGTAACAAGAGCAAACAGAGACCGCTGTCACTACCCGTGGGACCGGAAAAATAAAATCGTTGCCACATAAAGTGGGATGGAATACAGAACCGTTGTCACTACCCGTGGGACCGAAAAACAGAACCGTTGCCATGGCCGGAGCAGACAAAATTTAAACTGCAGTTGGCGGATAATTTTAAAGATTCCAAGCTGGGTGATCAGCCCAACAAGGTAACCTAAGCTTAGTGGTACTGTTCAAAACAAAAGCCTGATTCGTTACAGATTAAATTCTAGTAATACATTTCGGAAATCGATAAAAGGACTACTCTTGAACAAATACTAACTGACAATTTCAAACGAAACAGATGAGTAGCCTTATCGATAATTTCAAACGTGATGAACTACTCAAATATATTTCAAATCAATTTATAGAAATCATACAATTTTTACTAACTTAGAATGAAGTCATGTGAAATGGTTCAAGGGCTTACCAAGGGTTGTCTCGATATACACTTAACACCTCAATGTTGATTTATAATAAAGGGTTTGGCACCACTGATGATCTCCAACATTTAAGGGTGTAAAGTGTACATCAAGACATTATAAAAATTTTCCTTTTATTCAACTTCATTTTATAAAAATCCCTGGAAGTCGGTCAGCAGGCGGTTAGCCGCCTGTGACCAGGTCGGCTAGCCGACTGCTGACCGACTGCTCGCCGCCCATTCAGAACTCAACTTTTACCTTACTGATATGATGACCAACCCTATGTGGTCACCAGTCGGTCACCAGGTCGGCTAGCCGACTAGTGACCGCCTACTGACCGCCCAGTCAGCGAGCAGTTCAGTTCAAAAACTGTTTCAGCATCCTTTTTCCTCCAAAACACTTCTCCATTCCACACATCAACCCCCTGCAATAAAATGAGCTAAAAAGCTCCTCCATATCATCATTCAACCATTTCAAATCTATCAAACCATAGCTTAATAAAACATTTCAATTTTACAAATTAAGAAGTTGTAAATTTCTATAGCATGCATTTCAAAGATATTAGATTATTTACTTGCCTTAAGTCCAAAACGGGGTTCCTAAATCAGTCCAAGAAAAGCTCTAACACAGCTGCAACCTATCTACACCAAAAGTCCCATAAAAACCATTCAAAATCCATAAATTTCGAAATTAGGAGGAGTTCTCAAAGAACTCTTTTGCATGCATGATAAAACAGTACTAGAGGGTCTATAAAAAACAAGATTTCAAGAGGGGAAGCCATTGCTAGCCTTTCACGGCTTTAAGCAAGAAGAAAGACTTGGAGAAGAAGGTGGTTCCAGCTGATTTTCTTCACCAAGAACAGTACCAATGGGAAGCCAGAGGTGAGGAGAAGAGATTTATGAAGTCAAATCTCTAAGTAACACTCAAGAGGTACACATGCAAGAGGAGAGAAGGGGTTGGAAATGGAGGAGAGGAAAGAGTTCTCTCAGTTGTGTTGTTGCAGGAAAAATAGAGTAAAGAAGAAAACCCAACGTAGGTTTTTGGGTTTTAAGTTGGGGAAATGGGCCCCATTGGCTCTCAAATCTTCACATGGCTGGATCTATCATTTGTAGGTTCCGAATGAGATCGACGAAGAAGACAAAGTTGATCGTCGAAATATCTAATTTCCAAAAAGTATGTTTTCCTCATGATTTGCAAATTTCGAAATTATGCACAGATTTGGTATGAAAAGTCATTTTTGCCCTTTTTCTCGAAAAATGCAATTTATGAGTTTCAAATTCAAACGAATAAAATGTGAAAGTTGTTAGGATCTATAAAACAAATTATAAGGGGTAAAAATTATAATTTTTTCGAAATCAAGAATAAATTCTCCCAAACCAACACGCGTCACACGGGCGCTCGGGCCCATGTCAAACTAAGTCCAACGCCTCTCAAAATTCCCCAAAGCTATTCCAAAGTCTAATCTAGCTTAAAAATCAACTAATCGTCCTCTAATCCCACTTAGATACTAATCACGTCTAAATAAACAATTACACATACTAAACCTCGGTCAAGGTCTGACATCCTCCACCCCTTAGAGCATTTGGTTCTCCAAATGAATACTAACCTCTGGTAATAGCTGAGGGTGTTTCTTCTGAACTTGATCACACAATTTCCAAGTAGCTTCTTCTGGCCCGTGATTTAACCATAACACTTTTACCCAATGAACTGTTCAGTTCCTCAATTCTTGTTCTTTTGTGTCAATAATCTTGATCGGCTTCTCAATGTAGGAGGTATCTTCCCGAACTTCCAATGGCTCATGATGTAACACGTGTGAAGGGTTTGAAACATATTTCCTCAATATCGACACGTGAAACACATTGTGTACTCCCGAAAGTTCTAGTGGCAAAGGTAATCTGTAGCCCACTTCACCAACACGACTCAAAGTCTCATACGGTCTAATGAATCTTCTTGACAACTTACCTTTCCGATCAAACCTCAAGGTTCCTATGACCGGTGACACCTTCAAAAATACTTTATCTCCTACTTGGAACTGTAGTTCTCTTCTTCGAACATCTACATAGCTTTTTTGCCGGCTTCTAGCAACTTTCAAGCACTCCTAAATGAGCTTAACCTTTTCACTTGTCTCACTAATCAATGTCGGTCCATGAAAACTACGTTCACCGACCTCTTTCCAACACACTAGAGTTCTGCATCTCCTGCCATACCATGCTTCAAAAGGAGTCATTCCTATGCTAAAGTGGTAGCTATTGTTATATGCAAATTCACAGAGAGGCAAACTGTCATCCCACTGAGTCTTGAAATCAAGTACACAAGCTCTAAACATGTCCTCCAAGGTCTTAATGGTCCTTTCTGACTGTCCATCGGTCTGAGGTTGATACGTTGTGCTGAATTGAAGCTTCGTACCCATGGACTCATGCAAAGTCTTCCAAAATATTGAGACAAATCTGTTATCTCAGTCTGAAGTAATAGAGACTGGTTGACCATGACGACTAACAATCTCTTTCACAAACACGTCTGCAAGAGGTAGCATGTGCATCTTTTTTCCAGTCTTCAATGGAATGAAATGTGCAGACTTCGTAAGACGGTCAACTATTACCCAAATGGCATTGTTTCCTCTGCTAGTAGTAGGTAAACCCAAGACGAAATCCATTGTGAGATGTTCCCATTTCCATTCTGGAATTTCTAATGGTTGCAAAAGACCAGGTGGCTTCCGATGTTCTACCTTCACTAGCTGACAAGTCATGCATCGGGACACAAAAGCTGCAATTTCTCTCTTCATATTGTTCCACCAAAAGGGGTTCTTCAAATTGTGATACATTTTTGTACTTCCTGGGTGCATGGATTACCTTGTGTTATGAGCTTCCACCAGGATATCATTCCTCAAATTATCTATCTTTGGAACACAACATCGGTCACGGAAGTAAAGTACTCCATCCATGATTCGAAAATCTGGGCGTTCCGAAATGTGTTCGACAATTTTAGCCAAATCCAGGTCTTGTAACTATCTCTCCTTGATCTTCTAAGGGAAAACAGGCTCAGATACTGTCATGTTTGCCAGCATAACTCCTTTCCTTAGCGGCTGAGATTCAGCTCCCAACTCTTCAAACTGCTGGAAATTGCAAAATCCTTGCAAACTGGCCACACTAACTGATTTTCTGCTCAATGCATCTGCCACTATATTCACTTTCCCTGGATGATAAATGATTGAAAAATCATAATCCTTAATGTACTCCATCCATCTTCTCTGTCTCATGTTCAATTCCTTCTGTGAGAATAAATATTGGAGATTGCGATAGTCTGAATGGACTTCAAATTTTTCTCCATAAAGATAATGTCTCCACATCTTCAATGCAAAAACAACTGCCGCCAATTCTAAGTCATGCGTTGCATAGTTTTTCTCGTGCTCCTTCAATTGCCTTGAGCCATACACTATGACTTTACCATCTTGCATCAACACACAACTTAATCCCACATTAAAAGCATCCATATAAATGACAAAACCATCACTGCCCGAAGGTAAAGTGAGAATAGGTGCTGTGGTTAATTTCTTCTTTAGTTCTTCAAAACTGGCTTCACATTGTTCAGACCACACAAAAGGCACATTCTTCCAGGTTAACTTGGTCAATTATGCTTCAATAGATGAAAATCCCTGCACAAACCTTCTGTAATAACCTACCAAACCCAGAAAACTTTTGATTTCTGTCACATTTTTCGGTCTTTCCCACTGATCACTGCTTCAATCTTTGCTGGATCGACTGCCAAACCTTCTTTAGAGATAATATGGCCTAGGAAAGCAACTTACTCTAGCCAAAATTCACACTTTCCAAGCTTAGTATACAATTGATTATCTCTTAGAAGCTGCAGTGATGTCCTCAGTTACTGCTCATGATCTTCTCTTGACTTGAAATACACCAATATGTTATCAATGAAGACAACTGTGAACTGATCTAAATGAGGTGCAAAGATCTTGTTCATGAGTACCATAAATACTGTTGGTGCGTTCATCAATCCAAAGGGCATAACCAAAAATTCATAGTGCCCATATCTAGTTCGGAAAGTTGTCTTCGGTATATCTGATTCTCTGACTCTCAGCTGATGGTATCCGGATCTCAAGTCTATCTTCAAAAAGTACTCTGCTCCTTGTAACTGATCAAACAACTCATCTATCATTGGCAATGGATATTTATTTTTTGTGGTTACTTGGTTCAATCTTCTGTAATCTATGCACATTCTCAAGCTTCCATCCTTCTTCTTAACAAACAACACTGGGGCTCCCCAAGGCAAGATGCTTGGCCTAATAAAAAAAATTTTCTAACAACTCTTGCAACTGGAGTTTTAGTTCACTTAACTCTGCAGGAGCCATTATGTACGAAGTAATGGAGATTGGAGCAGTCCCTGGCATCAACTCAATTGTGAATTCAACTTCCCTAATAGGTGGCAAACCTGGAATTTCTTCTGAGAGTACAGCTGGAAATTCACATACAACGGGGATTTCCTCCACCCCTAGGGATCGTTTATCCTCCGTGATAAACGCTATGAATCCCTCACATCCACTTCTTAATAATTTTGCTGCTGACAAAGTTGAAATAAAGCTAGCCTGTGATATCCTTTTGTCTCCTTGAAATTCTACTCCGGAGTGTATTCCATCCAATGTCAAACATATAGTTTTGTTAAAACAACCCATAGTGGCATGGTGACCCGCTAACCAATCCATCCCTAATATAACATCAAAGTCATGCATGTCCAATAGGATAAGGTCTGCTGGAAAAGTGACATCTCCTATCTTAACTGTGCAACTAGGGTGATAAGTGCTACAAACAACTTGTTTCCCTACTGGTGTTGTGACAGTTAGAATAAATTCAAGCTCACTAACAGGCACATCAATCAATTTAGCAAACATAGGAGATAAGAAAGAATGGGTGGATCCATGATCAAACAATATCTTAGCTTATATTCCACAGACAAAGAGTGTACCTTCAACTACGTTTCCTACTGCATTAGCATCCACTTGACTGAGATTATTCAAACGTCCTTGCTGTTGAGGTCTGTTCCAATTCTGGTTCGGTCTTCCTTGTGGTTCATTTTTGTTTTGCTGAAGTGGACGGGAATTTTGATTCTGTGGTTGTTGACGAGGTTGTTGCTGCTGATTCTGTTGTGGCTGCCTTGGTGGATTCTGAGCCACTTGCTGATTTTGTTATGGTGCTTGCCTTGGTTGTTATGGAGCCATATTGCCTTGGTTTCTATAATTTGGGCAATCTCTCATTTGGTGAACTGTGCTACCACACCTGTAGAATTGACCGGTGACTCTGTAGCATTGTTGGGAAGGGTGATTCTTTCCACAATGTTTACATCCACCTTACACTTAATTGTTCTGTTGTTGTCTTGGCCTCTTGCCTTGATTAGATTTCTGGCCATGCTGCTATCTCTTCCTTTATGCATCCTTGATGATCTGGCTATTGATATCTTCAAACTTATAGGCTCTCTTGATGGCTTCTTGGAAGGTGGCAGGTGTTACAACACCAAAAGCATCCCTAAGAATGATGAGGTTTAGTCCCTCTAGGAACTTGGTGATCTTCTTTTGCTCGGTGTCCACGAGTTCTGGTGCGTACTAGGACAGTCCCTCAAATTTTGTAAGATATTCAAGGACTGTCATGTCCTCCTATTTGAGTAGCTGAAATTCCATTACCATCTGCCTTTTAATGTGAGTGGGTACATACTTCTCAGTGAACTGCTCCTTGAAAGTAAACTACGCAATATCATTAGCAATGTCCTGATAGCTATCCTTGAGTGTTTTCCACCAAATGTCAGCCAAGCCGATAAACATAGAGGCTGCTAGAAGAACTCGTTGTCTGCCTGAGCACTAAAAAAGGTTGAAGATGTTCTCAATGTGGACTAACCAGTCATCTACTGTCAAAGGATCCTCGTTTCCGGCGAATTCTTTTGGACCTCTCTTCTGAAAGCGTTCGAATAAGGTATTCGGGTTGTCGTCACGGTTATTGATAACAATCTGAGGACCCATGTGTTGAGGTTGTAAATGTTCTAGTCTCCCACCCAACACTCCCAACAACTGCCTCTGTACTTGTGCCAACTCCTCATCTTTCTTGGCCATCTGTTCTTGCAATCTGGCCTGATTCTCATTGGCTTTCTGCTATTGCTCTATCATCATCTACATAAGCTGCTGGAATTGCGTATCCCTAGATGGGCTTGCACTACCACTGAAACTGCCGGAAGGATGAGCATTTGCGGGGTCCCTACGAGGAGGCATATTGCTGCAAAACTACTTGTTAGTACAATAATATATAAATCAAGGAAAACGCACCCTCAATCCCCACGCGATACTAACTAACGAAAATTCTAATGGATCCTCTCCACGATCCTATGTTTCTAGTTTCTTTTAATTGCCTAAAACATTACTCACTCAGATACCAGTCCTGTCACGCCCCCGAACCGACACCAAACAAACTAAGTCCGTAATCCAGGGCCATGGCGCAACGGGTTAAAAAATTCCGTCCGCATCGCGTTAGTTTCCCACAGGTTTCCGCAGTGAGGATCCCAAAACCGATCCATCATGATACAATAAATCATATTCACTATATACAAAATGTGCGGAAGCAATGTAGCAAACACTTAGTCCGATCAATTAAATAAAATGGACAATCAAACATGTGCATCAAAATGAGAAATATATCATAGCAAGCCCATAGTTGGTTCAAGCTGCAATACCCAAAAGTTATTTAAGTTTTACAATCCCAACATAAAGATAAAAGCCAATAAAGGCTATAAAACAAGTTCCCAAAATAACAACACCCATCTCAAAAGTTATTCGAAACTCATAACCCAACCCGACATCTAGATAACATCATTGGGCTGCTCGGGTCCAACCGATTCACCCGCCTCCTCGTGCTCCGCCTCAAAAGGAGCGGGGTCGATATCTGGCACCAAACAAGAAGTATCAGACACTAAGATCTAGCAGCAAATAACCAGATAAAGAAGTGACAATAATTATAAAACATTATGAAACATTTATAAGATGTTTGAAAGCCCAGTAAATATCGAGGAAATAGAGAAACCATTTCTAAATCATGAATAATTTTAAGGAAGCATAACAAACTGAGTAAAAAAAATTACTGGCAACCCACATTTAGTTATATTCTCTTATTACCAAAGTAACAAGAGCAAACAGAAATCGTTACCACTACCCATGGGACAGAAAAAACAGAACCGTTGTCACTACCCTTGGGACAGTTGACAGAACCATTACCACTACCAGTGGGACTGGAAAACAAAACCGTTGCCATGGCCGGAGCAGACAGAGTCTAAACTGCAATTGACAGATAATTTTAAAGATTCCAAGCTGGGTGATCAACCCAACGAGGTAACCTAAGCTTAGTGGTGCCGTTCAAAACAAAAACTTGATTCGTTACAGATTAAATCCTAGTAATACATTTCGGAAAACGATAAAAGGACTACTTTTGAACAAATACTAACTGACAATTTCAAACGAAACAAATGAGTAGCCTTATCGATAATTTCAAACGTGATGAACTACTCAAATATATTTCAAATCAATTTATAGAAATCATACAATTTCTACTAACTTAGAATGAAGTCATGTGAAATGGTTCAATGGCTTACCAAGGGTTGTCTCAATATATACTTAACACCTCAATGTTCATTTATAATAAAGGGTTTGGCACCACTGATGATCTCCAACATCAAAGGGTGTAAAGTGTACATCAAGACAATATAAAAATTTCCCTTTTATTCAGCTTCATTTTACAAAAATCCCTGGGAAGTCGGTCAGCAAGCGGTTAGCTGCCTGTGACCAGGTCGGCTAGCCGACTGCTCGTCGCCCATTCAAATCTCAACTTTTACCTTACTGATATGGTGACCGCCCAGTTAGCGGGCAGTTCAGTTCAAAAACTGTTTCAGCATCATTTTTCCTCCAAAACACTTCTCCATTCCACACATCAACCCCCTGCAATAAAATGAGCTAAAAAGCTCCTCCATATCATCATTCAACCATTTTCAAATCTATCAAACCATAGCTTAAGAAAACATTTCAATTTCAGAAATTAAAAAGATGTAAATTTCTATAGCATGCATTTCAAAGATATTAGATTATTTACTTGCCTCAAGTCCAAAACGGGGTTCCTAAATCACTCCAAGAAAAGCTCTAACACAACTTGTCGCGACCCCGGACCGGGTCCCCAAGACAAGGCGGGCCTTGATCCGGGATCGGGACTAATGATAAGTATAAGTGATGTATGATTGATTGCACATGAATTAATTTAAACCAAACCAAACTCAAAACGTATACGAGTTCATCAAGAAGGATGCCACTCGTACACGCGATTTCCCACAGGTGTCCGTAGTGAGGATATCACATCGACATGAATATTTCTTTTAGGTGCGGAAGCGTGTAGCAAATCTATTTCATACATTCATGTCCAAGATACAAGATTTAAAACACATTTCATACTAGTATCAAAATGAGCAATGATCATTAAAGCTATAACCCCAAAATAAAGTTAAGGTTTACAACAAAGTAGTTTAATTACATTGTTCCCAAAAATAGAGGCCAACAAAGGCCAATGAATAAAGTATCAAGTTCCCCAAAAGAATGGTTAGACACAACCCAAAATGTAACGTCACTCGGCACCCGAATGTCTAAATGACATCATCACTCCAAGAAAAGCTCTAACACAACTTGTCGCGACCCCGGACCGGGTCCCCAAGACAAGGCGGGCCTTGATCCGGGATCGGGACTAATGATAAGTATAAGTGATGTATGATTGATTGCACATGAATTAATTTAAACCAAACCAAACTCAAAACGTATACGAGTTCATCAAGAAGGATGCCACTCGTACACGCGATTTCCCACAGGTGTCCGTAGTGAGGATATCACATCGACATGAATATTTCTTTTAGGTGCGGAAGCGTGTAGCAAATCTATTTCATACATTCATGTCCAAGATACAAGATTTAAAACACATTTCATACTAGTATCAAAATGAGCAATGATCATTAAAGCTATAACCCCAAAATAAAGTTAAGGTTTACAACAAAGTAGTTTAATTACATTGTTCCCAAAAATAGAGGCCAACAAAGGCCAATGAATAAAGTATCAAGTTCCCCAAAAGAATGGTTAGACACAACCCAAAATGTAACGTCACTCGGCACCCGAATGTCTAAATGACATCATCAGCGTGCCACTCAACTAATCGTTGCGGCTCACCGGCCGCCTCCTCGTGCTCCTCCTCGGGGAGACCAACAACAGGACGTGAGTACCAAAGACAAGGGTCAAACACAACGGTTTGGCAAACGGGTGAAAAGACATAACAATATAGAAACATACCTTGAAAATCATTTAAACCTGTCAAAGCAATAGTTTAATAAAACAAGAGAAACATTTATGCAATATAAAACCTGTAAGGTATCCAAAGAAACGGGAAACAGACAAGATGGTAACCACACATAGCTAAGTCCTCTATCACCGAAGTGACATGAGCATATCGGGATATTGTCTCAGTCACCGAAGTGAGGAGATGCAACATAAGTAACATATACATAATATAATACAATATGGGACGGGACCACGGTAGCGAACCGGGTATCGGGACAAGACCACGGTAATAACCGGGTAGCGGGATCCAAGACTGCAGCTGGCGGGACGGGAAAGGGTCTCCAAGTCGGTAGATCAAACCGGCAAGGAAAGCCAAGCTTAGTGGTGCCGACTCATAGGTCAAATCGTGTAAAATAAGACATGTACAAATCATGTAAAATGCACTTAAATAAACGGGCGGGACGGGGTGCTCAAAAGCACTAATTTCATTTTCAAACGGGAAGTGCATGTCGGGGCTAGCAAAAGCTCTAGTTTCAAACTCAATGTTTTCGGGAATGATAAATCACATTTTCTTGAAATTCGGGACAAGTATCGGGATTCGATGTAAATCAAGTGAATAAGGACCCCGTATGTCTATTGTGATGATCACTTGGTACTCGTTGAGTTTAGAGACATTCCGGGCTCTTTATGCACCTTAGGGATTCAAACCCTAATCGAGTTTTAGTTAAACAAAACCTAATAGGGATGGGATCCTAAGCACAATGTTAATCTAGTAGTACCTTACAACCTACTCATTCGTCGAAGGGAAAACGGATTCGCGATACCCAAACCACCCAATTTCGCGTTTAGATAAAAGAAAGGATATCCCGTCGTTCCGCACCGTTCAAGATTGAATTAGGTTAAGTACCGATACGACCGGATTAACCACGAGGGAAATGTTGGTCCAACCATCCTCAAAAGAAGTCAAACGGGTCCACAAAAGGGTCACTAAGTCCCATTTAAAGTCCATCTAATCTTAGGGTGAAAAGTCAGTTTTCAGCAGGTTTCCAGTTGGGCCGGTCGACCGCGTACACAGGGGCTCGGTCGACCGGCCAGGGCCAGGTCAACCGAGAGTTGTAACTTAAAATGGTGAACAGTCTTTTGGTCAGGCTCCAGGGAGCCTGACCTCTGTATGGCCGGTCGACCGCGCCCTTGGCCGGTCGACCGCGTGCACTGCGGAACAGAGAATCCCGCAGTGCAGCAGGTCTGTCAACTGGGGGCTTGTTCTAGTGTCGCCGGTCGACCGCGCCCCTTGGCCGGTCGACCGCGTGAACGGCGTAACAGAACCCAGGTTCTGTTACAGCAGTTCAGTGATCTTCCCATTTTTTTCTATCTTTTCTACATTGTCTCCAAACCTGATTAGCAATCTCATATGTGATTAAAACAAGCTTTCAAGAACTAAAATGAGCATGTATTACCAATCTAAACAAGTCATTAATATCTCCAAAGGTTAGGTAAAGACATAAATGCATTTTATCAAAAACTCATTCAAAGATAAAAGAGTCAAAACATCCACTTGCCTCAAGTCTTCAATCAATGAAAAACAAGCTCTTAGCACTCTTGCAAGTCAAGGAAACAAGCTCTACCAAAAACCCCTAAAACAAACCCTAAAATGGGTCAAAACAATGAGGGAGAAGAGAGAGCTTTCAATATTGAAAATGTAGCTTCTCTAAGGCTAGAAGAACACTAATCTAGAAGATTAGGAAAAGATCTTACCAATAGGTTCTCCAAATGAGCAATGCAATCTAGAAGAAGGTCTTGGAGAGATGGGATTCCTTCAAAAATGGTGTCAATGGAGAGCCCTTGAAGTGGAGAAGAAGATCATGAAATCTTTTGAGATGATGGTGCAAGTTTGGTGATGCTTGATGATGGAGAAGCAAGGAGAAGAAAGGAAACCCTAGGCTCAAGTACTAGTTGCTGGAAAAGAGGGAATGAAGGAGGTGGGTTCTCTTTTATAAGCTACACAAGTGGGCTCCACCATCTAGTAACCTAGTTGGGCTGAAATAGCGGTTTTCGGGGCTCCGGATGAAATCGACGAAGAAGGAAGAAATGATCGTCGAAATATCTAGTTTCTAAAAAGTTTATGTTTCGCGGGTTTCGGGATTAACACTAATTTGGTACAGATTTGGAGTAAAAGTACTGTTTTGCCCTTGAAGCTAGAAAAGTCAAGTTTCGGGGTTTCGAACGGGAACGGGATCAACATGAAAGTTGAAGACAATAACGAGATAAACAAAACGGGATAAAATGCAAATCGAGTAAACAAAGATAAAACCTCAAGTACACAAAAAGTCATAAACAAGGAACCCCCAAAGGGCCCCACTAATACTAAAGGTACTCAAAATCCCCAAATCTATTTCCAAGCCATTCTAAATCGACTAAACCAAATCCACAAAACAAAAAAAGACTAACACGCGACTAACTAAGCACTAATCGAGATCACTCGGGTCGGGGTCTTACACAACTGCAACCTATCTACACCAAAAGTCCCATGAAAACCATTCAAAATCCATAAATTTCGAAATTAGGAGGAGTTCTCAAAGAACTCTTTCGCTTGCATGATAAAACAGTACTAGAGGGTCTATAAAAAACAAGATTTCAAGAAGGGAAGCCATTGCTAACCTTTTACGGATCTAAGTAAGAAGGAAGACTTGGAGAAGAAGGTGGTTCCAGCTGATTTTCTTCAAGAACAGTACCAATGAGAAGCTAGAGGTGAGGAGAGGAGATTTATGAAGTCAAGTCTCTAAGTAGCACTCGAAAAGTACACATGCAAGAGGAGAGAAGGTGGCTGGAAATGGAGGAGAAGAAAGAGTTCTCTCAGCTGTGTTGTTGCAGGAAAATTAGAGTGAAGAAGAAAACCCAACGTGGGTTTTTGGGTTTTAAGTTGGGGAAGTGGGCGCATTGACCCTCAAATCTTCACATGGCTGGATTTATCATTTGTAGGTTCCGAATAAGATCGACAAAGAAGACAAAGTTGATCGTCGAAATATCTAATTTTCAAAAAAGTATATTTTCCTCATAATTTGCAAATTTCGAAATTATGCACAGATTTGGTGTGAAAAGTCATTTTTTGCCATTTTTCTCGAAAAATGCAATTTCTGAGTTTCAAATTCAAACGTATAAAACATGAAAGTTGTTAGGATCTATAAAACAAATTATAAGGGGTAAAAATTTGAATTTTTCTGAAATCAAGAATTAATTCTCCCAAACCAACACGCGTCACACGGGCGCCCACGCCCATGTCAAACTAAGTCCAATGCCTCTCAAAATTCCCCAAAGCTATTCAAAAGTCTAATCTAGCTTAAAAATCAACTAATCATCCTCTAATCTCACTTAGATACTGATCACGTCTAAATAAACAATTACACATACTGAACATGGGTCAGGGTCTAACAGGTTTCGTAGCAGTTTTTGGGATGCCGGTGTCCTCTAAGCCTTCTGTTGCGGTTCATAAAGTGGGAACTGTAATTGACGATACAACGCGAGCTCTTGTTCTCCAAGCTCGAGTTCTGCATACCAGGGCCGCCAATTACTTGGAGGAGCATGATGATCTTGAAGTAGAGAGAGAGATGGATATATCCACTACACCATGTAATTTCTTTCCTCTTTCATCTCTTTAGTTCATTCTTTCTTCAGTCATTCTCATACCAATGCTCCCCTCCTTTCTTTTTTTTCTTGCAGTTGGTGAAGGCTCCTCTTCTACAATCCCTATAGCAATAGAAGAAAGTGCCCATACCGCCGGTGCCTCTGCTGTCCCTCAAACACCCGATGATGCATCTTTCAAGATTGTTCTGTCACTAGCTTTATTAAAGGAACGAAAGGAAACTATAAAGATGCTACTGCATGGAATAGCTCATACCCTTACCAGTCGCAATCTGTTACAGTTGGCCTACTATTGACACGTTGCGAATCACATTTTCAGCAGGGGTTAGGCGCCACTGGACATAAAGCCTTTGAGGGCAATTTTCGATGAGCGTTTTGCTCATCTAGAATGCCTGAAGGACCTTTACAACTAGGGCCCTGCTGCATTGTTCCGGCAAGAGGTGGGACAGCGATTGATTAACCTTCAGGCGCAAGTTGAGACCAAACGTCAAGAGCTGGATATACCCATAATTGCTCAAGGTAAAACCCTCGATGCTTTGTCAACACTGAGAGGGAGAATTGAAAGAACCCGTTTGATGCTTGCCAACTTGGAGCACTGGTACGTGGTTCAGCAACAGATGTTCAAGGAACAGTCCTTGAGGATACAGGCTTGTCAGTACGACCTCACAATTACCCAGAATAAACTAAAGGATTTTGAGGCCATACGAGTGTATGAGGGCAGATTGGCAGCAGCAGGAAGAGGCGCTTCGGGTACAAAGATATGTTGCAACCAAGAAGCAGATGTTGAAGAGGCATATTGAAGACTTTAACACTAAATATCGAGCATTCCACCATACCTAAGTTGTTTTTGTCTTCTTTCCTTTTTGCTCACCAACGTAGTGGAAACTATTAACGATGATGTATTTCGCACATTCATCTTCAACGGTTCTTTTTTTTTTTTTTTTTTGCGCACTTCATGAGAAGAATGCTTTTGGTTTTCAGACTCAGCAATTTCACTAACCTTTGTTCAAAAGGGTAGTAAAATGAAAGGAGGTCAAGAGAATAGACATTAGCTTGGGTCTTGACTTGGTTCCTTTAATGATTCCAAAACTAGCCAAGTAGGATGAACATTAGCCGGGGTCTTGCTGAGACATTAGCAGGGGTTCGACTTTGGTTATTTGGAATCGAGAATTTTGGTGTGTATAAAGGTCAAATGGGGTCTCTCTCTCTCTCTCTGTTTTTTTTTTTAGACTTTGGCCAGATGACAAGAATATAGTCAATTAGGGTGCATAGGATGGAACATTAGCTAAATGACCTGTGTTTGTAATCAGGAGGACAAAAAGTCTATCCTGACAAAAACGACAAGATTGAATCTAAAACTGGATTAAAGATTGTAGGGTTTGAAGTCTGGCTTGCCTTCATTGACAAAATCCTCGTATGGAGATGAAGTGGAGGCATCTTCTGCCCGATGGAATATACTGTCGTCGTCCCAAGGTTTGTTGGCAGGTACCATAAAGGTTGACCCCTCAACTTTGAATATTGGATACGGACCTACATATGGATGGAGAGGAGGCTCATATCCTGCCATTGGCGGTGGAGCTATGTGCACTCCACTGAATCAGAATCATGTACCAAAGATACTACATTTGTAGAATATGATCTTCTCCTCATGTTTCTCAAAGGGGAGAGAACATGATCTTCGACAATTCCCAAGAAACTAGCAAATTCCTCAAAATTTTTGAAATCTTTCCCTATGGATAGTGATGGGTCAAGCCCAAGTGACTCAGTCCACAATGACGGGTCAGGCCCAAGTAACTCAGTCCACGATGGTGGGTCAAGCCCAAGTGACCCGAGTCCGTGATAAGTCCAGGTCCAAATCCACCTATTAAAGGACGGGTCCAGATCCGCGAAGTGACGAAGTCAGAGCAGCCGCGTCGTTCCTTTAACCCGCTTTTACCAGGTCTTGTAGAGGAGATCCTACCTGCCTCGTCTGTTGAGGGCAGTTCGAAGACTCCGCCAAAATGAAGCGCTCGTTGCTGAAGAGTCGTCCCCATCTGTTAGGAGAAGACTATAAATCAAAGAGCCCAACTAGCATTGGGGGGCAAGTAATTTTCTTTGCACATTTATTGTATTCTCCCGACCTGTAATCTCTACATCGAAGAAGTAAAATCATCAGTTTGGAGTGGACGTAGGTCACACTGACCGAACCACTATAAATTCTCTCTCTCCTTCAATTTTAACCTTAATCACTCATTACTTGACCGGTGGTGCCCGAAACCCATTTTTGGCATCATCAGTTTGGCGCCGTCTGTGGGAAGACTAAATTCTCACTTCATAACACTTCCTCTTTCAAAACTATGGTGACTACTACCAGATCAACGAGACGACAAGAGGACAATCCCAGGCGAGAGGGCGAGGATGATCCTCCACTGAATAATCCTCCTCCAAACGCTACCGCTCCTGCTCCCACTCCTCAACAAATGTTGGAGACAATGCAGCAGCTGGTAACCCAAAACCAGCAGATCTTACAGCTCATACTCGCGGGGCAAGGAGGAGTGCAACTTGGAGGAGCACCGCAAGGAGCGCCTCGCCAGGGACATCCAACGGCTCCTCGCAGGGGAGCGCCTCGCCCGGGCGGCCATCCACATGGCGCCTAAGGGCTGGGCGCCCATCAACAGGGCGCCCAGGGCCTGGGCGCCCATCCTCATGGCGCAGGAGTTCAACAGGGCGCCCAACACGGTGCCCCTCTTCGAGTACTATTGGTCGACCCTCAAGGTCGCGCCCATCACGGAGTTCCTTCTCCCCCCGATGAAGCCTAGCTTGGAGGACCCCCACCTCCAGGTGGAGCGAATCATGGCAGACTTCCGCCTCCTCCTTCTATTTCTAATGGGGAGGAACCTCATTTCCAAGAGGAAAAGAGTGAAAACCAAAGCATAGAGGTGGGGAGTCACTTCTACGATCGATCCAGGGAACCCGGCAATCACTAGGAGGAAAAGATCAGAGAAATGCAAAATCAACTGGGTGATATCTACAACGCCATAAAGGCGCAGGCACCGGAGACAGTAGATTACCTAGTCGGGTGAACGGACACACCATTCAAGCCCGACGTGGTGAACTACCCAATCCCTCGGAAGTTCAAAATGCCATCCGTGGAGACCTTTGATGGAACGAAGGATCCATTGGATCATCTGGAGACCTATAAAACTAAAATGCAGCTGCACAATATCCCTGATGAGATTATGTGCAGGGCATTCCCGACCACACTGAAGGGCTCCGCTCGGCAGTGGTTTGCCAACCTTGCCCCAGCCTCCATCGCCACCTTTGGGGAGTTGAGCAAGTCATTCGTCTCGCACTTTATCGGAGGGCGCCGCCACCAGAGGCCTGCCACACACCTGCTCAGTATAAAGCAGGACAAAAATGAGAGCCTCAAGAGCTACCTCACTCGTTTTAACAAGGAGGTACTTCAGGTCGAAGAGCCTGACAATAAGGTATCCATGATAGTTTCTGGGAGGCCTCCGCTCATCGAGCTTCCTCTTCTCAGTGATGAAGCGCCCGCCAAAGAGCATGCCCGAACTACTAGCAAAGGCCCAGAAGTACATGAACGCTGAAGATATCACCAGAGCCAGGCAAGGAGAATCCTCCAGAACAGGGGACAAGAGAAAGGAGGAGCGAGACCATTCGCTAACTCCTTCTCAACCTGAGAAGCTCTATCATGTACCGCCTTCATCTCTGTCTCCGCGACAGTCTCTCTGAGCAACACCCTCTTGCGGGTCTGTGCAAGCTCAGCCTCACTGAGCGAAGCCCTCTCGCGGGCCTTCACAAGCTCAGCCTCTGCCTTGGCCGCCCTCTCGTGAGCTTTTGAGAGCGTAGTCTCAAACCCGGTAGCCCTCTCGCGGGCCGCTGTGTGATCAGCCTCAGAAGCTCTTCCAGTAGCCTCAAGAGCAACAATCTTTCTTTGAGCAATGAAGAGCTCTTTTTGCATAATCTCATTGTCCTGTTTCAGCTGACTGTTATGTCGGGCCCTTGACAACAAGCAGACGAAGGGAATAGAAGCCTGAAACATTAAGGGACAAAGAAAATGAGAGTACACATATATAAAAAATGAAAGTCTGGAGAAAAGGGGAACAGTAAGCCTTTACCTGAGTCAGACCCTCTAGAAATGTGTCTATAACCCCTTCAGTGCCCAAAGCATTAATCTGCGTAACCTCAAGAGGAAACACAAATTTCCTGAGCGTGAAGGACACGAAAGAACACAACGGCTTCTCGCGTGTCGCACCCGCACTCTCTCGGATGACGGCGCTCGCGTTTGATGCATCCTCAGCGCCCGCCGCCCCTGCCGCGGTCTCCAAGCGGGCGCCCAGGCCGATGCCCGGCACAACCAAACCCACGCGGACGCCCAGGCCGGCGTCCGCCATCCCAACTGTCTCCGCGCGGGCGCCGGGCGCTCCCATCGCTACTGTGGTCTTCGCGGGCTCCCGCCATCGCTGCTGCCACAGCGCGGGCGCCCCATCTCTATTGCTTCGCGGGCGCCCGCCACCATCACTGCTGCTTCGCGGGCGCCAGGCGCAGTTGCTGCTGCCTCTGGCCAGGCCCCTGCGCGTGCTGCTGTTGCCTCCCATAGCTGGGCGCCAGGGGCACCCAGCGCTATTGATGCTGCCTCTGACCGGGCCCCTGCACGTGCTGCTGCTGCCTCGCCAGCCCTTGCTGCTTCGCCAAGCCGGGCTCCCCATCACACATGCTGCCTTGACAGGCCGGGCGCCAGGGGCTGGGTGCTAGGGTGCCAGGCGCTGCTGATGCTGCTGTCTCCCCAAGGGCGCCAGGGAGCTGCTGCTGCTGCCTCGCCCAGCGCTGATGCTGCCCCTGCGCACCTCGCCTGCTGCGGTCATCTCTGCCGTTGCTGCAGTCATCTCGGCAGTCTCGCCTACTGCTGCCATCTCGACCGTTACTGCGGTCATCTCGGCAGTCTCGGCTGTTGCTGCGATCATCTCGGCAGTCTCGGCTGTTGCTGCAGTCATCTCGGCAGTCTCGCCTGCTGCGGTCATCTCGGCCGTTACTGCAGTCATCTCGGCAGTCTCGCCTGCTGCTGCCATCTCGGCCGTTGCTACGGTCATCTCGGCAGTCTCACCCGCTGCTGCCATCTCGGCCGTTGCTACGGTCATCTCGGCAGTCTCACCCGCTGCTGCCATCTCGGCCATTGCTGCGGTCATCTCGGCTGCTGCTGCCATCTCGCCTGCCCCTACCATCACGCCTGCTGCCTCAACAAGCTGGACGCTAGGAGCTGGGCACCAGGGCGCCAGGCGCTGTTGTTGCTACTGTCTCGCCAAGCCAGGCGCCTGCCAGCGCTGCTCCCTCCTCGCGACTGCTCGCCGCGACTACCTCCATGCCGTCGCCGTGCTTTGATGTCTCCTGGCCGTCCACCTTGAAACCCATTGACTTCTGTAAACCAGAATCTGAGGTTTCTATTCTAACAAGTTGCAGATCTTTACTTGGAGGCTCCATTCTTAGAAAGGGCAGAGCAGGAGATGTCCAAAGCCACGAGGACTCTTCGGATGCATATCTAAAATGTCCCCCTTTCAAAGTTTCTTTGAATGCAGGACATTGAGGGGCAAATGATGGGTCAGGCCCAAGTGACTCAGTCCACGATGGTGGGTCGAGCCCAAGTGACTCGAGTCCGTGATAAGTCCAGGTCCAAATCCACCTATTAAAGGCCGGGTCCAGATCCGCGAAGTGACGAAGTCAGAGCAGCCGCGTCGTTCCTTTAACCCGCTTTTACCAGGTCCTGTGGAGGAGATCCTACCTGCCTCGTCTGTTGAGGGCAGTTCGAAGACTCCGCCAGAATGGAGCGCCCGTTGCTGAAGAGTCATCCCCATCTGTTAGGGGAAGACTATAAATCAAAGAGCCCGACCAGCATTGGGAGGCAAGTAATTTTCTTTGCACATTTATTGTATTCTCCCGACCTGTAATCTCTACATCGGAGAAGTAAAATCATCAGTTTAGAGTGGACATAGGTCACACTGACCGAACCACTATAAATTCTCTCTCTCTCCTTCAATTTTCACCATAATTACTCATTACTTGACCAGTGGTGCCCGAAACCCATTTTTGGCATCATCAGATAGTATTCGGAAATCATGATGTAGGCTATGTCGGCATAATGAGATCCACACGTGTCGAGGAGGAGATTTCTCACACCTGTAAGCCAATTCCAACTATCAATCTATATAATTGACTACAAACTCATCCGGCCCTTGACGCGTGAGAACTAAACGTCGTAACAAGACCATTTTCATTTCCCTTGATTGGCATGCCTCCAATATGTGCATTAGATCCAATGAACGTCTTAGGACGTCCCGTCGGGCTGAACTGCGAGTTTCGCTTCCTAGCCTCCTGGATTCTATTTCCTGCCGACTCCCCTAGTTGTGACATGAGGACATTAGAGCAAGATAAATCCGATGGCGACTTCCCTTCTCGCTCATCATGAGTTTAAACATCCTTTCAGATGCCGAACAATACATTGGAGTTCCATGATGTCCAACTCCACTGCGATCTTGAAGCGATTGACTATTTGCATTGAGGGTCCATAATCAGGCCAATGGTTTCCTTGATTTGGCTGGTTAACTGGAGAAGCCACATTGACTTATTTAGAAGATTTAGCAGCAATGACTATGGACTTGCCCTTCTTTACGTCAGGTTTGACCTTGATTGTGAAAGGTTAAGGTATATCCACAAACCGTACCACCAGTTTCTTCTTTTGTTGCTGACTCAAGGCTTTGGCTAACTTAGATGTACTCGTTCTCACCATAGGCTTCTTTATATTGGGTTTCCTTTCTTGATACATGGCTGCATCAGTGAAGTAAACCCTTTTTCCTTTGAAAGGGTTCTCATCAGCGAACACACAATCTGAAATTTGATTTGAATCTTTCCAATAGGATTTTGAATTTTGTCATCATATCCTTGAATTGCAATATTGGTGCTGGTGAGCTTGTTTAGGGGAACTCCCAATTCTTGCAATGCCATAGCGGTAATAAGATTAAGAGCTGACCTTGGATCCACTTGTACCCTGTGAACTGGTACTTCTTTGATGTATGCTGTGAAATATAAAGGCCTTGTATGATTGGCATTCCCCAACAACAAATATTCTGTAGAGAACAAGATAGTAGCTTTAGAAGCATTATGGATGGAGTAACACTCTTCACATTGCTTGTGGGGCCCTTTGGATTTAGCTACTTGATGTTTCTTCTCTATTTGATGCACTTAGGCCACATGTACTTGATTACTGGGATCCAGTGCTTGCAATTCTTTGATGAAATCGTCTCGAGTTTCTTTCGACATCATCTGCAATAGATCAAAAATGTGTAATCGTGCAGGTATGTGCCTCAGATGCTCGACAAGGTCATACTTAAATGGCTCTATCGGCCTTTCATTAATATCAGCATTTACATTTTGCCATGTGGGGACTACAAGTGAAGGAGAGGCAGGAAGAAGAGTAGAAGGAGTTGGTGCGTAAGGTTTATCATAGTTGGCTTTATAATTCAATCCGGACCTGAGGCCATTCCATGTGCTTCTCTGGATAGCCAGAACTTCTTCTTGCTATGAGAAGAGATTTGCCATTTCATCAGCTACGTCCTCCACATCAACTGCAGAGGATGTAGTGGTTTCTTCTTCCGTACTAGCGGCCACATGGCAAGGCGTCACCTTGGGTTCATTCTCAGAGCTTGTCGGTTCATTACCCAAGGTAATAATCTCATGCATTCCTGTGATGAATGAATCCGATGAATTGATTGGTACAGTGTCAAGAGCTTCTTTAAACTCTACACGATGATCTCCATCGGATCCTGAAGACACGTCACTGATCATGACAGCCAACATACCCTCTATAGGTGAATTTGCAGGTGTTTAGCAGTGGGATTCGCCACTATCTACAATCGGTAGAGGATCTAGATGGATTTCCGACGGTACCTAGAATGAAGGAGGGTCCACCCGCCAATCACCAGGTTCAAGTTGTCTTGGATTGTAGATTTGAATTTCTATTTCTAGGATATTCTCTTGATAGAAGAAAGGATCAGTGATGAAATCATTTTCATTCAATACCTCATTTGAAAGGTAATCTTCTTCATTAGGATCAGACTCCGAATCTCTGTCCTAGTGGTCATCATCCACAGGTGGCAACCTTCTGCAATGAGCTGTCAGATAGGGTATGCGCCTGATAAGAGGTTGACCTTATAAGACAATCACATCCACAGCCATTCGAGGGATCGAGGTATGGGCTAATGGGACACGGCTTTCACTTACCCCCATTGAGGGTACAAGGTATGACCTAATGGGACGTTCCCTTTTTACCTACCTCCACTAAGGAAGCTTCTGATGGGACCTCTACGCCTATATATACACAAGGTGAATCTACCACAGGTAAGACTTAGAGGCTTATGCTTCAATATCTATAGCTTTCTCTCCCTCTCCATTCTCTCCTCCTTTGCTTAGTGACTACACTAACTTAGCCATCGGAGAGCCTTCGACTGACAACAGCTAGGGGCCTCTGACCTTTGCCTCTTCTTTCCTTTCAGGTTTTAGGCATTCAATCTCCCCATAAAGCTTAACAACATTACTATGAACCTCATAATCGCCTTAACAAGTCCGTAATTTTTAGGCACGTACAGCACCTATTGAGAACTTCATAAAAGTCTTCATCGGAGCCAATGGCAAAAGGTCCAACCTCCCAATGATGAATAAGAGAACCCACTGCAGAGTTGGCGATTATTGAGGCTTTTTTTTTTTTTTTTTTTTGGTAAACTAGGGAGACATAAGAAATCTCATTAATTCAGACATTGAGGAAGAAGAACCAGGATCTTAATTTGTTTGAAAAGAATTTTCCGTTTCTGTCAATGGATTGTTGTTTCTAATTTTGGTTTTCCTAATGTAAGTCGAGAGGTACATGATAAGCAACGTGTGTGGCTAAGTGAGTTTGGTTGAATGGGTAATAGGCATTGTTTGACATTAGTCTCCAGGTTAAAAAGAAAACGATATGGTGCCCTTAGTCCCAAAAACGGATTTAAAAAAAAATATATAGTATCTAATCTAGTAGCGGGGGCAGGATTTTCTTTCAGACGGGCCAAGAAACAAACATCAATAATAAAAGAAAAGAAATATCTGATAATAGGATCAATTAATATTGGAGTGAAATCTCTTAAGGCGGCCATTTCTTGTGTGGCCCACTGTTGATTTCAAAGCACTCTATGCCATAGATACAAAAAATAAAATAAAATAAAATAAGAGTCTCACAAGAATTTAATGAGGCCACCCAGCGGGCCAACTTAAGCAAGGTCTAAATTCAATAAAAATAAAAATAAAAAGTCTCCTCATATAGTATATAGTCCTCATCAGATTTAATTTAAATAGCCCACTATCATCAATAACTTTTAAAAATCTAAAATAAAAAAAATTAATATTGTATTTATACTTGACAGTGGGCTCATTGGAGTTAAGTTTTCATAGAAAAAGCGTATTTTTTGTGATTTGTAGTTTTAAGTTGAATTTTTTTATTCTTTTTTTTATTTTTTATTTAATTATTTGATCAGCCTAAGTTGGGATCATCTCCTCTCATAGTGAAATTTGGAGAAGTTCCACTAGAAGGGGGCGCACTATGGATTTCCATTCCCTTCATTCATGTTCCTATGAGATAGATATCCATAGAGTTCGGACTTACTCATTTTGTGAAATAAAAAGGAAAAAATGAGGAGGGACAAATAGTGGCAGACCCAGGATTTTCATTTGGCTGGGGCAGATAATGGTCAATTGAAAAGGTCAACAATTTTTATTTTATTTTTTTTATAGACATTTTTCACCTAAATAATAGCAAAAGAGAAAATATATTATATTTAAACATATAGACACAAAATACTTAACTGCATATGCTAACATTGATTTCTCTCATAAAAAATCAACTCAAACTTACATTATCCTGTATCACTCAAACTTTTATGTCAAAATCAATGCTTATGGAAGATCAGTGCAAATTCAAGGTGAATAGGTACGTAAGGAAAAAAACTGGATACAAGAACATTTCTCAAACCCAACAAGACATTTGCATATGTGGGGCGGTTGTTTAACCACAAGTGGGCCATAATATAGGGCCCATTGGACTTTTCGAAAGTTTCAAAATCCGACATGAGGCGACCGCCTAAGGTCATCAAAGCATAGGTCCGCCCCTAGGGGCAAAAGTGTAAGATAAATGTAAGAGGAAGAGAAAAGTCCAGAAGGGGCAATTCCGCGCCTGATCTAATCCATTTATTAGACATGTCAACTACTCCAATCCATAGATCTCAGCCGTCACCTATACGTTCTTTGTAATTATTTCAGTCCAGAATGTGAGATTGTTCAAACTAATTCCACAACCTTTATTTTATATTTTCAACTTTATAAAAATTCTAAAGGTCTATTCAAATATAAAGAAAAGGCATAGAAGACGAACATGAAAAAAAAAAAAAAAAAAAAAAAACAAACTTACTACAGTTCAATTATATATTGAAAAGACTTTTTTACACTTTTTTTCTGTATTTCATTTCATTACACTTAAATAAGTCATAACATAATAAAAAGAAAATCAACTCTAGCCAAATCATGCTTTAAATACTACTATTGCAATTTATCCTTATAACTATAGTTGCTTACAAGAGTAAAACATTAACCTTAGCTACTAAGATATTAAATAGTATAGGTATAGGTTCAGGGATAAAAAGATGGAAATAAAAAGTGTGTTCAAACCCTAGTTATAACCCGATTTAACACCCCCCACCCCAGCAGTTGGACTTTCCACACGAATGAGTGACTGTTTTGGACAACCGAGTAAACCACTAGTTGTCTGCTTCCAGAATGAGGCATGGACGACCAGGAGACCTTATTTAAGGTTCTTAAACTTGTTTCAACCCAATGTAATTGGTTTTTCTTCATTTAGGGGATCCAAAACCTAGAATTTGGTGGAACGATGTACCCAAACATTACCTAACATTGTTTTTACTTGAACCATGTGGAACGTGGTGTCATGAACTATCACGCACTTTCTGGATTACTCGAAGACATGTGGAGCGCGGTGACTATCATTTTTATCCAAACATAGGGCTTGGGATGTCTCCACCTTCCGAATGAACTAAGGGTATGTATAAAGATGACATCCGCACTCTTGGAGCTATATATATATATATATATATATACACTTGAATATCACCATACTTGCATGGAAAAGGTAATCCCCAACCTAAGATAATGTCTAATGGTTCATTGACTGTCGTATAGGCTTGCTAGAAGTGTCTAGTTTATGTATTCATATGCGTAATGCATGCTTCCTCTTAATTATGTATTCTATGTGTTTCATCATACTCCGGATTTAACTAACCTCAATGATTGGACTTATGGGGCTCTTTGGGATTAGCGTATGGTTATCGCACTCCTTTGACCTTGGATCTACTCAGATCCTGAGGTGATTTTTTGGGTTGTTGTGCGAGCACTTGATACCATGCGGCTCCCGAGTTACTCGGATCACCTTACTCTTTTTTTACCTATTCGGGACACTATTTCTAGCCAAAATGTCGTATGTTTGTACTTAGGATTTTTTAGACCTAGTTAGGCTGCGTCTCGAGCCCGGACCTGAATTGTTTCATCTTACTTTGATAGGGCTTGCCCCTGTCTGAATTGTTTATTTTCCCCATACCTATTTATGCTATATTATGAGTTGTGAGTACCGGAAGTTACTCGTTGGAAGCCTGACTGATATACTGAATTGTCCTGAACCCCTCGCTGATATTAATTATTTAATATTATTATTATTGTATAAGTCAACTCACTGTAGTGTAGTCCTGGCATGTGAAACATATTTATACACTGATATCCCTAGTCTTTCTATTATCTGACCTCCTGTAATCAGCTTGTTATTTATATTCAGTTTGTTCCTGAAAACTATGCATTTTATTTTGGGAACTTGCCAGGCATCCTATCTGATGTACACTTGGTGTTGTAGGTAATTAACTCTTTGCGCCCAAATAAGACTTTGAGGCAGTAGGTGCAAAAATACGTAACCCACAAGATTAGAGGGTGCCTTATAGGACTTAACCAAATAACAGTTGAAAGTAAGCTGCTTCCGGCTTATGAGACCTGAAAGGAAAGAGAAAAAGGTCAAAGGACCCTGGCTGTGGGCAGCACAGGGCTCTTTGATGCCTTTGTTAGTGCAGTGACTGAGTTAAGGATGGAGAAGAAGAGAGGCAGAGTGCATGTAGATTATCTTATTGTACCTGGTTTTCATTCTATCTCTGCTTATATAAGAGTCCTTCTAGATATTTTTCCATGGGCTTGATGATCTAGCTGCTGAAGTATCAGCCCACAAAGTAATAAATGAAGGTCCATCACAACCCACATTATAATTAATGAGAGTCCATCACAGCCCACAAAGCATTAAATGCCAGTCTGATCAGCCCATGTTGCATTAAATGCCAGTCACATTGGGCCCGATCTTGTCTGGACTTATTGGCGGCAACGGTCCCATCGGATCCCTTCTTGGGCCTCCCCTTGGTGGGGTTACAGCTGCTGGATGCTGTTTTGTCAAAGGCCTGATGAGGACCTTGGACGGCTAGAATGACATATGTCCCATCAACATGTGCTCGGAGGCAGGAGATATTTGTTAGCACGCGTCTCAGCTAGCAGTCCTCATAGCTGTAACCGAAATGCGTGTTTGGGGAGCTAGGGCGCGTAGCCGAGGTCAACCTCAGCCGGACTGAGGTTATAACGCTGGTCCCGGCTAGTGTGCTAGCGCTGTAGCCGGAATGTGCTCAGCCGGACTGATAACTAGAATTGTACTGTAGTTAAACATAATCGTGGGATGTTTAGGAACTTCCCCACACAGAGGCGGTCCAATAGGATCCACCATTTGTTCGAGAGTGGACAATTGACGATGTAGAATAAAGCATCAGATGCTATGGAATTCGACATCATATCTTTTGGGGTTATCTCTTTTGGGAATCTTTTCTTTTGATCTTTTTGCTTTTATGGCCGGTGTTTTCATTTTTGGGGATGTAATTAAACCTGCTTTTGTTAAAATTGAATGTTAATATAAATTAAAATATGTTTCTTTCTGCAATCAGTCTATGATGTCATGAGATGATTTTTTACGTTGTTCGTATTGTTGAAATGGCTTGCACAAGCTTCCACCATGATATTCCCTATGGATCCGAGGGCATGTGATCCTCACATAGCAGAATCTTATGGGTAAATGAGCAAGGATTAGATTTTTCGCGAGCCCTTAATTTAAATTTATATTTGAGTCGGCCCAAGCCCCAATTCAAATGGTGATTCTATATGCACTCATTCATTTTGCTGAGCACATCCATATTCCTTTATGACCAATGAACTTTTTTTTTTTTTTTCAAAAGTATGCGTGCATAGCAAAATAAATCAAAATAAATGGTGCATTTAAAATTTCCCCAATCCAAAACCTCCACCCTACAATACCCAAGCCCCCATTTCAAAATCACAGAACGCATAACCTCGGTTTGGGAAAAGGGTTCTACAATCGAGAAAAACCATTTTCCCAAATCGAAAGAATGCAAAGCCCCTCCCTCTCCATCGTAAATCGGCAGCGGCGGTGTAGGGTCCGACCTCTGTGTCTCTCAGTGTTAAAACACAAACTCCCACTTCCTGTCTTTGTTCGTCTCTGTTACAACCCAATCATAATCCAAACACCTGTGTGTGTGTGTTGTGTGGTGATTCTTTGATGCTTTCTTTCTTTCTTCTTCTCCTTCTTGTTGTTCTTCTTCTTCTTTATTTTCTTTTTCCTCTATATTTGTCTCAGGTTGAAAAGGCAGGAGCTTCCGTTCCTTTTTAGGATGCGAGGTGAGAGTTGTGATAAACCCAGTTCATCCCAGCTCCCTTATTCGTTGCTGACAAGCTCATCCAAGCAAAGAAGCGCAAAGTACTATTTTCAAATTATGCAAATGTAAGGGCATAGTTTTTTCTATTACACCGCATTTATCACCCAAGAAGAAGACCATATGTACTATAGGTTAACAACGTCGATTTGCACTTGTCTGATAAAAATTAAGGCATGGCCACCATGATTTTAGTTCTCGTAAGACCCAAACCCCTAATCTGGAAATCCAATCTGGAAACATGTTAACACTTCGTTAATTTGATAACGTGCACAAGATGATTGGGATACTGCTGAACTTAAGGAGCACCAAATAAATGGAAATCTGATATTCGGGGTCTACATGCACGTTGTGCCAAATGGTGCGATCTCAACATGCTCATGGGACGTGTATTGGGAATTGACCGTTAAACTTGGATTCGCCCGGATGTACCCATTTTACTTTGATTGTTTGGTTTTTCTCGTCCAAACTTCATTTTCATGCTCGTTTGATTTATGGCTTACCAGTTTTAACCTTGTTGGCTTTTCATCGCCTGGTTTTACTCGTTTTACTAAAAGCAATCACTTTTGTTATTTAATGTGTTCCAGAGAGCTCGTGTGTACCTCGAGAGGACTGCTCATTATGTTCGTGTGTGTGTGTGTGAGCTTCATTTTGCCAGTATGAGTATTTCCTCACTATATTATGTGTGCTAGTTTTCCATGGATTTTTCAGTTGGCACCACTAATTAGTTTGGGCCACCTCGTCGGCTTGATCCACCGGGTTGGGGCCCCAATCTATTTCTTAGCCAACTACAGATTGGGCCTCTCGTGTGTTATTTTGTATAGTTCCGCTGTCAGTGCCTAGTGTGATGGCCAACTATACTGGCTTATTATATGTATTTCTAGCTCGCTCCTGCTACCTTGTGTGATGGAAAATATATATATATGTTCCAGTGTGCTCTTGTCACTTTGGTGATAGAGAATTTAGCTTCATATAGTTGCCAATTTACCAATTTACCAGATTGATTATGTTTTCTCGCTTATTTTATTACCCAATTTATGTTACGTCATGTTATCCTATTTTACACTTGCTTTTACTTCCAACTTTTAGTCTGATGCCACGTCATGTTTTTATATACACATCATGTTTTGTAAGCGCGTTATGGTTCCTCGCAGCCTTTATTTCAATACCAGGATTTATCATGTTCTTATGTTTAGACTTATTTTTTATATATACACATGGCTTTCCATCAAATGCCATGATATATCAAATGTTTATATATATATATATATAGGAAGATGCTCCTTTGAGAGCATCTCTCACCTTTATATGAGATATAAAGGTATGGGCCCTCACATTTAAGTTGTTGACATTGGATATGGATGTGAAGGCCCCACCTTATCTCTTATAGTAAAGTGGGAGATGCTCTCACAGGAGCACCTCCCATATATATATATATATATGTATATATATGGAGATATGGATGTGAGGGCCCCCACCTTATCTCTTATACTAAGGTGAGATATGCTCTCATAGGAGCATCTCTCATATATATGTATATATATATATATATATATTGCTATCATACTTATTAACCATTTCAGCCACCTGCCAGACCGTCTTGTCTAACCCACTGCAATTGGTGCTCTAGGTAGCAGGTCCATGTTCCAAGCTTGAGTATGTGTGGTTGATTGTGGAACCATGGGTTTTACAGGTTTGCAGTGCTGATGATATCATTTTGAGGTCAAGTTTGGCACCAGAGTTACGTCGGACTCTTAGAGGTAGTTGTTGTGTTTAGTTTATTTTATATGTAGGGCTTTTATTAGCCTTTTCTTTTGGGAATTACTAGCAAAACCCCGTGCTATGCACGGATCACGGAACCGCCAAATGCACAGACTAATACGAATTATTTTTGATAAATTTATTAATTAGTAAACTTGTGAGTCATTCTTTTTGTTGCTAATTTAATCTTTATGTTTTTTTCTAGATGTTTTATTCTTTAGGTGAGGTGTAAAGGGAGTTTGATGAAGATCGGGCATTTGTAGAAAAAAATCAATAAAAGACATATTCACAATAAAACAAAAGAATAAAGTAAGTTGATTTAATTTGAATAACACGGGGTTCGCAATATACACTTGTGATTTTATTGCAGAAGTAATGCTACCTATTTGTATCCATTGATCCTTTAAAATTAATTTGTTCAGTAGATAGCACGAGTTTTATTTTGTTAAACGCTGGGGTCTTTTTTAAATTTCTCTAACATTTTTTAGTTATTTTATATCACTGTCCTTTCTGTACGAGTGTGTTTCAACTACATGTATTGCCATTAAAGTTCATTTTGTCAATATTGTGTAATATATCTTTTTTTATTATTATTGTTTTTTGTTTGACCTTAGTTGGGTTTTTCTCTTTTTATTTTATTTCTTTTGTTTTTTGGATATGGTCATTGTATTTATTTTTTTTATGTTCATTTTCGGTGATGAGTCTTTCATTTGGTAATAGTTTAATCTAATCAGGGTCAATGTAATAGTCAAATGTGTTTTTATGATATCGTTATGATATTGCTTAAACATTAACCCCTATCTAGGCATCTCCCCAACCCAAATCCAATGCCCCACCCCCCAAAAAAAAATTAATAATAAATAATAATAAAAACAACACTCCCTCTGTCCTCCCAATATTGAAATTCATTTTGATCTAGATGGTTCGCATGGCTTCATACTAAAACAACCAAATTCAATGATATACTCTGTGCTTAGAATTATGATTACGATTTCAATACGTCTGGTGAACTAAATTGGAAAGGTTTTTGGCCGCTCAATTCACAATTTCACATGTTCGTTCACAGTTCCTGTGAACTCAACCCAAAACATGGAAAAACAGTTTGGTTAAGGGTGTATTATCACGTTGGGCTCTAAGGCAACAAATCATCATTGAAGATACTTGTTTTACTACTTGAGTATGGAAATCACACACAGCCATTCTTTTTGGATTTTTTTAAGTTAAATAGAAATGCAAGCCACATTGAATGTTTTTACACAGACTCCATCGAACACTAAATTTGAGGTATAGAATTTAAGTAGCAAAAAAAAAAAAAAATCTATTCCATTAGGGTTAACCTATACATCTCACATAGAAGGAAATGAACATATATGTAGAAGAAATCTTTGTCAGTGATCATGACACCTTCTCCCTGCCTAAATCTAGAAAACAACCAAATGCACTCAGAACACTGATCAAAAGCAAATTGGGCTACCTTGAACTCCTCCCTGATCATTATGTAATACAAATTGAGGGCATTTCCTTGTAGCCCACTTCCTGCATAAGTGATGATCATGTTATTCCATAAGATTGAGTTCTTCTCATGTATTTTCACAAACTATTGGCACACATTACCCAAATGACCGGATTTTACATACAACCCACCAATATGATGATATGAATAGACACTTCTAGCAAGATAAGCTTGTTAGCATGATCAAGGCAAACTTACGCATTAAAAATATTGTTATTAATAAAAACAACAATCCCTCTGTCCACCCAATATCAAGATTCACCGATCAGTGTCCTTAGTATTAAATACAATGAACGTACGCACTGTATTATAGAAGGACGAAAATCTTCTCTCCTGAAGAGCCCAAAAAGTTGATGTGCAGCCAACCCTTGAAGTATAGCAACGAAAAAAGCTATATGTCTCTCCTTCTCCTCCTTTGCTATCAAGTCTTTTTCTTTTTTTCTGTTTTTTTTTTCATTATCCATGTATTTGGAGTAGGAGATAGGAGAGCAGCTATGAAGTGGGAAATTTTTTTTTTTTTTTTTAGGAAGTTATGGGGTCAGTTAGTTTAAAGAGAGGATACTGGAGAGAGAGAGGAGACTTGGCATGGATGGAGAATTTGACACCTCTTTTGATGTATTTTCTAAAATGAGGATTTGTAGTTTGGAGGCCTGTAGTTAAACGAAGGCAAAAAAATTTCCAATAGAGGTATAGATAATTAATGCACTTTTATAACTTGAAACTTGAATGGGTGGGTGGGTGGGTGGGGGGCACGGGGGGAAAGTAATATCTTGTTACTCTCAGCTATGTATCTTGTAATTATGGTTTGTTCAACGCTAATTATGGGCCATATGTCATAGCTTTATGCTAAGCGGTTGAGTGAGATATGTTATCTGACGGCCACCGGCCCCGAGTCGCAGTGCCACATAAGTTTCTGTGAAAATATTTATAGTGTTGGAATTTTGACATCCTCACACACGCAGATCCTAGGGAAAAATACAATTTTTTTACTTAATTCTAAATCACGCTCCCTTAGGTCGGGCGGCTACAAAAGCTGGCTTCAAGGAGTGACAATTGCTGAGATGAACTAGATAGTAGGATGATGATATTATTGCAATACTTATAAATGCAGATGAAAGCAATGCATCCCTACTGGTGTCAACAATATCAGTGCCCCAATAAAAACTCAGGCGCATCGAAGCTATGGAGTCGATTCTTGGTGTATCTGGGCTATGTTGGATATGTCAAAATTCCAATACTGCCAGAAACCCATTGCTTATGTAAGTTTGCAAACCATTGATTTCACCCTCTCTGTCTCTCTCTCCCTACGGAACCCATCCAAGATTATCGCCCACCCCATCATTCTCCTTCTCTTCGTCTCTTTGGCTCCCTCATTATTCTCATAGAGTTGTAACAAGAAAGGAAAATGAGGCAGAAAACAGAGAAAGTGAAGGAATAAGAGATGGAAAACAAGAAGGAAAGTGAGAGGAGAAAGGAGAACAGATGCCTTGACTCGGGTATGACTTTTTTTTTCCTCTTATTACATGAATTTTTTTAGATTACATCAATACATGGGCGTTCCTCTATCTCTCTCTCTTTTGAGACCTGCATTTGGGATTGCTTTTTATTTATTATATGGACATTGTATGATTCCTTTCCCTCCTTTTGTTACCCGATAAATGAATCATATTGTAGATTTTCCTACCAATTCCAAGGAAATGTATTGTCTAGTTTTTTTACTCTTGCCTATAGTACCACTGCAAAGTCTGCATGGTATTTTTTCCCCCTTGCCTACTAACTTCCTCTTGCCTATGTACATAGGAGAGTGGTTTAATTGTTGATCTTGAGGTGCATCATCTAACGGTTCAGCAAGTTGCATTGGTGGGCGCTCTCTGTGTGCGTCAATTTTTTAATTTGTATATCATACTCAAAATGTTTTCAATTGTATATTCGATGTGTAGAGTTTTATCTTGGTAATTTTGTGCTTTCAATTTGATGTACAAATATTCATATTAACGTGCTTCATGTTATTTAATTTGATAGATGTTGTCTGCATATATATGGCGTAGAATCGACATGTTTGAACCCATTCACTGTATGTACTATTTGGGCTAGAAATCTATGTTTGTTCCACAATATGATCATCGTAAGTGCCTAAAATCTTACGGACTTGTTTAGATAGATGTAAAACTTCTTGGGAATGATTGAATGCCTGAAACTTGAAAGAGAGGAAGAGAACGGCGATCAGAGACCTTGGTTGCTCTCAACCAAAGATACTCCGATGCCTAAGTTAGTGCGGTCACTGAACAAAGGGTAGGAGAGAGAAATAGAAGTTTGGGTGTATGTACGCGTATAAGTAAGCGTACCTCTTCTGGATTTGCTCCTTGTATATATAGGTTGAGAATCTCATGATCCTCGTCCTGATTTTTCAATGATAGGATCTTATTCGGGCTCTACCCCGATCTTTCAGGGATTATGGACGTAATCACCGAATAAGGATAACTCCTTACCTTTATCTGGTGTTTATACTTATCTGTCAATATGTTCTGTAACGTGGTTGAGCCTTTATAGAGGTACAATTATAACTGATTAAGAGTCAGTGCTCGTCTCAGTTAACCGAACTGAAGATGGTACCGAGGTCAAGTATGACCTTAATATGGACGCATTCTGACACTATTGCCGAGATGCATTATGCCTAACTGGTACCATTACCGAAACTAGAACAATCTCACCGAGACCAAGACATACCTAGCTGGTACCTTTACCGAAACTAGCTGGTACCTTTACCGAAACTAGAATGATCTCGGTACTGTAAGAATATCCCCACTGGCACTATTGCCGAGATGTATAAAACCGAGACCAAGACATACCTAGCTGGTACTTTTACCGAACCTAGGACAATCTCGATATTATGAAAATGTCCCACACAATTGCCCCCTAGCTTCTGACTTCTTAGAGTTCTCTAACTCTTTGAGGTCGGAAGCTATGTATTATGATGGGAGAGCCTTCAGAGTATTGAGTTTGAAGCTCATGCTATACTTTATCTCGGTGTCGGTTGCTGACGCCTGATCCCTATCACAATGTCGCTTCACTTGCCCGAGATAATTAATAGTGCATCTAAATCGATGCAGAAGATGTACTGGCGGTACCACGTGTCACCATCTAGTTGGTTGCCCAATCGCTTAGAGGAAACGTGTCAGTACTCGAGGCGACATTCCGCACATGCGTCCTCAAAATTCGAAAGGGCGCCTCTTTTTCATTATATAGAGAGGCGCATCTCTCTCATTCTTCACTTCCACATTCGTCATAGAAGAGAGAGGGTTTGTTGAAGAGAGAAGTTCCGCTGAGATCAAGTTCTTGCAGACCCGAGTTTCGTATCCTCCGAGTCTAGTCTCGCCTTTGTAAGTTCTCCCTTATTTCCTTGTTCATTTCTGTTTTTAGGCTTTCTTTAGGGTTCTATTTAGGGTTTCTTGGCCTTTTCCCCCTTTCGATTTCTCCTTCCTCAGACTTCAATAATGGGTATCTATAGGCATAGAGTAGAAACCCCAAAGGCCATAGCCGAATTCAAGGCCAACTACAGGATACCCGACGATGTCCTGATTAGGTTAGATGACCCTGAAAACCCCTTCGATGGCCATATCTTCACTAATGGCTGGATGTCGTTTCTTTTGGTCACCATAGTTGAATGTGGGGTTTGATTCTCTCTTCACCCCCTTCTTAGGACCTGCCTTAAGAAGTGGCACCTCTGCCCCTGCCAGTTGATGCCAAATAGTTTCAAAATTATAATGGGCATCGCCGAGCTCAATAGAATTCTAGGCATTAACCTCGGCATTCACGATATTGAGGTCTATGACCTCTGCAAGTCCAGAGGAGTGTCTCATCAATGACCTAGAAGACTCCAGCAAATACCCCAAGGATGATCACCTGTTCGTCTCCGGCAACTGGGAATTCGAAGCAACCGTGCCTGAGGTGTCAAGGATAGACAAAGTTCCCCATGGCTTCGGGAGCCCTTTGAGTAACTACTGACTCCTTTGTCTTCAAGATCTCATTTTCCCTTCCTTTTCTTGTTTCACCGAGCTAACATTTTGTGTTCGTCGTGCAGACGCTCGCTAGAGAAGACAGGAAGTCAACCGAGTCGGCTGGGTGAGGGACGACGCTTTGTTTCAGGCTCTATACAGCTACCAAGGTCACAGTGGCCAAGCTGCCTGGGCACTACTAAATTACGAACCAAGGTACCACTCCTTCATCAAGAGGAGGACTGGTCAACCTCAGGCAAGGGGAGGATGCGAAGCTCTTGCTAAAGTGGAAAGGGCAGAGCCAGTTCAGGCCTCAATCGACATTGAGCATCGGGTCGCTTCTAGTGCTGAGGCCACCACCTTGGGGTCTGACTCGGGGACCGCCGAGCCTGCCGAAACCAACATAGTCGTTGTGGAAGTTGAGACCTCCTCGAGGTCGGGGAGATCACAGCAAGTCGTCCATTCTCCTAGCTCTCCTCCTAGCTCGAAAGAAGGAGAAGACATGCAACGGCATCGAACTTCCGTGATGGTCAAGGATTTGGGGGCTCTAGTATTTGGAGGCCAAGCTCTTCGTGCCCACACGCCCCCGGCACTGCTTCTGATCCTACTCCCACTACCATGTCCTCAGCCGCCGTTGATGCCTCTACTCCCGCTCCTACTACTTCTCCAAGTACAGGAGTTCAGCAGCATCCTGCCGAAACCACACGGAAGGAGGCCCAAGGGAGAAGAGGGCTAGGATAGAGGCTCCCGAGAAGGATCCTGGCGCAGTCATGGCACCTTAGCCCACCGGGCCGGCTCCTTGGAGACTGAGCCTTCAAGTCGAGCCCAGAAGGCCGTTAACGGTTGAAGATCGTATATTCGGCAATGCCCTCGTCGTTGCCGCGGTTGGTCGAGCCTGTGCCCTGCCACGGGACATGCAAAGGCTCAGAGAGTTTGATGACGTCACACTAGCGGTCTCATCGATGCAATCGGCCATTTCGATGTGTCTTCTACAAATTTTACCAAATACTTAATCTCAGTTATTACCTTCTGACGCCTGTTCCTTCTACAGGCAGTGCAAAAATGTCAGGTCGCCCCGAAAAGGCTTCAGGAGAACTACTCCAAGGTTTCAGGGTTGGAGGCAGAAAAGAAGGACCTCCAAGCCGCCTTGGAAGCGAGCAATCAGGAGCTGAAGGAGCAAGTGGACAGAAACCCGGCTTCAAGACCAAGCTTGATACGGCAATGGCCGAGATCCGTAGACTGAAAGCCAAGACCGAGGTTCAAGAGAAACGGGAAGCTGAGCTTGAAACTACCTTGGAGAAGCAAAACGTCGAGCTTGAAGCCAAACTCCAGGCTGAGACCGACGTTGCTTTCAATCAGGGGGTGGCAGAGGCGACGACACTTTACGAGGCTCAGGTCCTCAATGTAAGTCAACAAGTATGGGAACTCAAGTGTCTGGCCGCACTGAAGGAAGCATGGGTCCCCGAGGATCACCCCTTTTACAAGAATCCGCCTAGGTTCCCAAGTTCAGAGCCAGAATCAACCTCTGCCCCCACTCCGTCCATTGAATCCGAGGCTCGCCCTGAAGCTGTCACGACCGAAACGGCGCAAACCGAGGCCGAGGCCAACATCGAGGCCGCTGCCTGAATTCTCTTCTTTGTTTTCTCGTTTGATTTGCTCCCTATGTAGTACCGATCATTGTACTTTGGTTTTATGAATGCAATTGCTCTTTTTCTTTTTCATGCTTGCAACCAAACATTTCTTCGAGAATTACATGTGCTCAATCTCAGTTCCTTAACCGAGCTCTCCACATGTTCAGGAGACCAATCCGATTAAGTAATTGAGTTCGGTTCAACAACCGGAATCTCGTATATTCTCAAGCTCCTTAGCTCGGTTCAACAACCGGTCAATTTGTTTAAGTAATTGAGTTCGGTTCAACAACCAAATTTGTCCGTATTCTAGCTTGGTTCATTTACCGAGCTTAACAAAAGCAAACTGCGAACTGCAATTTTTACCTCGGTGATAGAATACTTTAAGCCCGGTTCTGCAACCAAACTTATTTTGATTCCTAACACCGAGGCGGCCACTAAGTTCTCCAACTTAGTGTTTCGTCTGTGCCTTAACTATGTAAGGCATTTTTCTATTTCCCTAGTGCTCCGTAGCAGTTAGGTAGGTAATTGCTGAGTTCTACAACTTGGCGAGAATTGAAAGCAGTAAAGAGCGATCCTTCCAAAGAATAACTTTTGTTAATTTCAAATTTTGACTATAATTTGAAAGGAAAATACTTCTTGGGGTGCATCGCATTCTGTGGCCGTGGTAACTCTTTACCATCCATGTCCTCAAGTCTGTATGCTGATTGTCTGGCACTGTTGCCGTGATGTATAAAACCGAGACCAAGACATACCTAGCACCGAGACCAAGACATACCTAGCTGGTACTTTTACCGAACCTAGGACAATCTCGGTATTATGAAAATGTCCCACACAAGATCATTGCCATGAGAATTCAATACATGTGAGGATTAATCACCATTAAATTTTAATTATCATAGTAAAGTCTACTTGATACATTGCTATGAAAGTTGGAGGACAGACATAGGGGTTAAAGAATTAAGCTGATGTGATTGTCGTGTGCGTTTTAAGTATTTTTATATGCTTATGTATTTGTGTATTCCATCCTTACCAACTAGATTTGAGTTTTACGTTCCTACAAAGTTAATGTGAAAAAAGTCCGGAAAAGTCAAAAGTTTAGCCCCCACTTAAAGGAAGATCCTGGGTCCATCTTTGCCATGAGCATGTACAAGTGTCAAGATATCATGGGCAAGCCCAAAATGCTCGCACGTAATAAAATCCAATCACAATCCGACAAAGACGAACAAGCAACGCTCTCATGCAAGTCGCACTTTAGTACAGATGGAAAAATTGTAAGCCACGAGCTCTGTATATTTATAGATTGGATCATTCTACTCCAAACGTATCCAAAGAAGATTCTAGGGAGAGACTGCGAGGTCTTATGAGAATCTTCCTGGAGCATCACTCAATTTTACAGAGACTCAATGGTCAGGAAAAACCTCAAAAAGAACTTAAATCCAATAAGTAGAGTCCCAAATCAGTGAAGAAGAAGAAGAAGATGGCTTCTCCTACTCCTACTACCCCCCATGTAGTACTCTTCCCTTTCATGTCCAAGGGCCATACCATTCCTCTCCTCCATCTGGCCCATCTCTTCTCCTGTCGAGGCACCACCCTAACCATTTTCACCACTTCTGCAAACTCCCCTTTCATCCACTCTTCTATCACCCACATAACAGCCAAAATCGTCGAACTCACCTTCCCAGAGAACGTTCCCGAGATCCCTGCAGGCACTGAGAGCACAGACAAGCTCCCTTCCATGGACCTCTTCCTCCCATTTGTCCACGCCACCAAACTCCTCCGACCCCACTTTGAACAAGCCCTCCACACCCTCCCACCCATCACCTGCATCATCTATGGCGCTTTCATGGGCTGGATCCAGCTCTCTGCTTCCAAATTCAACATCCCCGGCCTCGTCTTTCATGGTATGAACGCCTTTGCCATGACCATCTCTCCCTCTCACTCCAAGACCGTCCCCACAGAGCGGTCACTTCTGACGATGAGCCCTTCACCCTGCAAGCCTTCCCTTCGCTCAAGCTTTGCAAGCGTGACCTTTGTGAACCATTCAACGACCCAGACCCAAAAGGCCCTTTATTAGACTTCATCATGGAGTCTGGTAGATTCTTAGCGGACTGCCGTGGAATTGTTCTCAATAGCTTCTACGAGCTTGAGCCTGTCTATATAGACTACTTCAATAGAGAATTCGGACTGAAAGCTTGGTGTGTAGGTCCCCTTTGCATGTCATATCCACGGGTCACTGCACCAAAGACCAAATGGGTGCAGTGGCTCGATCACCGGCAAGCCATACAGCGCCCTGTCCTCTACGTTGCATTTGGCACTCAAGCAGAGATCTCATCCCCCCAGCTGAAACAGATTGCGATTGGGTTGGAGCAATCTGGGGTGGATTTTTTGTGGGTGATAAGGTGGAAAGAGGCAGAATTGGGAGAAGGGTTCGAAGAGAGGGTCATGGAGAGAGGAGTGGTGGTGAGGGAGTGGGTGGATCAGAGTGAGATACTTAGCAAGAAAGTGTCGTGGGGTTCTTGAGCCACTGTGGGTGGAATTCGGTGCTGGAGAGCATTTGCGCAGAGGTTCCAATGTTGGCGTGGCCAATGATGGCGGAGCAGCGGTTGAATGCAAAGTTGATTGTGGATGAGGTGGGAATTGGGTTGAGAATTGGTGAGGGAGATGGGGTGGTTGGCTGGGAGGTTGTGGATAAGACGGTGAGGGAACTGATGCTGGGAGAGAGAGGGAAGAAGGTTAGGAAGAAGGTGAAAGGGTTGGGAGAAGCAGCCAGAAATGCAGTGAATGAAGGCGGGCATTCTTGGCAGTCGTTAGACATGCTGTTGGATGAGGTACGCAGAAACAGTTGAATCGATGAAAGTGACCTCAACTGCTGGTAACATGTGATTCACTTTAATAGATGTAATTTTTACTGGTTGCGCCACAAGCACCTTCTAGGGCTTTTGTTCTAGCATACATTGTTTTTTAACCTAAATTAGGTTAGTGGTACAAAACTCATCGGATAACGTTCCCGCTCGGGATTGATCCTTGGCAGCTGTATGCAATGAGACACCCTTAATGGTCATGAATAAAGTGTATGCAATTGACTGGGGCTTAAACCTGCATACCATTTACCAGCTGAGCTAAAATGTAGGGTCATGAATAAATGTATGTAATGGTTCATAGTTTTTAAACGAGGTTATAGTCTATGTCTCTTGGCCTGTGAAGCTCCCGATTACACTCCCAGTGAAATTTAGATTGTATGGGCAGCAATGGGTATCCGTCCACTCAAACCCAGGGGCCCAACCTGATCATATTGATTTTAGACATTATTTAAATTTCCCATGAACTGCTGGACCCCTCAAATTTCAGACAGATTAGAGCAAGTTTGGCCATTGTACTGGGCACGTGTTCAGAACAAGGTTGGAAAATTCCCCAAGTGGACTCTTGACTATCCCAAGTCATCTTGTTTTGACAAAGGACCAAATCAAATACAGGAGAGACTCGCCCAAGTTACCTCATTTGTTTAAGTTTTTTACAGTCTAAACCATTTGTTAGGTAGATCTAATTTTAAAAAAGTAACATAAATATTTAAGTATCATGCACGAATATCATTTGAAGTCAATAATTTAAAAATGATAGCTAGAATATAATTTGTAACCTATATTTGGTCGTTTACAAGTGACATTTGGACTAGCAAATTATGTCATGTGCAATATTTCTTTCTTTTATTTTCCTTACTGTGGTGTTTTTCTTGCATATATAAATCTATTAATTTGAATTGATTAGCATGAATGCATGTAGATAAATGTATATTTATATTTTTCAAATATTTCATTCATTTTCAAATATTATTAAAATTATTTGAAAAACGACTCTCCTAAGTCTCCACGTGGACTCTATCGGAATCAATTTTTTTACAATGGACAAATCCGAGTCACAAGTTTTCCAACCTTGATTCATAATATAGGTATCATATTCATTGAATGCAATAGTGACTGACTCTAATTTGACTGAAATTTCACGCAACTATAGGGAGAAAATTGCACATACATATGGACCCATCTGAAAAATTAAATATATTAGTAGAGGGTGCTCAAGGGCAGGGGTCAGCCCGGGATGACCTAGGCCCAGTCCACTTTGGGCAGGGTTGGTTCAGAGCTTCTAGCCCATTCCATATGTGGGCCAAGCTTGGATTAAGTTATAGAAAGCCTATTTCATGTAGTTTAGTGACTAATTTACTCAAACAAGTATTAATTAAAACTTTAAAAGCCCCAAAGAGCGATAGCAAGCTCGGATCATCCCGGTTGACTAAGGCCCGCGTTAAGGAACTTAGTAAAAGTTCATTGAAACCATGACATTATTCAAAATAAGATTTTTTGCAGGAGTGAAAATAGAGTTACATATAGTAAGGACAGCAAAAGGAACAAATATTGATATGTGTAGACTTCAAAAGAGTACCTATTCTCATAGTAGTGTGAGAATTAACACTCACAGGAGAGTTTTTTTTATAAAAATATCAACTCAACAAGAAGAAATGACGTTGTGATAACCTCTTCCCATCTGCGCGACCAGATATGCTGCATTGACTTCATTTCGAGGTAGGTGATAGATACAGGCCCTTGAATCTCAACCAAATGCTTGCTTCTTATTTTCTGATCGTTAAAGACAAGGCTAGAACACCTAAACTGAAAGTCCTTTACTACGTAATGAAAACCAATCATGATTTTGATGCCGCCCGATTACCTGATTTCACGTAGATGGTGCCAACAATTACTTAAATGAGAACCGCTCATATCACACACCACCCTAGGCGGAAGAGTGAATACATTTTGCTCTAACCCTAGTAATATGAACTATTGGATTGATCACAGGTAGAAAATATAACACATGATCAATCCTAAAGTCCATACGTGTACAGTTTTAGCGAAGCTTTGGCCATAGTAAACATAGGAAGACAAGTGGTATGACTGAATTGGATAGCAAAAGGGTAGGGCCCTCATAGGTTTTATGGCAGCGTAGGATCACTCCTCATAGAGGAATGCAAGAACAAGCATTCATCCAAATGTCAGATCACTACTTACATAGAGTTTGGAATCAAATGAACATATATTCATAGAAATATGAACTAAAAACATTAAACAATAACAAACCGATGCAGTCTTCAACAATGGAGTTCAAACTACATTCCATTTATTTCTACAGCTTGACACCAAAATTTAAGAAACTAAAGCAAAAAAACAAGGAAAAAATGAAAAGCAGAAGATAGCTTAATTGCATTTCCAAAAGCATGCTATTCCAAAATCCCAATTTAGTCAGATCCATCACATGATCAGGGGTGGACCTACATATATGCTTTTTGGGAGCTGTGACCCTTGTCTAGCCTAGGTCTGCTTCCAAAAGACATGAAAATCTTGGTTCCACTATTCCGCTTTCCAAAATCCGCATGAAAATCTTGGGTCCGCCCCCAAAACCCACATGAAAATCTCAACGAAAATCCTGGGTCCGCCATGCAGACATGATTAAAAAATATTCCAACAAAACCACTCTATTAGTTGCTCACCCATTTTTAATTTCAAACTAAGAAAGAGCATTTCCAGCTCCAAACAGCATGCCCCAACTTATAGTACCAGAAACAAGCACCTAGTACAAGTGACCAGCAGAGAGTCCCTGAATTGTCAAGTGTCAATGCCAAAACCCAGAAATCCAACAACTGATCTAAAACAACAAAAACTTTAAATAGGATTTCCAAAATATCAAAGAAAACATGAAGCTTGAAAATAGAGAGATCCAATCCAATGAATCGAAAACCACCCAACAAAACGAGAAAACGATAGGGAGTTCCGAGATCCCATTTAAAACAAAATCAGAGTAGAATTTTGAATTTACACCAATTTCTACAATTCGTTAAATAAAAGAGAGAGAGAGAGAGAGATAGAGAGAGAGAGAGAGAGGATTTATTATTAGTGATGTTTTTATATGTCATGTATGGAGCGGAACGGACGCCTGCAATCGACAATCAAGCCACACAAAGAAAAGAGACAATCACACGAGAGAATCACGTGGTTCGGCAAGAGTGCTTACATCCACGTGAAAGAAACTCGACTTTCCTCTATTACTCGGTTCCCCACACAGGGTTATAGATTACATCTATATATATAATATTTTCTTTTTTAGCCCCTAAGCAAGCCTCAGTACAAGTACCAAGATACCATTGACCCTAAACCTATTTGGTCTGGACCCTTGGCCAACAATCACCCCCCTCCAAACCATGGGAGATAGGCCCTAAACCCCCTTACCGGGAGTCCAATCCTGTCAATTATGAACACAATTCCAGCTTTCCCTAGACTCGACCTTTGTCATCATATCACAGGGGTTTTTGTCAGCATGAATCTTCTCAAACTTCATGAGCTTCTTGTTGATGACCTCACGAATCCAGTGGTATCTCAAATCAACGTTGTTTGTATGGGCATGATATGTAGCATTCTTGCTAAAATCTATAGTACTTTGACTGCCACAGTAGACTACATTGATACAGAACAGGCCATACATACCATTAAATGGTCCCGACCAATTAGAGATATTTTATTTTGTTCCCTTTTATCTTTTCTAATTATTAGTTAGCATGTTTCCAATTGTAATTAGAGTGCTTTCCATTATTATATATTAGTTTGCTTGGGCCTAAGCTTGCTTTTCCTATTAATATTGCAATGTAGAAATGAAAATCGCAGACTTGATTGTTGAGTAGAATCGTGGGTTTTTCCCTCATAAAGGTGCATCCTCGTGTTGAAATCCAAGTGGAGATAATTTGAGGTCTCTGCGGACACGGTGCTTCGGCACTCCACACAAGCCCCAACCTAGGGCATACATCTGTATCATACATATTCTCCCTGCTTGAAACCCAGTTCAAACCTTAAGAAACCTCTTTAACTAAAGTATCTCCTTCCGTACTTCATTAGTAGCTATGTATTCCACTTCGGTCAGAGACAACATTGTGCACTTCTATAAATTAAACTGTTAGGAAACAAGTCTCCCTGCAAAAGTGAACAAATACCCAAATGTCGACAACCTACGATCAAGATCACCTACCATGTTAGCATATGTTAAGCCTTCCAACACTAGTTTTGAGCCTCCAAAACACAAACACAACTTGAAAGTACCTCTCAAATAACTGAAGATCCACTTTATTGCTTCACAATGTTCTTTCATAGGGTTAGAAAGAAATCTACTCACTAAACCTATTATTTGAGCAATATCTGGTCGTGCAACACCATAGCATACATAAGACTCCACAATCCAAAGGTGTATGGGCCGAACACCATATGCTCCTTTCCTTCCTTAGTAGTAGGGCACAATCTTTTGTTAGGCTTTAAGTATAGCCTAAAGGCATGCCAACGGGCTTAGCATCCTTCATATTGAATCTTTTTAACACCCGTTTAACATACTTCTCCTGTGACAACCACAGCTTCTTGGCATTATCGTCACGATGTCTCTACACACCCAAATCTAACGTCCAGAGCCCAAGTCTTTGTCAAAAGATTTTGACATCTCCTCTTTTAGCCTGCCAATCGTCTCATTGTCATGTCCAACTATCAACACATCATCTATATATAACAAAAGGATAATAAATTTGCCTTCAGCAAACTTACAAATATAAATGCAATGATATGCAATTGTCCTCTTGTACTAGTAACTCACCATGGTTGAATCAAACTTCCTCTACCATTGTCTTGGTGCTTGGTTCAGCCCTTATAGATTCTTCTTCAATATACAAACCAATTAGTCTTTTCCTTCTACCTCAAACTCTTCTGCTTAAGACATGTAAATTTCTTCATCCAAATCACCCTGAAGAAACATAGTCTTCACATCCATCCATTCAAGCTCAAGGTTCATGTTGTGGCTAGACCTATGATAATTTTGACAGAAGTCATCTTCACAACTAGAAAGAATATCTAATTGAAGTCAATTCTCTTTCCAAATGCCTTCAACCACTAACCATGCTTTTTGCTTCACAAATTCCCCACTATCATCTTTCTTGAGCTTGAACACTCATTTGTTCTTCAAGGCTTTTCTTTTCTGCCTTTAAAAAGTTATACTAACTCATAGGCATGGTTCAAAATAGCAGCCGCATTATCGGCCGTAGTGGCCGAGGCTGCTATGCTATTTTGAAAATGAGAGATGATATTGGTTTTGTTGCTAAAGAGGAAAAGTGAAAATAACTTAAATGTCCTCCTCACTTAAATGATTCAAAGAAAAGTAATTAGGGGCATTTCTGGAATTCCAAAGGATCTCATCCCTTCTCCCAAGTCTCCCACAATTTAGACCACTTTACTAAAGGGTCCTACACTGCCAACTTTCTAAAATTACACCTACCCTCTCACAATCACCCAAAATCACAAATAACTCCTCTTGGCTACCAACTAGGTCCAAAAGCTAATAAAACATGTAAACCTAATTAACTACCCAATAATCACCCTTTAATCAACAGAAAACACCATTAAATAACATAATTATAGCTAATCAAGACTGGGACCTTACAACAAAGCTTGCAACTTATCCTCAAGCAAATCTTCATCATGGCTAATTGGTCCGCAACACTTAGGAACTCATTCAAGTGATCTTCAATGGGACCACCCTTCTTGAATTTCATATTAACAAGCTTTCTCCTTAAGAATGCCTCGTTCACCACTGTCTTTCTTATATCTAGACTCTTAACTTATTCAAAAGAGAACAAGCTTCAGTTTCATTTTACATGTGATGCAATATATTGTCATCTGTCTGATGTGTCTGACTGCCTTTCTGTGCATCTTCTTCTAATTTGCATCAGACATATCCCCTTCAATGGGATCATAAAGACTCGTACAATAAAGGATGTCCTTCATCTTAAGTTTCCAAATCAACCAGTTTGCATGGTTGAGTACTAACCTTAATTTTTGTACCACCCTATAGATCTGGTCACCAGGAATAAACAGACAAAAACAGATCTCAAATCAGACAACGAATGGCCCCGATTGTTGACATAAAAAATATCATGATACATGGCTTCCCAGACAATCAGATACCATAGAAAAGACAGACGATCAAGCTAAATGAATCAAGAAAATCATGCCAACACTTGTAAGAACTGGCCATCAGACACTAGAGGAAAGTCAAAATTCCAAGCCTCTAAATTCTTCGAAACAATGGTCAAACGGTGCCTCCCATAGTCAAAGATAAGACTCAAAGTTGCAAAGTCATCAGATTTGTAAACGAATGTAAACAGAGGCAAAAGACCAAAAGTCAGGTCCAATGTCCTATCAGCACATTGCAATCGGACATTGAACCCACAATTAATGTTTGGCCAACTTCCAAAGGTCAAAGCCTGATGAAATTGCTCTATAAGTTCAAGGATAAGTTTCAAAAGTATTCCCCAAAGTTTCAGAAGAAATGGAACTCATTCAGATTAAAATGCAGGCAAAAGTAGGTCAATGTCTGATTGATAGCCTCTAAACGGAGAAACTATCTCAACCCATACTCTTTCCCATTGGACATACGATAGCAGCAAAAATGCCCCTTTTTTAAGGGGGCATTTGTAGAATTCCATTTATATATATTATACATATGGAAAGAGGGTCTGGCAGGGCTGGGCCGAGCTTAGCTTGGTCAAGCTAGGATGCGGGCTTTTCAAAATTGGGCCCTACCATACCCTCGGGCTTTAGGACCAAAATAAAAGCCCTTGTCAAAGGGCCAGATTGACAGCCCTAGTTTTAGTGTCCCAAAATCATTGTAAAAGGGCCCTCAAAAGTCTTAAACATCTTCACTCTCACAACAAGAAAATTAGAGAAAAAATAGTTTTGGCCCATGATACCCATCGGTTGTAAAATAAAGCACCAAGAGGGACAGAGAGTCAATCATGGATTGAAATATCGGCCGCCACGTAGCGTGGCGGCCGATATATCGGCCGTGGCGGGCGATACCGCCACGCCACGGCCGAAATATCGGCCGTCACGTGCGTGGCGGCCCGTATCGGCCGCTACGCAAGCGTGGCGGCCGATACAGGCCGCCACGGTTCGTGGCGGCCGTTACGTGGCGGGGGGTTTATAAAAACCCCCCCTTTTGACGAAAATGGGTTTCAAACCCATTTCTTCTTCCCCAAGTTGCTGTTTTCCCCCATTTCTTCCTCCAAAGTGGTCCCAAGTGTCCCCTAAGTGCATTTTTTCAAGATTTCTTGTCTCCAAATCAACAACATACAACTAATCAAAGGATTTTAAAGATTCTAAATAAGAATCTTCATCTAGGTATGCAATTTTTTTTCAACTTTTGAGATTTTCACTCTCTAACTACTATGAATCACAATATAATGGCATCATTGGCTTGTTTTATTGTAGATCCATGCTTCCTTTTGATCTTGCATGCATATCTTTTGGTTTTTTTTTCAATATTGTTATTTTTATTTTCGGATTTATGTTATTTAAAAAAAAAAAAACCATTATCACTTTTGGAAAACTCATGAAACAACTTGAAAATAGCTTCATATTGTTAGATCTATGTTTCCCATAGATCATTCCAACATGTAATGCTTGTTTTTCAATTTTTTTTCTTTTTTTATTTTCGGATTTTTTTATTTTTGTTAAAAAAAAATATTTTTAGTAATTGAATGCCATTCAAATGTCTTGAAAAGGGCTCCTAGATTATAGATCTATGTTTCCCATAGATCATTCCAACATGTAATGCTTGTTTTACAATTTTTTTCCTTTTTTTATTTTCGGATTTTTTTATTTTTGTAAAAAAAAAATTATTTTTAGTAATTGAATGCCATTCAAATGTCTTGAAAATGGCTCCTAGATTATAGATCTATGTTTCCCATAGATCATTCCAACATGTAATGCTTTTTTTACAATTTTTTTCCTTTTTTTATTTTCGGATTTTTTTATTTTTGTAAAAAAAAATTATTTTTAGTAATTGAATGCCATTCAAATGTCTTGAAAATGGCTCCTAGATTATAGATCTATGTTTCCCATAGATCATTCCAACATGTAATGCTTGTTTTACAATTTTTTTATTTTTTTATTTTCGGATTTTTTTATTTTTATAAAAAAAATTTAATTTTAGTAATTGAATGCCAATCAAATGTCTTGAAAAGGGCTCCTAGATTATAGATCTATGTTTCCCATAGATCATTCCAACATGTAATGCTTGTTTTTCAATTTTTTTTCTTTTTTTTTATTTTCGGATTTTTTTATTTTTGTAAAAAAAAAAATTATTTTTAGTAATTGAATGCCAATCAAATGTTAAGAGAATGATTCTTAAGTGTTAGATATATATTTCCTCTAACATGTTTTTCTGTTTTTTTAATTTTTAACATACTACTTGTTCATATTTATAGGTATTCAGTCTTCTATTGTGCATTTGTGTTTGCCAATTGATTTTTGAAGATGCCTCGTGATATTGATCCCGCATGGAACTATGGTGAGGCAGTTGAGAACAACAGGTTGAAAATCAAATGCAAGTTTTGTGGGAAAGTGACCAATGGGGGCATTACAAGATTCAAGCACCATTTGGGCCACATTTCTGGCAATGTTGCGGGCTGTACCGAAGTACCAAGGGAAATCAGGGAACAAATGAAAGCTTTGGTTGGCCAAAACAAAGCTAGAAAAATAGAGATAAAAGAAAAGAGGCAGCAAGATGTTGATGCTGCCCGTTATGATGTATTTGGGGATGAAGGTTTTGATGATGAGGATGCACAGATGGAGGCTGCACGCCGAGAGTCCTTTATGAGTCACCAAGAAGAATACGAACGTCGTGCATTTGCTGGAAGCAGCAAATATTATGATGCAGGGGGCTCATCTGCTGTGCCAAGCAGGGGCAAGGGCATTGCGGGGGCCATGCGTAAGGCATTTAGCACCCGGGAAAGGGATGTTGATGTAGAAATTATTTCTACTAGAAGAGCAGTTCCTCCCTCTATTGATCCTCTAGCACATAGAAAAGAGGGGGCCAAACAACCAAATATATCAAGTGTTATGAAAGGGGTGATGAAGGGTGCAAGAGATAGATTAGCCAAAGCTACAGCAAAATGGCTAATTCACAAGAACATACCGCCTACAGCAATAGATTCCCCATATTTCCAAACAATTCTTGATGTTGCCGCCGAAGCTGGCCGAGGAATACAGTCGCCCTCTGTTTATGATGTGGGCACTAAGTATCTCGAAGAAGAATATAAAGAAATAAAGGTATGGGTGGAGAACTTTAGGCCCATGTGGCAACAGAATGGGGTTACTATTATGTGTGATGGGTGGACCAGCGGCACACAAACACAATTAATAAACTTTTTGGTACAATCAGTTGCTGGGTGTGTCTTTGTGAAGTCCGTGGATGCATCTGAACATAGACGGACAGCTAAATATATATACACTCTTATGGATAAGGTTGTAGATAGTGTGGGAGAGGAGAATGTTGTACAGATAGTTACAGATAATGGCGCCAATTTCAAGGCAGCCGGTAGGATGTTGGAGAATAAAAGACCTCATCTGTTTTGGACTCCATGTGCAGCACACTGTATAGATCTCATTATGGAAGATATTGGAAAGAAGAAGAAAATTGCTGAAGTTATCAAGGCATGTAGAGGCATTACCAGATTTATTTATGATCATTCATGGCTTTTGAGCTTGATGAAAAGATTCACAAATAACCATGCCTTGATACGTCCGGGAACAACTAGGTTTGCCACCCATTTCATTGCGATGGAGAGCCTTGTAAGGTTTAGAACAGAGCTTATTCAGATGTTTGCATCAGAGGAATGGCTTCGTTCGAAATGGGGCAATGCAACAAGTGGTCCGGAATTTGAGATCCCTAACTTGATGAGGGACAATAAATTTTGGAAAAAAGTATCTAATTTATTAAAGGTTTATGAGCCTTTAGTTAAAGTGTTGCGGCTTGTAGATGGTGACAAGCCAACAATGGGATATATATACGAAGCAATGGATCGGGCTAAGCAAGCTATCATGGAAAATGTTAGATATCATGAAGATTATATAAAAATTATTGATGCCCGGTGGAATGACCAGCTGCACCATCCATTGCATGCTGCAGGTACTCAATAATAATATCACTATTTGATGCTTTTAAATCTATCTAGTTCTCTTTGATTGACGTTTAATCAATTAATCATTATGCATTTCAACTGTTTTCAATGTAGGCTATTTCCTTAATCCCGAATTCTACTACCCCAATGCCCAACAGCACAGCGATACAATAGACACAGAGTTGAGGGTAGGATTAAGGGAAGTGTTGAAAAAATTGTTGGGAGTTGATGATTCAATCGAAGCCATCCAAGAGGTGAGTTCGTGATTGGGAATTTTATATTTAAGTCTTGAGATGACAAATGTATATGCTTGAGATAGGTCTTAAACATGTATGGTTTATTAATTTATTCCGAATTTTCACATTGTAGATATCTACATACACACAAAGGAAAGGAGGCTTCGCAGACCCTCTTGCAATGAGGGCGATTGGAAAGATGCCACCTGGTACCCAATCACCAGACCTATTAGGCTTTTGTTATTTATCTTTCAATTGATTGGAACTTGGAAGGACCTAAGGAATATCTAATTTTATTTGTTTACATTGAATTTCAGCTGATTGGTGGACGAATTTTGGAGAAGACACTCCAATGCTAAGGAAAGCGGCTGTTCGCATCCTTAGTCAAGTTACAACTTCATCAAACTGCGAAAGGAATTGGAGCACTTTCTCTTTGATCCACACAAAGTCCAGGAATCGGCTTACCATGCAAAAACTCAACAAACTTGTATATTGCCATTACAATTTGAAGTTGAAAAACAGAACAAGAGAAAGGAGGGCAAGGGATAATCCGAACTATTGTCCTATTAGTTTGGATCACATATTTAGAGAGGACGATCCCTTGCTCCCATGGATAGCCGAGATAGAGGATCCATTGCTAGATTCAGATCCGGACTTTCAGGAGGAGGTTAGAGATTTGCTTGATGAAGATATAGGCGGGGCAGAGGGTGCCCCATTGGGAGGAGAAGGCTCAAGTGCACAGCCGCAAGGCCCGCAACCACAACCAAGAGGGAAAGAACCTGCTCATGCTATGTCATCTTCTGAGAAGACGAGTACCACCGTCTCTTCGAGTAGCCATGGTGGAGGAGATGGGGGAGATGGAGCGGGAGACACTAGTGGGACAGGTGCTACTAGTGAATACTACCAACATGATCAGGAAGATGTCATTCCTATAGAGGAGGTACACGACTTTCCGGAAAGAATGGAAGGAACCATTGGTTATCAACGGCGTCGGAGACCACCTGCTCCTGGAGGTAGTAATGAACAAGGTGGAGGTAATGGAGGCCAACAAGCAGCATCATGGGCTGAATCGTGGAACCCTAGTTACAGTGGACAAGGACCCTCACAGTATTTTGACTATTTTCCATATGGTCAGCCAGGTCAAGTACGCCAAGAAGAAGAACAGTCTTCAACTTCAGGGTCCTACTCATATGGTGACTATGGTGAAACCCAATATAGTAGATATCCACCTCCTCCACCTCCTCCAAGTTCTTTTGATGCGGGTGCGGCTGCCTTCTTTGGATTTATGGATCCCAATGCTCATCAATATCAAATTCCATATGGTGCCACTAGAAATGATAACAATGATGGGGATGAGGATAGTCATAGCCCCTTGAATCTTGGTAGACGCTCGTTTTGGTGGTGATTAAGGTAATCTTATTTCCTTCACTAACTCTATTATTTGTCATTTCTAAATTGGCGTTGAACGTTGATTGTTGATCACTTCATGCTTCATAGTTCATCCACTTGATCGAATTTGAACCTTGAATGTTGAAGTATTTATATTTGATTGTTTAATGTTCATTAATGAGTAATGAGTAATGAGTCTAATGACTAATGACCTAAGTACCTAACCTAAGTACCTAACTCTTAAGTCTTTTTAATTCTTATGCCTTTATTTCATGTTCTATTTTTTTTTATGAGCTTTCCATTACTTTTTAAGTTAACATGACTAAGAAAAATGAAAACATGTGAAAAAACTCATCATTACTATTATTTTCTATTTATACAGCGATACAGGACCTCATGTATTGAGGGCACCGCTACGCCCCCTTTTCTTACTTAATTTGCAAAAGAACTACATTTTCTTTCATTTTACAATTTTCTGGATTTTCTGGAATTTTTTCAGATTTTTTTGGCGATTTTTTCAAATCGCACCGCTACGCCGCTACGTATCCCCGCTACGCTACGTATCGCCCGCTTCGTATCGTTTTGGCGGCGGGCCGCTACGCCCGCCGCCACCGCTATTTTCATCCTTGGAGTCAATAGGTATGAAGGGAGAGATTCTTCTATCATCTCAAGTGTGTACAAATACAAGAGAGGATGCCTATTTATAGGCAAAGTAACCTCCTCACTGAAGAACCCTAATTACAATAGGATTCTAACCCTAACTCATCTTGTGTGGACCTCCACCCGTGATACTTACCTTATAACACTCCCCCTTGGATGACCACCACTCAATGATAGTGCTTCATTTAAGGAAAAACCCAATGGGAAAAAAACTAAAGCGAAGGGAAAGAGTACAACATTCTTCAAGATCATTGAACTAGTGTTGAGCGTGCATAATGTTGCCTCGTTAATACCTTAACTAGGAAAACCCAGTGGGGTAAAACCTAAAAAAGGAAAAATAGTACGGCGCACAGATGTCCTGGGTAGCATACTTCAAGATGCTCCCCTGATTAACTACTCCCCCTGATGGCAACAACCCTTCACATAGTTTGATGATGAACTATACGCATGCCAATCTCATATACAAGCTTCTAGTATACTGACTTTGGCAAAGATTTGGTAGACAAATCAGTCAGGTTGTTATTCGAACAAACTTGCTTGACTTCGACTTCAATCTCATTAGTCTTCTGAAGTTCACGAGTGAAGAAGAACTTCAGTGCTATATGCTTAGTCTTGTCTCCTTTAATGAAACATTCTCGAATTTTTTTTATGCATGCTTCATTATCTTCATATATAATATTCAGGATGCCTGCAATAGAAGATAATTGACAAGAACTACGAACATGACGAATCAAAGATTTCAGCCCTACACATTCCCTACTGGCTTCATAAAGGGCTAAAATCTCAGCATGATTGGAGGAAGTAGCTACCAAAGTCTGTTTAGTAGAACACCAAGAAATAGCGGCATTACCACTAAGAAAAACATAACCTATCTGTAATCGACCCTTATGAGGATCAGAGAGATAATCCGAATCTGCATATCCTACAAAATTGGAATCTCTACAATCATAAGAATAAAATATTCCAAATCAGCTATTTCACGTAAATATCGTAGGATGTATTTAATAGCAATCAAATGCCTTTGAGTTAGTGCGGAGCTATATCTGGCAAGTGGATTCACAGAAAATGAAATATCTGATCTAATGCATTGTACCAAGTACATCAAAGCTCCAACAGCACTTAAGTATGATACTTTGGAACCCAATACTTCTTCATTTTCCTCGATGGAACGAAATAGATCTTTCTTTATGTCTAGAGACCTGACGACCATGGGGGTACTTAATGGATGTGCCTTTTCCATACCAAAAAAACCTTCTTGGTATAATTAGATTGATGGACCAACATCCCACTAGAATTTCTCTCGATTTGCAAGTCGAGATAGAATTTCGTTTTTCCAAGGTCCTTTATTTCAATTTCTTTCTTTAAATAATCAGCAATTTTTTTCGAGCTCTTCTGGAGGCCCTATCAAATTTATATTATCCACATAAACTGTTATTGTTGCAAATCATTTCAAGAATTTCTTTATGAATATACATGTGCAAATGAGACTACTTTCATACCCTTAGACAAGTATTCACAGAGATGATTGTTCCACATTCTTTCGGATTGCTTCAGGCCATACAATGATCGTCTTAATTGGATTGATTACGTACTCCTTGACTTCGCTTCAGGCAAAGCAAATCCTTCTGGGATTTTCATATAAATTTTTTTTTCTAAGACTCCGTACAAGTAAGCAGTTACAACATCCATGAGTCCCATTTCTAGATTTTGAGAAACTGCTAAAATTATCAGATATCCGAATGTTGTCGTATCCATAACAGATTCTTGCAAGAAACCTTGTGCCACTAATCGTGCCTTATATATGGTAATTTAATTCATTTCATTCATTTTTCATACAAACACCCACTTGTAACCTACAGGATTAACATCATTTGGAGTTTGTACACCACGTTTATTGAGAGACTCCAACTCTGCTTGGATGGCACTTTCTCATTTTGGTCAATCTTTCCTTTGTCGACATTCATTTATAGTACGTGGTTCTATATCCCAATTATTATCATCATTTTCTTTTGAGATTTGTGTAGCTACCGCATATGCAAATGCATCATCGATGACAATTTCCTTTCTATCTCATCTCTCTCTTGAATAATTGTGAAGTATAGATATCTCTTTATTATCCGGTACCGGTGCCTCTTCAGGAGCTTCCAAAGTCTCATCAGGGACATCCATTATTCTAGATAGAACGGAGTTTACCATAACCTCTTCAAAGGCGTTGTGTGCCTTTTTGGGAGGGACCTTTTCAAAAGCATTACTTGCTTCTTCAGGAGGACATGATCATGATTGCTCATTTGTCCTTTTCCAGGAGCTGAGTCTTTTAAACCTATAGGCCTACCACGCTTCTAGCGTATTGCAGATTCTTTTTCTGCCGTATTTTGACTGTCCTACAGGGACATTAATCCTGACAGGTGCATTCATAGCTGGCACACATGACTTTGTCACCTTTGCTGCATCGTTAAATGTATCAGGTTAATTTGTTTGCAATTGCTTGTAAATGAACAATTCTCCATACTTCATTTTCACATTGTGAAGTACGTAGATCCAGATGAGACAGAGTGGAAGTATTCCATGTTAATTTTGGTCATTCTTCAGGAACTATCGTATCTCCTCCCTCCCATCGAAATGACAATCGGCAAAACAAGCAGTGAAGACATCTCCTGTCATTGGTTCTAGATATCGAATAATCAAAGGAGTGTCATAAACTACATAGATACCTAATATATGTTGTAGTCCCATTTAGGGGGTGGTATTGGGACTTGAACTACACAACTAACCTTGCGCAAGTGAGAAATATTGGGTTGATGTCCTGATAAAAGTTGTGCAGGAGAATATTGATGATAGGTCCTGGGTAGAAGTCTAATTAACATTGATGCATGCAACACAGCATGTCCCCGAGCACTAATTGGTAATTTGAACTACTTCTGTAGAGTCCAAAAAAAGAATGGGATGCGCTGAATCATAGATTCAGCTAAGCCATTCTAGGTGTTGACATAGGGGACGGATGCTCGACTACAATTCCTAAAGATGAAAAGTAGTCATCAAAAACCTGTGATGTAAATTCGCCTGAGCAATATCAAGTCTTATAGACTTAATAGGATAATCAGGGAAGTGAGTCCTAAGTTTAATTATTTGAGTTAATAGGCGGGCAAAGGCTATGCTCCTAGTTGAAAGTAGGCAAACATCTGACCAACGGGTGGAGGCGTCAATAAAAACCATAAAATACATAAAAAGTCCACTAGGGGGATTTATGGGTCCACAAATGTCACCTTGTATCCTTTGCAAAAAGGATGGGTATTCGTATGCAATCTTAGCGAAAGAAGGTTGGGTGATTAATTTTCCTTGTAAACACGGGTACAGAAGTACCCACTAGGTATGGTCAATTGATGGTTCTCTTAAGAAGTGCCCAAATGAGTTTTCAACAATTTTCCTCAACATAGTAGCCTCGAGGTAACCTAATTTATCATGCCAAAGCATTAAAAGTCTTAGGATCACTAAGCTTCATGCTTGACTTTGTCGTTTTGTTCGTAACCGAATGTGATTAATTCGACATTTGAGATTGTCTGATAATATAACCCTGAGGAGAGTGCACTTCGTTTTTCTAGTATTTGCTTCAGGCTTCCAATACTAATAACGACGCACAAGTATTCCTTGTTACCTTCACTTACAGTCTCAATGCGGTACCCATTCATTTTGATGTCCTTGAAACTAATCAAGTTTCTTCGGGAACTTCTTGAGAACAATGCATCTTTAATGAATAGATGGGAACCATTAGGTAACAAAATATGGGATCTTCCAGAGCCTTAAATTATTTGTACATGTCCAGCTATGGTGGATACCTTTCGTGGATTGAACACTTATTCTGAGCAAAACGTTTGGTTTTCTAGAATGGTGTGTTGTGGCACTGTCTACCAGACAGAGATTTATCCTCAGTTCCATTATCCATACCTTAAACAAAATAATATACTAATATAACTATACAATCACATGATAAAGATCAAACCATTCACCATAAAATAGAACATCGATGAAATAAAGACCTCAACATAAACCATAAGTCTAAAAAGATGCATCTCAAAGGAACTCAAAATTAAGTCTGGGAAGTTCAAAGAATTATTGGTCTTCAAGACCATTCCAGGCAGTGCTGGCCAATTGAGCATTAAATGCCTCATTACTTAGAGGTTGATTATTCTCATCTTCAAAGAAGTCTCAAGTCTCCAAGTTTGTGATGTCAAATGGAGGCCACTTTAGTGCCATTGTATCCAAATCTCAGTCTTCCAGATTATTTGTCTCCTGATGGCGTAGCTAGGAGGCCACAATGAAGATCTACACCTCCGACAGTGAGATCGAGCCCTAAGACTCAAAACCCTAAGACCACTTAGGGGAAATACCCCAAAGGGAACTCACAAGAACTTCTCTGAACTTTTACTAAGAAAATAGCATAACTTACAATCAAGCATTCATCTCTATTTATAATAGATGAATGGTCTAAATAAAGAAACTACCATTATTCACTGATTCCTAAAATCACTCCCTAAAATCTCTAAGTAAATTAAATCACTAAAATATCAAATTACTAAAATTACTAAACTATTTAAAGAAAGTAAATCATTCTTGGTGGGGTCCATTGGAGGCCCACTTCTTCTTGGATCTCACTGCATCAACTCTCCCCCTCTTGAAAAAACTCGACTCCGACGAGTTGAAAGGTTGATAACACAGGAGAGAATCCAACCACAAGTTTGGAAAATGTCCACTTGGGACGAAAATTAAATGCACAAATGTCCGCCTCTTCGTTTGATTTGCATCTACATGGCAGGGCGTGGGAGTTTGACGCAATGTGTTTGGCCATCTAAAAGTAGATTGGAAGCATCGCTTCTTCTGATGTCTGTATTTAGCACGAACGTGCGCTCTTTCCATGAGAAACTGCAACTGTAAAATCTATCATATCTGAGTGCAATCTTCAAGCTTCCATTGTTGATCCTTGAAGATGAAGTCAATGTGATGGACTACAATAACTTGATCATCTTGTGAAACCACTGAGACAATTGATTTAATTTTTGATGATGCAATTGGATTTTCTTGAATTAGCATGACAATGAGATCTACCGAATGTTCAATCTTGTTGCTAACTTGGTCAAAGCCTTCAATATTTGCTCGACCTTGTATTTCCTCAACCATTTGGAGCTTTTGAGAGGCACTACCTTGATCAATATTGTTTGTACCCACAATCTTTGTTGTCATGAACTTGTATGTCAATGTCATCTTTGTTGTGTGGGAAGTCAGGTCTTTTGGTGCAATCATGACTACTTTTTTAAGTTTTTGCACCTTTTGTGGGGCTTCTATTGAAGGTGCAAACGACGACTGAGATGTTGATGTCAGTGGCATGTAAGTCTATGCCATCGTCCATTCCTAAAAAGGGTATATGTGTTTGCCTCTGCATCACGATGCACTTTCCGATCAAAAATCTATGGACGACCAAAAAGGATATGAGCAATATTCATATGAATCACATCACACCAAATCTGATCTTCATAGCCACCAAGCTTGAAAGATACCAAACATCTGTGAGTCACGAGAATGACATGACCATTAGACCATGTGACTTGGTAGGGCTTAGGAAGCTTCTCAGTTGGCAAATTAAGCTTGTTAATAACCTCTCGTGTGATAACATGAATCGCACTACCATTGTCAATAACCACATTAATAGATTTGTTAATGACTATCACCCGCGCGTGAAATTTCTTAGCATGTTTCCATTCTTCTTTCTCGTCTTCATTGGTATTGAGTCGTCTGCGAATGACAAGAGTGGGATTTTCTTTTCCTGCAAAAAGTCTTTCCACAATATGAGCTCTTTGTCGACAATGTTGCCTGCAAGACTTTCGAAGCATGCGCTCAACACGGATGGCTTCGAAGTATGCATCTTGACTGGTTTTGCAACAATCCATATTTTCCAAGATATGTGATCTCAAGCCTTGGATATAACGAGCTAAATCATGTGTCTCATTTTCCTCCAATTCGCATATCTCATACAAGTCTCGAAAGTGGCGGGTGTATTCATCAACCGTCCAATTTTCTTGCGTCAAGTTGAGAAATTCCTCAAAATAGAATTCATTTTTAAAATACCAATCGCCATATTTGCGATGATACAGAATTCTTTGAATTTTAATGGGGTTCCCAAAAAGTTTCATATTGACTTGAATCAATGAGTCAAATATACTGCTTTGCAAATTTTTGCACTTTCTTTTTTTTTTTTTTTTTTTTTGGCTATTTCTGCAGGTTTGGGCTTGGGCTCAAGTTGGGCCCAAACTGAGGCCCAGAATAGAAGACACATGAGAGAGAGAATGTTGTTTTCTGTTGTTTTTTCTTTTCTTTTTTTTTTTTTTTTCTTCTTCAGTTGGGTGGGTCTCGGCCGGTCGAACCTAGTCTCAGATCAGGCCCATACTGCTGGTCAGCCCAAATTGTGGCCCAGTTCAACGCTGAGAGACAAAACACGTGTGAAGATTGATCTTTACCCTTAGTTCTGCCTTGGATTTTGTGCAGGGAAAGAAGTAAAAACAAGAGTGAGGCTTACTGTTTGAACTTCAAAGAAGCAAAAGAAACTCTGGTGATGGGGGTCGAAGATGCTGGCTGGCTGCGGAGAGATGGCAATCCCCCGGTGCACGGTATCCCCTCTTCTTCTTCTGTCTTCTCTGTTCCTTTCTCTCTCTGTTCTTCTCTTCTATCTTCTTTTTCTTCTTTCTTTTCTTTTTTGTCTCTGTTTTTCTTCTGTTTTCTGCTGCTTTTTTTTTTTTTTTTTTTGGTCTCTGCTGGTGACTCTTTCTTCTTCTACTTTCTGCTCTTTTTTTTTTTTTTTTTTTTTTTTTTTTTTTCTGGCTGGGATTGTGGGATGCAGGGAAGGGGGTTGGAGCTGGGTTTTATGGATTAGGGATGTGATGGGTTCGGTTGGCTAGGTTAGGTTCTGATTTGGGAGTTTTGTGGATTGGGAAAATTAGGGTTCAGGGCTTATAGGTTTTGATTTCGTTGGATGGTGGAGTTGGGGACAGAGATTGGGTTTCGGTTGAGGGGAGTAGGGCTCTTTTGGGTTCGGATGGGTTGGATTTTGGGTTCAGTTATGGGCAGTGAGGGGCTTTGGATGGCTGGTGTTGCTGCAGGAGCAGTGATGGGTTGTGATGGTGATGAACTGGATGTAGTGAATGATAACAGTGAAATCACATAGATCGGCGGTTATCTCGATTCGGCAATCGGACGGCGATCCGAGATTGGATCTTCGCTCTGATACCAATTGATGGCGTAGCTAGGAGGCCACGACGAAGATCTACACCTCCGACGGTGAGATCGAGCCCTAAGACTCAAAATCCTAAGACCACTCAGGGGAAATACCCCAAAGGGAACTCACAAGAACTTCTCTGAACTTTTATTAAGAAAATAGCATAACTTCCAATCAAGCATTCATCTCTATTTATAATAGAGGAATGGTCTAAATAAAGAAACTACCATTTTTCAGTGATTCCTAAAATCACAACCTAAAATTTCTCACTAAAATCTCTAAGTAAATCAAATCACTAAAATATCAAATTACTAAAATTACTAAACAATTTAAAGAAAGTAAATCATTCTTGGTGGGGTCCCTTAGAGGCCCACTTCTTCTTGGATCTCACTGCATCATCTCCGCTACATGAACTTGTATACTTTGTATTGCTCCACCACTTCCTTTGGTGCACAACAAGTGCATGACCAATGCCCACTCCTTCCACATCTATGGCACGTGTCATCAAAACGGTGGGTAGGATTAGCCTGCCTGGGATTTTGATTCTGATTGTTCTTTTGCTGAGCAAAAGACCAGTGCTAGTAATTCTTGAATTTTTTGGGGGGAACCTCTAAAAACCATGTCTCTTGGAAGAGTTATTTCTTCTACCTCTACTTAAGGAATTATGTCTTCCAAGCCCCATTCATCTGCCTCTGTTTGAACTAAAATTGGCATTTTCTTCAAGAATTGCCGAAAACCCAGTTGGTCTGGAGTTATGGTTTTTCATAAACACTTTGCAATTTTGTTCAGCGAATAAGAGACAAGAGATAAGGTCTGAATATTTTGAGAAATGTCGCTCTCAAAACTGCTGCTGCATGAGCACATTCAAGACGTGAAAAGTGGATAATGTTTTCTCCAACATCTACTCTTCCGTAACATTTTCACCACACAATCATAAATGGGAAGCAATATTGAACAGGGGAGAGTTATATATAGATATTGTTTTGTATTCTTGGAATCTCAAGTTTAGCCATTCACTCTAATCAGCTCGTAATATGACCATCTTTCGGTCATCATACCTATCCTTTAGGGATTTCCAGAGACCTGCTGGGTCTTCCTCAGTTAGATATTCATTTTTTAGGTCGTCATGTATGTGATGGCATAAGAAGATGATGGCTGACGCCTTGTCCTCCAAGGACATCTTATTACACTCTTTTATGGCCTCTCAAATCTTCTTGGATTGCAAATGGATTTTTGCATCCAGTTGGCAGGATTAATAATTGTCCCATTAATATTAAGTGCTTTAAAATCATGTTTTATCATGTTTGACATCATGCACGAACTGTAATAAAAGATATATAAAATTAATGGTATGCAGATAATTAACAAAATAAAATAAACGAAACCTTAACATCCAAAATATAATAAGAAATTAATCATGACAAATAAGTTTGCCTATGAAAGTTGAACATCATGTTCTTAACTTCAAGAATCAGAATGTTGGTTCTGTCAAGACTTCAGTCTTGATTTAGAACTTCAGGTTCATCACATGAATTAGAATTGCAGGTTCTGTCGTAGTTTTTAGTTTGAAGCAGAACTTCTAATTCTTTCAAATCCTCATGTTTGAAGTAGAACTTCAGGTTCTCTCAAATCTTCATGATTAATTTCATGACCTTATCATAAGATATAGTTTATTTGGATCTGAATAAAAAACTTTAAGTCTGATTTATGGATATGAATCTACAGGTTCATGTCGGCATTCAAACTTCTAGGACTACTAGTCCATAGATCAGTGAACTTTGAGTTCAAATTTAGAACTTATGGTTCTATTTTGTGATCCATTCACATAAATAGTATTCATAAATTCAATTCAATAAAAATAAATCATACACAATAATGAACAGTAAACAAACATCATGATTACTGTAAATAAAGCCTCCTAAACTAATTGCATGTATTCTAATAAATTGTATTTAATGATGGTTCAGATACCACAACTGTATTTGACACAGGGAAATAGCACAAGGACAGTGCAAGAAATCTGCGTAGAGAATCCGCACAGGGAAGGAATCCGCGATGGAAATTCGCGTAGAGAAGGAATCCGCAATGAGAATATGTGCAGGGAATCCATGTAGGGTCGGCTTTCTCCAGATTTCGTGACGAATAAGAAAACTAGGGTTTTATTCCTTCTCCTAGAGCTTCGTGCTAATAACATGTCATAAAATAAAGCACCAAGAGGGGGAGAGAGTAATAGGGAGGAAGGGAGAGATTCTTCTATTATCTCAAGTGTGTACAAATACAAGAGAGGAGGCCTATTTATAGGCAAAGTAACCTCCTCATTGAGGAACCCTAATTACAATAGGATTCTAACCCTAACTCATGTCATGTGGGCATCCACCCATGATACATATCTTATAACACCATCTACTTGTCCAAGCTCAACATAGCAACGTCGGAAAGATATGACACTCATGTTGGACCCAATACTACACTGAAACTTCTAGGGTACAAGTTTATTATACCCTACAATTCCAAATCCATTATTTCAGATAGTTCTTTTATTTTTCTTACTTATCAACATAAAAGATATGAAAAAGAAACGTCAACGATGATAATTGCATTTATTCAAAAGTGATCTAAAAAACATTAGGACAGCAGATCCATACCCATAAGCATGTCCTAGAATTTTAGAAGTGAAGAGTCCTATCTTTTACCCCCGTATTTGTGTCTATACCCATATCTGCGTCTGTGCATCATAGGTTTTGGCCTTTTTTCCCATAGGAATCAGCCAAAGGTGACCTCCTAGTGACTAGATTCAGTAGGCACCAAGCCTAAGTGGACGCAGCCGAGACAACTCAGATTCGGTCAATTTCTAAAACCATGAGAGGGCGCACTGAGATTAGCAGTGATTCTATAGGATCAGATCAGGTAATAAGCAATAATAATTGCCACAAAATTGACATTCATTTTAGCACTAAGAAATTAAAGATGAAATCAGCTAAGAACCACACCAACGCATTAATGAGGACAAGACTCAGTTGGTATCCACTCTTCAGTATAGAAATACATATTACTTGCCACTATGATACGTTTAAATACCACATAATGATAGAAGGGAGATCAACTCTTCTCTGAGTTGCTCTCTAGCTCTTTCTTCAGCTGCAGAGAGAAGTCGTCGTTGACATCATCATCATCCCAATCATCCTCCCACTGCTGCAGGGCTTCCTTTCCTTCTTCCTCATCATCCCACTCTGCAGAAATGAACAAAACAACTGAAATTTAAGGCATGCATGAATTTGGCAATTGGCGTACCGTACCAATGGCCTGCTGAACTACAGAATAATCACATACTGCACTATATATTATAATAATAAAAGAAATAGATACAGGATTAATATTACATGTCTCCATTATTCACCTTTTATAGGGAATGGTAATTCACATATTCACCTTTAATAGTGTGCTTGAAAGTTGGAATATTTAAATAAAGCAGCGTGCCTCAATGAGCATTTCAGTGCATTGTTCATACCTTCCCTTTGGAGTATGTAAGCACAAACAGATGTCTAAATGAGAATGTATGAGCTAGATGTTTAGAATCTCAAAAGTCCACAGATTATACATCATAGGTTAATTAAAATGTGCAGCTTATTACTAGCTACTGTAATTTTTGTCCCCCGTTTTGCTGTTGAAATGACAATATGTCATCATGTCATGAATTTAAATTGCAAGGGATTTGCAGTACAGGGAGTTTTGTCAACAATTTTTGGCAGATCAGACCAACACTCTTAAAGCTTTATTCATAAAAGGAATCCATGTCTCTCATATAGCAAGCTATGGTCATGATTATTTCCTTCCAATCTATCAAATCGTATATGAATGTTTGAATCATACATGGCATCTGATAAACATCAGTTCTGTTGGACATTTGTGCATCTTACCTACACATCTTACCTACGCACTTATGTACATATCCCTATTACATTCAACAGTCGAATTTAACCAGAAGTACAGGATGAGTTTTGAGTGTAGCAAGGATGAAGGCAGATACTCCGAATCCCATGTTCTCTAGAAGTGTAAAGCAAAAATTGGTTATAATTCATTCATCTTAAGTGTTTTCTGGATAGGGAATTTAGGGATGACCTAGTGGTAAAGGCTCCCCCTACCATCCCACCCACCAAGGATCGATCCTTGGTGGGTGGCTTTACTCCTCTCCAACTTGGCCACTGAGCCAAGTAAGCGAAAAAAAAAAAAGTATTTTCTGAGCAAAATACTAAGTTGATCTTAATCCTACTTGGTACAGTTGATCTTAATCCTACTTGGTACACTTCCATGCACTCAATCTAAATTTGACCAGCTATAGCCTAGATTAGGGTCACAACCCAACCACCAACCTCAATTGATGAAGATGGAACAAGGGCTGCTTCCTCACTGTGCCCACCCATTGTTGTCAACTTCGCCACAGGTCACAAGTAGAATTCCACATCTCCAAAAGCACTAAGGGCCCGTTTGTCACTTTACTAGTTTAGTAAAAGTCAAGTAAAGCCTCCATCTTTCAGATAAGGGGTCACATCAAAAGTACACTTTTTCAAAATCCCCCCATTCTTTTAAAAATAAAGTCAAAAAGCATCCTCCTTTCTCCACTAAAAGCCAAAAAAAAACTCTACATTTCTATATAAAAAGTCAAAAAAATTTCATACCAAACAACTAAAAACAAAATACCATCATGACCCATTTATAAATTATTCTCTCTTGATTTGATGCTTTACTTTTTCTTTATTTTATGGTAAAATTACCAAACAGGCCCTAAAGTGATTATGGTCTCATATCTACATGGAGACAAGGGCTCAAAGAAATAGGGCTGTCGTAAACCAGCTTCACATCCTAAGATTCTTCTACTAATACTAAAATTCCAAAATTATGATAAACCGTAGTCCACATTTTATTTCTTGTAGAAAGACTGTTGTGACACTGTGATGATCTTTGTCTAGCTAACAATGTCAATTACACTGTGATGATCTTTGTCTAGCTAACAATGTCAGTTTAGTCAACTTCTGAGCACTAACTTGGGTCCTACACAGCAACCACCTTTTCTCCTGCATAATAGGCTCGAGTTAGTACGATGCAATATTTTAGAGTTTACAACTTACTAGTAATTATGAGAATCACCGAGAAACTAGGCATTATTGCAAGCTATCTGCAGTTTACATTTATCAAGTTGAGAATCCTCACGACTTGGGGGGATGGAAACTTCCAGCCAATACTAAGGAAATTCATATGTATGCTTAAAAGTGACCATGCAAAAAAAGCTTTGGAAACAACTTGTCGAATTCATAAATTTGAATATTTACGCATCATTTTAGGATGAATTAAGGGTTTCATTAGGTGAATTGCATCATTATTCATCTAATTCCATCATTTCACGCATTTTCACCTAAAAACCTGAATTTTCATATTTTCCATACATTTTCTTCATTAACTTAGAATGTTTTGCAATTTTTCTTCAAAGAGTCCCAGTTGGAGAAAAACTTCGTCCGGATGGGTCCCGCTTCAATATAGGCTCTTCAGTATTTGATGTGTTGAATTAGAATATGCAGAAAATGAGAATTGAAGGCCTCTGTCATGGGACCTAATTTCAAGCACACATAGTCATCTTGGGCCCTGCATTGCTCAATTGAAGCTTGAAAAGAAGTAAATTAAAGAATTCACCAAGTAGACCCCACACACACGAAAATCAATCAAGGGGGTTCACTCATCATGTCGGTTGAAGAGTCCTAACTACAATAGAAGACTTCTCATATGGCCCACTATTCAAGCAAATGAAATGTCCCACATGGCAGGGTCCGCAGTAGTTGTAGTTTTGAAATTATCAATGGATAATTCAAAGAGTATAATTCTGATTGGAATAAAAGAAAAAGAGTTTGAATCATCCACATCTGATCTCCTTTCAAAAATGAATGTTGTGTAGAGATAGAGTCCATTTAAAATCAAATTTCAAAAGTTAATCTCGTTTTTCTCACGACAACTCATCTTCAAATGGTCATAACTTTCAATCTGACCATCGGATCGATGAAATTTACCTACCTTTGGAAAGCTAATTCAAAATAGATATTCGTGGAGCCCAAGAATGCGCAAATCGGAGCTAAATTGACAAAGTTATGGGCCCGGATATTGCCATGCTCTTTTTTAGGCGGGATTGCAATAAAATCCACACCGTTTATAATCCATTGCTGCACATCCCTTGTGGGACCTCATCTAAAGATTAGCCGAGCCATCCAGAGGTTTATAAAAGCTTCCACCCCATTCAAATTCAAAAAGGATAAGAGATGTACCTTATCAAAGAAGATAAACCAAGTCTGCAAAGAAGGTGTCCAGGTTCAATGGTTCAATGTATCTATAAGATAACCGGAGTTATAAAAGGAACAAAAAGGAAGCATACGAGAGATAAACCCTCCCTTGGACGTCCTCTCTCCTTCTCTCTCCTCTCTCCTTTTCCATTATTTCTTCCCTTCTTCTTTTCTCCATTAATTTTTATTTTTATTTTGGTAGCCTTAGGCCATGTCTAAGGACTTGTCTTAAAGGAGAATTTTTGTGAAGGAGAAGTTGTAAAGATGCAATTTTTAATGACAAATCAAGAATCATTCTTTGCAATGGCGGGCTAATTCTCTTGATTAGAGCGATGGATGAAGAAAAGTGAGTTCTTTTTATTTGTTTAGTAATTCTAATTTTTGTTCCATGATTATGTGCTTAATGATTGATAGGCTTGTCTTCGTGCCCTAGGCAAATCTCCATTCTTGATTTCTAAAAATAAAAATTAATTTTTGACTATTCATGCTTAGATTTGATTGGCCATGCTTAGGACTTAGATCTTTTGATGATTTATGCTTACTTTGGATGGGTAGTGCTTAAATTATTTTTATTCTTTTATGAGATGAAGTCTTGAGTTTTGAATTTTTATGATTAAAAAGGGATTTTAAAAGTGAAATTAAAAACATTGATTTGTCTTTGATTTGAAGTAAAAATTGGAATAAATTAGGGTTACTTGATAAATAATTTGTGGATGTTTATTGGATTCCTATGCTCTAATCACTTTCGTTAATTGGTAGTTTTCATATTTCTAAATTAGTTGTTTGCTTTTATTTTCTAAATACTCAAAAATTTCCTTAGCTGTTAGTTAATTAGTTTTCTTAATCTAAAAGTTTCTTTAATTAGCTCCCTGAGGGTTCGACCCATTCTTGCCATTGTCTCATCTAGGCAGCTATGCACTTGCGGCATTTTATGATTGATAAAGATCACATCACAACTTAATCAAGATAGCTAATAAAGAAGCTTAATTGGAGAAAGTGCTCCAACAAGTAACCCTTCCATTCTTCTCCTTTTTAGTGACACGTCATTTATATACGCCCATTTTTCTTCTAAATTTCCTACAACTTCATGGAACTACAGATTTCCCACACAACGGCAAAAAAAAAGGAACATCATCATTAACAGAGCCTAATCTCATCTATCCAAAGAACACAAAACTTCTATAATATATTAAATTACTTTTAGCAGTTTTCCCCTTAATAAAATATTTTCTTTGGCATCACCTTCTCCATAATTTTATCAATTTGCAAGTGTAGGCAATCTTCCTTTACTCTTCAATCTTATATTGATGAGTTTTGACTTTTGACATGCTTCTTCAAGACTTCTTCCATCAAGCTCTGAGAAATTTTAAATCTCCCAATCCTATTTCAATCAATGCAATATGACCCATCAAAACCATGATTTGTTTCAATTTCTCATCAAGAATATAGGAGTTGGCATCTGTTGAGAATGCAATATGACCCATCAAAACCATGATTTGTTTCAATTTCTCATCAAGAATATAGGAGTTGGCATCTATGATCTCAACAGGGCAAACATATGGTTAAACATGACGTAAGCAGAACTTTGTGTATCTTCCATCTTTGTGTTGATTTTGGCAAACCATTGTATCAATTGAGTGATGGCTCACAATCTCGTCCCTAGTTCCCAATAAAGTAGAAAAGGGAAGTCCTCCACTTTCTTGGTTACTTCTTGATACAGATGGACCTCAAGCCACATGTGTAGGGCCCACATAGATTTAGGATTTTAATTATAGTTATTAGTTTTTAATTTTATGATTGTTATTAGGAAAGTTTCCATTATTAGATTAGGTTTTCTTAAGCATTAAGTTTGTTTTCTTATTTATATGGCATTGTAGTGAAGAATTATTCAAAGAGTTGATTAATTGACTTGGGTTTTCCCCATTGAGGTGCGTCCTCGTTATCGTCTCTACGGATACTTTTGAAGTGTCTTCGGACACGTGCTTCGGCATAGATTGTGCTTCGGCACTTCCATGCAAGCCCTAACCCTAGGGCCTGCACCAGTTAGTATCAGAGCCGAACGATCCCTCGATCGTCGGCGTGATTACCCCTATCTAGCCATCCACTTGTCAATCCATACCCCAGCACCCCTACCCCCATCCACCGAACCCACATTATCACCCTTCCAAACTCCAGAAATCGCAATCGGAATCCCAACAACCACCCCAGCCGAGCCCTCCCTACCCTCCCTACTTTCCCAAAACCTACCATTCCCTACCAACCCATACCAGCCCACTGCCATCTCTCATTCCATCTCCGCCCCATCCCTTAGGGTAAAAAAAACCAGAAAGAAGCTCCCATCGAAACCCCAAAATAACCGTCGCCAGGACCCAATTCCTGACACCCAGAACCCAAATCCCATCTTCGAACCCCACTGCGCCACCCACTGCAACTCAACCCATTGCCGCCCTCTTCCAGTTCGGAACCCCAAACCCAAGAATATTAAAAAAAAAAAAAAAAAAAAAAAAAACCAGGAAGTAGCAGAGAAGAGGAGGATGACGTGTGTCGTGCACCACAGTCGTCCTACAACAAGCGCCGCCTAATCCCCCCACCTCGCCGCTATCACCCGCTCGCCATCTCTGGCACCACCGTTCTCTCCATTTGCCAGCACCTCCTCTCGCCTTCCTTCATCTCCTCTCTTCTTGTCAACAGAAACGAAAAGAAGAGAAAAAAAAAAAAAAACACTTTCTGCAACAAACCTGAGGGGCCATTCATTACACGTGCAATAGTGAGCTCTTGCTGGTTGGGCCAAAACTCCAAGCCAGGCCAGATTCAGGTCAGACTGGACCCATTTACAGCAAGGCCCAGAACCAAAGGTCCTTTGACATAGCTGAATCAATCAACAATTGAGAATTCTTTTTACGATATCAGAGTCATCCACCGTCAGATTTTAGATCCGTTTTCACCTACGCACTCATGGAAAGCAGATCTACACATCAGGTCAATCCATAATGAAATTCCATATCAGTAAATTCTACAATGCACTTCAAGAAGTCAGATATGCGTGAAAATAAGGATTATGGTATGCTGTAAAAAAATTATTTTCAGCAATTTCTTGATTGGAAACAAGAAGAATTATCCGTTATTGAATACTCTGACCAATTGTCAAGGCGCCAAGATACATGTGGAAAGGAGGATGATGAAGAACATGATTTCATTAGATTTGTAAGCGGCTTAAGACCGGACATAGTGGATAGAATGACTGATTGCACGAACATTCATTAGGCATATTGGGAAGCAATTCGTGTGGAGCGGATGCTTAAAAGGTCTCCTCTAGAAAAAGTTACACCTCAAGACAAAAGGTCATCACCATTAACAGCAGACCATGTTGAAAAACCAGTGGCAAAAGATATTCATACTGTGAAGCCAAAGCAAGACACTTCTATCGATATTGGTGATGTATAGGCAGCTATGGAAGAAGCATCAGTTGTTGAAACTCCCCATAGTAATTCTCATATTGATTTTGTATTTGGGGATCAAAAATGGAAATTTGGATATGAACAACAGCGGACAGTCAGAGATTGTGATTTCATGGTGCGTGTTCTACAAAGCATCCAACGGTTCAATTGCACATCAACACCAATTTCAGCCATCAAAAGCAGTTATGCATGGAAGTTGTACATGGAAGCTACAGATCAACCAACGAATCGAAAGTTCATCAGATTGATCTTTGATCTAGGTGGACTTTTACCGAACTCAAAGGTCGAGTTCTTTCCAAGCCGGGGAGAATGATACAGATAGACCTCAAGCCACATGTGTAGGGCCCACATGATTTAGGATTTTAATTATAGTTATTAGTTTTTAATTTTATGATTGTTATTAGGTAAGTTTCCATTATTAGATTCTCGGGCATTAAGTTTGCTTTCTTATTTATATGGCATTGAAGTGAAGAATTATTCAGAGATTTAATTAATTGATTTGGGTTTTCCCCATTGAGGTGCGTGCTTTTTATCGTCTCTGCGAAGACTTGTGAAGTGTCTTCGGACACGTGCTTCAGCGTAGATTGTGCTTCGGCACTTCTATGCAAGCCCTAATCCTAAGACCTACATCACTTCTTGCAATACAATTTTTAATGGAAATATCACTTTAGTGATAAGCTCCATTTTGTTAATGTAAAACAAATTGCCAACACTTAAGTTTTGCCAACCTAAGCATTCACACACAAACAACAAATGGCCCCATGATGTAGATAGCCCATTGTACAAACACCTACTCAATCCATGGGGCAAGTCAAGTTCTTTTTGAAGCTTGATACCAATCTAAAGAGAACATTTTACAGTACAACGATTAGACCAACTATGACCTATGGAGCTGAATGTTGGCCAATCAAGAGACAACACGTGTACAAAATGAGTGTGGCAGAGATGAGAATGTCGAGGTTGATGTGTGGAAAAACTAGGAAAGATAGACTAAAAAAATGTAAAAAAATGACCACTTTCGGAAGCATTCAGAGGAAGCATAAATAGGAGATGAAATAAGAGAAACTCGTTTGAGATGATTTAGACATGTCCAACACAAGCCAAAACCGACACTGGTGAGGAAAATTATTTCTATGTAGGTTGATGATGTAAGGATCAGAACCTAGAAAATATTCAGTTATATTTAATTGCTAGGGTTTCCTTAAATTCCGGTCTCAATTTGATAAATTAGGGCAATTAGATTAATTTCACGCATCATATTATGACATGCACTGCATATCTATATGCTATGGAATTGCTTGATAACAATGTACGAAGGGAGGACTCATGGTTTTCAAAATCGGAATCGTATCACAAATCGTTCATACCCATGAATCGAATCGAATCACGAATCATGTTGTGAATCGTAGGATTTTTTTTATTTTTTTTTTTTTGTTAGCCAAAGAAGGTTAAGATAACTCAATTGGGCAGATTTTTTCCCTAATCCTTATCCCTGATCACCTATCCATCCACCCTATCCCACTTATAGACTTAAATCTAGATGGGACCTATGAGTGCACATAAACAGCATGCAATCTCCTCCATTTGTCCAAGGGATAAGACTGTCCTAATAAATACTTGGGTACAGGGACACTGTGCGTCTTCTGGGTAAGTTTGTCCAAGGAAAGACTGTCCAGGTTATGCAGGTCTATCCACTGTTTGGTCTACATCCAAACCTCAAATAGGATTTGGTGGTGTTTGTCAAGTTGACTGTTTGTATCTATTTAAATTAAAACTGATTCTAATAAAAATGAAAAAGAATTAAAAGAAAAGAAAAAGGAGAAAAGTAATTATTCATAACCATCCATTTTTCCCATTTATAGTAGTATAAGTATAATAACAAGTAAGTTTATCATACAATCATATCAAGAACATCATGACATATATTAATATATATATATATATGAAATAAATGATATGTAAATAGTTAAGTAAGTTTAAAGTATCAAAATATATTTTTTGATTATCTTTTAATCAAAATATAAAAATAAAATAAAATCCAAGCCATCAATCTTATACAGTATGATATTTTTTAAAGTTAAAAAAGTGTTCTTGAAGAAAAAAAACCAAAATAGATTAAAAAAAAAAGAAGAAGATATAGATGATGCAATCCTAGGGTTAGGATGCCAGTGCCAGGGCACAATTGGGGTTCCCAAGGAACAATCACTCGATGAAGACAATCTCCACGAAAATCCACACAAGGAATTTTATTAATCAATTCTAATCTCTGAGATCATTGATCTCTACAATGCTATATTTATAATAAAAGAAATTTAAGCCCCAAGAAACAATCCTAATCAAACTAGGAAACAAATAATAATTCTACTAAATTAGAAACTATTCCTAAACACAACTTCTTAAAATTAATAACAATTGATAAATCAGAATGGTACGGGTCCCACATGTGGACCACGCCTCTTGTTGCAATAACGTGGAATTGCTGCTGAATCATTAGACAACTGAGGACTTAATTGTAATTTCATAATAAATACGAAATTATTAAAATATGTAGGTCCCACTTTTCATCCCTCTAATTAGATGTACATATACTTAATGAGACTTAAAATAATGGAAAATAACACGCATGCATAGGGGACCGGCAATGAGGATAAGTGATACAAGTAAATGGGGCCCAAGGTGGAGTGGTGGAGACCTCTATGGAACTTAATAATAAGAGTCAGCCAAGTCAAGGCTTAGGGTAGTAGTAGAAGTCTCCAACTGTATTTAGGAGTGAAAGTTTCCTGATGGAAAGAAATTAGGAATTCCAACTTTAACTCATAAAGAGTACTATTGAGGATAGGAAAGGGGAACCTAAGCTAATACAAGACAACACAGCACCTTGCTTCCAAACACATCACAAGACAAGCCATCTTGGCACAAAACACTCCACGGCAGGAAGAATAAAGGGAAAAGAGAAAGAAAGGGAAGGAGACAAGGAGAGGAAGAAAGGGAGGCTCAGCTAGAGGATTTTGGGATCTAAAGAAAGCATCATCTGCACTTTCACCATAATCATTGCTTGCAACCAGCATTATAGGTAGGTAACCAAGCACAGCTACAAGGTCCTTTGACTCCCTAAGTTTCTAGTAGAATCCATCATGAATTTTGTTGTTTTCAATCCAAACCCTAGAATTACTCAACCGTGCCTGAAGATGAATTTATTGGAACCTTAAAGAATAGTTGTGGATGATATGAAGGGATTATGTGATTGAACTCATGGTGATGCAATTCACCATGGCCCGAAAGCCATGGACTTTGAAAACCCATGGCCACCAAATTCTTCCCAGTACATAGTGAGGCTGGGGTAAGATGGGCACAATGTATGATGAACTCCCTGTTTTCTTAATTTCTTGTGTTGATAACTACTCTATTCATGTTCCTAGGAGGTTATACTAGACCCTGGATGTTTGTCTCTCATATGGCTTGACCTATTCTGCACCGTCTCATCATAGTCGAGTGTTGCGATGCCCATGAGAACCCTAGAATGAAATATAACAGAGGGCTGTGAAAACAAAGTTTTTAGTGATCCACAAACACAGTTTTTAAAATCAAATTTAGACCAAAAACTAAGAACATAATGAAAATCAGAGGCAACAAAAATCCAATTCCTAAAAATCACATATCTATAGAGTTTCAATGGACACTCAAATTCGAAATATAACAAAAGGAAAGCAAAGAACCAATATTGCATACACATGAAAGACAGGCACGCAGAATGCTTTCTTTCCAATTTTATGATGATCCTTTTAAGGCCCGAACTTAAATACACATTTGATACAGAGCAGAAAAAATAGGAAACCCAAAAAAGAATCATCCTAAGTAATCTAATTCCACTTTTCCAATATATAATCCAATTCAGCCGAAACCCCAAATTTGAGATCATCCAAATGAACCACTACCAATAAACAATTCGCCCAACTTCCTTTCCAAACAGTATTGGCAACTACAATTAGGATTAGTTAGGTTTCATAACAATGCAAGAACAAATGAAACAAAAAACAATGTAGACATATCAATTCCAAGGTTTTCGAAGAAAACCCACATCCACAAGAACAAGAACTAAGTTAGACAAAGAACAATGAATGGTCTTAAAAACGAAGCCCATAAAAATATGAACTTTATCGATCTTGAAACGGTTATGTTAGGAAGAGGGAATTACCTTCATTGATTTCGAATTCTTCGAACTCATCGTCGTCTTCTAAGAGATCAATCTTAGCATCTTCGCTCGCTACCTTTGATTCGGTCGCCATCTCAACAGCAGAAGAAGAATCGATCCACTAAACAACAGCAGAAACAAGAGGTTGAATTGAATGAAGAGACCTCTGACGTTTGTCTCACAAGAAATCCTCAAACCCTACGGAGATTGGAGAGTGATTCTTTCTTCTTACTGTCCCAAATAGGTGCAACTTTGGGCCGGGCCGCCCAGGCGTGACATGGCCCAGCACAAAATAATCCGGCCCGTAGGCCCGCACGCAGGCTGTGTTTTGACCAGACCGGGCCAGCCTGGTTCGGCTCAAAAGACGGGCCGTGCTTGGCAAGGGAGCCCTGGGCTGTGGCACGGCACGGCCCAAGACTTGGTAGTGCTGTGTTGGGCCGTGTGCCTAGGCCAACGCATTGCCAGCATGACATTTATATATAAGAAAATGCTGATGTTTTATATAAATAAAAAATTATAATTTAAAATAATTAATTTTATTTTTACTTATAAATTTACATCAATGTTTGTACATTTATTTTAATAGTTTTAAATTTATTTCTAGTTGAAAATTCTAAAAGTCTATAAAATTTCTTTCAATTTATATAAAAAAATTTAAAAGAATTAGGAGAAGCATGTGGGCCCGGCCCATCGGGGGACAACCCAGCATGGCTCGACCTAAGCTGTGCTGGCCTGAACCCAACCGAGCTGGGCACGGCACGGCCAGGCACAGCTGGGCGGGCCTCAAAGCGGGCCGTGCTACACCGCTAACCCAACCTCTAGGCCCCTCTTTACCAAAAGAAAAAAACCTCTAGCCTCTAGTTCTAGGTCCCTATGCCGTGCAAAACGGTAGTTTCCAACCGCGGGCCCCACATGGATGGATGCAAGCAAATAGTGTCCGGATCTTTGGGTATTCCTCCCCGGTTTTTTCCTGAAATTCATATTTAGCCGTTGTAAATTCATATTTTTTAAAAATTGTTCATTTTAGTAAATCTTTAGGTCCGGCCCCTTTCATTGGATTTTGAAATTAGTACCTAATTTATGGACAATTAGCTATGCACACTAATATCAATGTGAAATCATAAGCAAGATAGACCTCAGTGAGGAATTCTCAAATCTGCAACAATAGTAAGGAGTTCTCAAATTCCTAAAAATTTTTATGGATTCCTCATGTTACCAAAAGTGCTATGAGGTTTTAGTGGAGAAAAATCTTGAGTTAAAACGGTGGAATTGAAATCTGAATGATTCAAAATAAATGCATTCTAGATATATAGGATACCACAAATTTTATATCAATGTAAGGATTTTCCAATGTTGGATTCGTGGGTTGATGAGAATATGTGATAAGGGGTATGCAAAGATTGTGTTAATCATTCTTTTATAAAATAGTTAATCCAATGGTGGAGCAAACTCGGACAAATATAAAATTTGAGTATTACCCATTTACTTGAAAGGGGTTTATTTTGACTAGTTCAACATGTATTAAAAGCTTATTAGGTGGGCCCCACTGTAGAGTTCCGGCTCTTTCTTTCACTACCTCAGAAGATTTGACTTCTAGCCAATAAGGTTAGGGTTATCAGATCCGCAAGGTGTGGGGCCCATCTGGTAATCTATGGTGAGACCTTTTTTTTTTCACTTTCGGAGAGTTCCCAACTCTTTAGACTAGACTAATCCTTATAGGTCCAAAGTAAAGCCGAGTACACTCCCATGTAGCTCAAGTGTAGTAGTGCAGTTTCGAACCTACAACCTCCGAGTGCAAACCATGGTCCTAGGCCAACTGAGCTACCACTTGGGTTATGGTGGGACATATTTAAGGGCTAGCTTATATGGTTACTCTCTGTTAGGTTTGGATTGGGTGCCGGACTACCAAATAGACTCTCCCTTCTGGTTGCCCCATTAGAGGTAGGGGTACACAAAAAATCTGTCGATCCGTGAAACTGATCCGATCCGATCCGATCCACGTATTTTAACCAATCCGAAGATAAACGGATTAATAACAAATTGAAAATCTTGTAATCCGTTAGCAACGGATGGGTGACGGATTTCACCTTCAATCTGCACATTCAATCCTATTCGATCCGTTGATATTAAATATAAATAAAATAAATTTAAGGGTTCTAATTATAAGTTAAGATGTCTAAATATAAAATAAGAAAAAAAAAAATTTAAGGGGTCAAATATGAGATTTTTTACAACATGTTTGATCTTTTTCTTTAAACATTAGATTGAACGGATTAATCCGATCTAATCCGGTCTTTCACGAATCAGATCGAATCGGATTGGTTTTCAACAGCCACGGATTGATAACGGATTCCAAATTCATCAATCCATAGGCAACGGATTAGTGACAAATTTGGCCCAATCCACACCAATCTGATCCGTGTACACCTCTAATTAGAGGTGTCAATGACCTCTCAATTATCTATAGACATGATATAATATGTTTGGGTTTGAAGTATGGACCCATTTTGGATATGGTTGTTAAAACTTTTATTTCATGGCCTGAATTTAGGTGGCCATCAATGACCATATCCATTTCTTCTCGGATGAGAAAAGTAAGTTTATAAAGCCTGTCATATGTCTTATTTTAAAAATAGTTAAAAGCTATAGCAGTTCATACTCCAAGGATCCGTTTGTTTGCATCAAAATGCATAGAATTTGAATACATGTGGTGGCTAAAAATGAAGATCAAATATAATTTTTTTTTACCATTAAATAGAAGGGTAAAGTTCTCCTACAAGTAGGTTGCATGTTTCTCACATGCAGGCCACTTCATAGGACACACTTAGATGCCTACTAAGCAATGGAGAGTAGGGGTACATGGAAAGGTGTCCTTATGGATAGGGTCAACAGAAAAAAGTCAAACCCATCATCATGGATAGGGTCAACAGAAAAAAGTCAATCCCATCAGGTCATCCCAGCCCCCAAACGGGTGAGAATTTATCTTTGTTAAAGACTGCTAAAGCCATATCCAAAGTGTAAGTTTAAGAACAATATACCCATGTGTGAAATTGCCAAGATGGACATCACTCTTATTTTCATTCCTCATCCAGTTTCTCTCTACACCCACCCACCCAGCCCAGCCACCACCGCCCCCTCCAGCAACACCGCCAGAGGGGGAGACGGACAGGGAGAGAGAGAGGGAGTGGGTGGAGGCTAGCAGGAAGAGGGAGTGGGTGGAGAGCGACAGGGAGAGGGAGGGCAGCGTGTGGAGGCAAAAGGGATAGGGATGGGGAAGAAGGGGAGTGAATTGAGAAAATGAGAGTTGAAGGATTTGGGTATTTTGAGAACAATGGGGTGTGTAGAAAGGGATTTTGGAGATCTTTTTCACTTAATTTAGGTGTGTAGAGAGAAGGGGTGTGCTCAAAAAAGCTCGGGTGTGGCATTGGGGCATTATCAGCTCTCTTTTTGTTATTCTCAACCAAATTTTAGCACCTGAGTAATGAAGTGCTGCAAAGCAATTGTACAACTCCCTTTCTTTCCCTTTTTTTTTTAAGTTTTTCACAACAACTTCCTTTCTTAATTTTGCATGAATGAATTACAAACCTAATTTTCAAAAAACAGCAATACACTTTCTTAGTGCTTTTTTCTTTGTTCAACATTTCCGCTGGGAAGGATGAAAGTTCTACAATTCAACGACGTTGAATTATTATAGCGATACAGATGCACATGTCTCATTTAAAGAGCGGTGGTCATGGGCTGGGCCAACCACTATTGGACCTAGGCCAGCTCGCTTTGGGCTAAGTTTGGGCCTTAGATTTTAGTTCCTTTTTGGGTCTAGATCTTAAATTTGCGTACTTTTAATATTTACCTTTGGCTTAGATTAAGTGATAGAAAGCCCAAAACGCCAGCTGGCTCCCTCTAAACAAGAGATGTAATCATATAGGGTTTTCATTTGAATGTAAGGTTGTTTATATTTGAATTTAAGATCTTTATGTCATTTTCTATTGTTAGAGTTAATTGGGCTTTGACCGGACTCGGGCCTGATTGACTAAGTGGGAAGGCTTGGGAGTGACATGTTTGAGCCAAGAACTTATGGCCAGCATTGGACTTGGCCAAGCATGGGCCTTTGTTTACAATCATGTTGGGCCCGAATACTCCCCAACCTGGCCCAATGCAGCCATGAACGCCCTCAATCTTAAGCGAGGAGTTTTTTTTTTTTTCCCTTGCTAAGAACTAAGCAAGGATTTGTTGCAGATTTGTCATATCCTTCACCATCCTTGTGTTGGAGTCCTGTAAGTTGGATTTTTGGGAGGATCATTTTCATTTGCCTTGCCCTTCTTTTTGACACCAACGTTCCACTTCTAAATATGTTCATTTTCAAAATTCATATTTGGTGAACGTGTGAGAAACTCAAGTCTTGGACTTGGAGTAATGAAATGATGCCAAATTCTCCCATTCCTAAGTTTCTTGAGTTTCATGCATCCTAAATTTGATAAATTCCTATTTCAAAACTATTAATATATCTGACTGGAACTACACCTTGAATATGTAGGCCGATCAATAATTTCCAAGGGTTTATTTGATGGAAATTCATGTTTGCTGAATTCTAGGACTCAATTTGATGGGAAGAACTTGGGAGTTCATGTATGTCCAAGATTATATACAAATTAGCTGAAACCATTATGACAATTGAAGTCGATGAGATGCCACAAAGAAATTCATTCCGTTATCTTAGCTTAATAATTAGTAAAGATAGAGAGATTGATGAAAATATCAAATATAGGATAAAAGTAGAATAGTTGAAGTGGAAACTTCTTCTCGAGCGTTTTGTGACTGACAAATGGTAAAAACATTGAAGAAAAAATCTTACAAGACAGCAATTAGACCAGCTGTAAACGCTGGAGCCAAAAAAAAAAAATATATATATATATATATATTTTTACAACCCAGGGTATCTCCCACCTAACCCACAGGGTATCTCCAACCTAACCCAACACAAAGCCTTTGGCCCTAAGTCCGAGGGACACTCGATTCTGAACATTCGAAAACTAATCATTAGGAGCACATGCAAACCCGTGTACAAAACTATGGAGCAAAATATTGGTCATTCAAGAAGCAATAAATGTACAAAATGGATATAGTAGTAATGAGAATGTTAAAATACATGTGTGGTAAAAGTAGGAAGGTTAGCATTATAAATAAGCACTTTCAAGAGCATTTAGGGGTACCATCAATGTGGGATAAAACTAACACATTTGATATGATTTAGGCATATGCAACGTAAGCCGGCAATGACACCGATAAGAAAAAGTTTGGCTATGCAGGTTAATAGCCCACCAAGGGAAAAGTAGGCCAAAGAGGACATGAATGGAGATAGTAAAATTAGATTTAAGATGTACAACTCATCTAAGAATTTATCTCGTGATAGATCAAAATGGAGCCAAAGCAGAAATGGATCCAGCCAAGTGCCATCTGAATCTCTGTTCCTTATTCCTTCCCATTGCACGACTTCTAATTCCATTTCATTTTAAGAGATTCGAGCTACTATGATGACTAGATATGGACATGGATACTGAAATAGATACAGAGATCTCTAGGACATGGATAAAGATATGGGTTTAATATTTTCTAAAATATTTCCACTTTTAACGGAAATATCACTCTCAACATTTCTTCCTAATATTTTTTAATATTAAAAAGTAAGAAAGCTGAAGTAACTATATGAAGTAACAGAGTTGATAAGTAAGATATTTGAACATATCGAGTACCAACAACATTGGTCCCATATGGATACGCTCACCATGTACAAGAATATTTTCTAAAATTGGCCAAAACCTAGACAAGAACATCTTCTAAAATTGGGCTTTCTCCATATTGGTCCCATATGGAGACCTGTTTTTCATCCCAACTGGTAAATGTTTGCCACTCTCCTACAATCAAGGCTAACCTTCAAAAGAAGTGAATCAGAGGCTCACATGCACAGATGAAGCCTTTACAATACATTCACCACAGGCACTCATCATACAAGTAAACCTGTCCGTGGGACTATCGTAACCAATAATTGGAACAAAAAATGCGCAATATTATGAGTTCTCATCTTACAACAGCAAGATTAAGCTAAACAAGAGGATTAAGCGAAACAAGAAGATTACCCACCAACAAATTCATTCTAGTTTGACTAAAGCAGTTCAGATATATCGTCCCATACTTATTTTGCAAGGTTATACACAGCAACCGGTTTTTTATTCCATCACCGAAGAAAGAAAAGTCTGATATCTAAAACAGAAAGTGCATCTCACCTGCATGATATATCCAACTGTGAAATAACTCAGTGATGAGATCCCTCTTAAGAATTCAACTTCAACAGGCAACCACTGTCATATTTGAAAACCTTGCAGCATTAATCACTCACAACCATGCTGGGTTCTTGAGTGGAGTAACAACGGCCTTCACTTGCAAATAGTTACTGAGGCTGTAAATACCCTTCTCTCTACCATTGCCGCTCATCTTGAAGCCACCAAAAGGAATTGCAGCATCAAAAACATCGAAACAGTTAACCCACACTGTCCCAACTTTTAATGCACGAGTTAGAGTGTTGGCAGTATCAATATTGCTAGTGAAAACGCCAGCCGCCAGCCCATAACGAGTGTTATTCGCCCTTCGTACCACATCTTCAAGGTCCCTGTTATCGAGTAGAGAATAGCAGAAAGGAAGAGAAACCTTTGATAAAAGATTATATACAATGCTTGGCCAAATTACACGCCAAGCATTTTCAGCCCAAGTGAGGCATATTTTTCCAAAATATAGATCATTATAGTACCAAAGAAAAGCAATAGAACAAAAACCACCATAAAAATGCCCCAGACTTAAGATTGGTAGATTTTACCAATTCAACTCAAAACTTCCAGTCACATTACATCTCAAGTGTTCATTTGATAAGCCACCATCAGATGGCTGAGACAGCATGATAAGTTGTTTTTTATGCATCACCATCCACATTTGCGACTGGAGTGACATGATTACATAAGGTGGACCACACCAGTACTTATGCCTTACCAAATGAACTGTTGATTTGCTTGGACAGTATTGTAAATTTCTATTACACGAATATGTATCGGACTCTCATAGCTTACTTGAATTTTAAGATGGACTGCACAGGGCCGAAAATCTCATCTGTTGCTATCCGCATGTCATCCTAATTAACATATGCATTAAAACCAGGTTTAGTCCTACCAAAGGTTTATCAATCCCAGAACATTATTAAAATTTGAGGTAAGCGATACCTTGACATCTGAGAAGACAGTAGGCTGAATAAAGTACCCTTTGCTGCCAAGTCTATCACCTCCTGCTTCAAGGGTGGCACCACATTCGATTCCAGATTTTATGTAGTTCATGACCTTTTTAAACTGCTCTGAGTCAATCTAGAATAGTAAAAGAAAAACAGTCACCATTCATGTAAACTGGTAGGAAGAAGATACTGCATGCAAACGAAAATAGACCAGAAGCAGTGTTATTATTATTAGCATAAACCATATTCCATAAAATTCTGGTAGCAGAGCACTAAAAAGTAGCACTCAGAACTTGTTTGGCAAGATTTTGTTACAACCTACATGTGAAACAGGAAGCATCTTAAATTCATCTTATTATATTAGAAAGGAAAAATACAACTGCAGGTCACAACTTTTTGAGCTTTACCCGCTCAGCATAATCTAGGGCGTCTGTTTGATGCACTTCGTCCCAAGACTAGGACCCGCAAGTCCTGATGGTCCCACATGATCTCTGATTTTGCAGAGATCCCTATCCTTCATTTAGATAGTCTCTAAATTAGTAGTGTTGCTTAGTTTGCTTAATAGACTTGCTTTCTAATTTCTATTTTAATTAGGATCAGATATTTCCTTATTGATTATTTAGAAACAATGCTCCTCTATATATATAGAGAAGCCTTTCATTGTAAGGTCAGGCTTTGTTCAATTAATGCCAGTTATTGTGAGTTTTCTCTCTTGCCTGGTATGGTTTCTGTTGTGCCCTAGGGCTGGAATCCTTTGGATTCGATCAATCTCCTGGAGATTGGTCTACACTTCTGATCAAGGATCCAGGGCTGCACCACTGTTTCATGTAGATTTGTACTTCTAAATATGGTTAAAATTGAAGAAACAACAGTGAATATAAAAAATGGCCATAAAATGATCTCTCCTTTCATGGAAAATGAATCAAGGGGAGATGAGAAATGAATATCCAGCCATCACACTAGTAGTTCAAATCCCAGGAAAGTCACGGTCCCATATGCATCTCCCCTTATATCCTGCACTACTCACCACTTTAATAATCCTTTATTAGAGCCCCTTTGATCATGAGTTCCGATGTATTCAATTCCATGCAAACAAACGGACCCTTTAGAAATTAGAATCAATACCATAATTCCAGGTAACTCTAAAAGAACCCATACTTCGAAGAGAAAACTAGAAATTTTTTAGGGAGACAATGAACAAATTTTATAATGACGCAATAGTTTTCAGTGGAAATTACAATGATTGGTTTCAATGGGATACAAGATGAAGGTCCAATATTTAAATGCAATGGTGAGTACTTTTCCTTCACAATTTTTTAGGGATTGCTGTTGCACTGCAAGGCTAAAGCCCAAAAGGCTCCAGTGAACAGAGCAAGTCGAACAATCTTGATAGCAGACTTGCATGAACATCGAAATTATAAAATCTATTTTATAAAAAGGGTCTACAAAATTTTGTTGTATGGTTTTTGAAGACATATAACAGTGCCCTACTATTGGATCACACGCCATAAAGGAGTGGTATGCTGACATCTTAATAGAAATATGAAACTGCCAACATGTTGGGAGTCTTATCACATAAACATATAATTTAGTTCACTGAACATAAAAATAGTAATAGAGGAAGATATGTAAATAATATTATATAAATGTTTAATTATATCTAAATGCAGTAAAGGTCTCTTCCAGACCTGCTCAACACATAGTTGAAGCAGTTGCCCAGCATTATTGATAAAACTAATCAATTTAGAAAAGAAGATGACTCATAAAGCCCATAGCCTTTCATGCGTTAACAACAAGAAGGAATATGATGCGTCAACTTTCTCAACTAAATGGAAAGAGAAAAGAACTATCAAGTGTTAAGAGAAATTTACCTGAGGACCTTGTTCAACACCCTTTCTGAAGGGATCACCTACAACACGCTTCAAAGCACGGGCTTTTGATTTCTCAACAAACTCATCATATACACGTTCATGCACGAATGTACGAGAACCAGCACAGCAACATTGGCCCTGTCAGCCACTCAACCTCAGTCACTTAATTTGAAACTGTACAGATCTAGGTAAGTTGTAATGTGAATTTGATGAATGCACCTGATTGAAAAACAAAGCAAAGTGTGCCAGTTCTACTGCCTGATCTACATCAGCATCCTCACATATAATGAAAGGAGATTTCCCTCCAAGCTCTAATGTCACCGGCTTGAGATTGCTTTTTGCACCCAATTCAAGTACAACCTTTCCTGTATTTGTCGATCCTGTGAAAGCAAGCTGTGATGAAAGAGAAGAGTTACTTCTTACAGAGAGGAGATAGATTAATTTTAACAGATATACAAAGTGTCAACATGGAAAAAAACTGCTTGGGATTGATTAGTTAGTAATATTTCCACCATTGCTTTTGCCAGATTTTTTTTTCTTGTATTACTAGAGAAAAGGATAAAGGGATTTGACAATTGATGAGTAAATGAGAATAATTTTATGGTCAAACCTGCCACCATTTGGCCTTGTCAATAGACTACCATTTTTTGCTCATGCCCCAGTTAGCTCATGTGCCTTGGATTCACCTTGCACTTGATTACCATGTTATATAAAATCCTACATTTGTGTGTTGAATGGTGATATTCCAACTGAATCTAATGAAAGAAAATTGATTTTATGTTTAAATTTGCATTTTTCAATTTATAAATCTTAAGATTTATACTGTGCCCAACCTCATGATTCCTTAAAAGAAGGCAAGGATTTCTCATTTTCTTCAAGACCACTGCTAACAGAATGTTCATTTTGTCTTTTCTGTCTTAGATTTTGTCTTTCTCTTTTATAGTTTTGGGCCTTTAAAGAACAAATAAAATCTTCACCTCTTTCTGATAAAAGATTGTTACTATTGACAATTTATTCTCTTTCCTTTTCTGTGTTCAGTTGGTTGGTTGTCAGTACAATCGACTGTCAATTAACTGTTTACCAAAGTATGATGCAGTCAAGGAATTCCAAAGTTTACGTATGTCATCATGGTTAATCTATATACCATACCTAAGATACACATGGCAGTTGACTGGAAGAAAAACATTTAGTCAACCTATTGACTAGATGGGCTTGGAATATATAAAATAATAACTTCAAAAAATACTCCTATGATGACAATGTTTGGGTAGCCAGTATTGTATGTAAGAAACCGTAAGTTCACCTAGCGGCTTGGACATGCAGCAAAGATGTGCTCAGCAGATTAGGCAATACAATCGCAAGAGAGCATACATATAGGCGTGGGGGTGTGTAGATGTGATTCATGTAGAATGGATAAGGCCCAGTCCAATAGGATCCATCAGAACAGGGCCCGACTCATGAACATACATATCTCACGTGTGGGATTTGGCTAGATTGGGTCAACAATGTATATTATTTTATTCCTTTCTTAGCTAGATTATAATCTCCTTATTTAGTCAGATTGTTTAATTAAATCTGTAATGGCCTCAATTAGTGATCACGTTAGAACATATGAAAACATCTCTTAACGTGGATGGGTTTCCAATTAATGAAAACATCCCTTTTCATATGTTCTAAGTATTCTCCATCCTCTGATCACCTTTACAACTCAGTGATAATTTCTTCCTTACAGTTCACCAAGTTCTCAATGAAAAACAGTAACACCTACAAAATACCTTGTCCACATCCATGTGACTGGCGAGAGCTGCACCAGCAGTTGGCCCAAATCCAGAAACAACATTCAAAACACCTGAAGGAAGCCCAGCCTGTAATATAGAAATACATATGAGAAATGAAAACTTGTCGGAACTACACTTATCAATATGCTAATCTAACATGTATGACCATGTTAGTATTTGATGCAATGCTGCTTCACCTGAATGAGGTGGTTTACACAAATTGCCATATGGTTAAGGAAAATTTATGGCTAAATCAAATTTGCACGTGCATTAGTTGGTTAGGAGCCTTTTTAACACCATCATTCTGAGGGTTTTTTTTTTTTTTTTTTTGGCTACACTAGAGATCTGAACTCACACACCCATGTCCCTGGCCAGCTGAGCTACAGCAAAGGGAAATCATCAATCTGAGAATCAACCACAACAAACTAATGCTAAAATTTTCTCTCTTATGTGCGACTAGCTCACTTCTTTTTTTTCTATTCTTATTAAAAAGATAACATTGAAAACTTGTAAAAATAGGGGAAGGGAAATACACATAAGGAACTGGAATCATTCAAAACTGACAGTTTGGACTAAGAAAAAGGACAACACTCTAAATAGGGTGTGTAGTGTAGCAAAAGCCAGAGACAAAATTAATGGCAACAAGTTGTAGACGATCATGATCTTGAACACTGAAAACTTTATGAAAGATGGATACTATGAGCTCAAAACCAGAGCCCAAGCATAGAAAGCAACAGTTGGAAAGATCTGCAACTAGTGCCTTTCCCACAGATCATTCACTAAAACATCAGCTACAATATGAGCACTTGATAGAGACTAGAAAACAGATTGAGATTTAAAAGCAGAAAGACTTCAAATTATAAAACTCACGAATAACAGATCATGGAACTCTGTGCCAGACATCCATTGCCAAGCAATCACATAAAAATTGATTTTACCTCTTAGTTTTGCCTTAGTACAATTGTAACCATTCTAGTAGTATAGCAAGGTTTATTTCATTTCTACTACCTGATTAAATTTTTAGTATCTTTCTAAGTATGTAAGCTATGATACAACGTCAATAATCAATATAACTGTACTGACATGTTAAAATATCAAGTTCATTTTAAATGGCTGCTTCAGAAACTTTATGTCAATGTCCATGTGAATTGTTAATATTTAATCCATGTTAAATTGTGGACAGATTTTCCCATTATAGCCTAAAATGATACAAGTGACCAGATATATGTTTTAATTTGTTTCAAAGTTCAAAACAGTTTCTTCTCTATGAAGCATATCAAATCAAAGATAACAAGGGTATCATTTGATAGGAGTTAATTTTGCTACGAAATCGGCAGGAAAGAAAATCGTAATAATCTTCTATTTCCAGGAAAATTTTATCTAATCAAATGATGCGCTTCATTATGACCTCTGCAATATGATTGAGCAATGCATTTATGGTAAATACTAAAGATTAAAGACATCAAACAAATGCATAAAATTAGGCCAGCAGAATATAATCACTAAGAGTCATTTAAAAAAAAAAGGTTTAAAACATATATTAAGAAACACATAAAATTAGTTTCTAAGCTTTATTGCCAGAAGACTATAATCATTAAGGAGTCATTTAAAAATGTAAACACGGGGAAGAAAAAATCAATAAAGTATGCTCATAGAAACGTAGTAAATCCCAAGGTCCTCACACCAACCTCATACAGTAGTTTTGTCACGAAGAGAGCAGATAAAGGTGTCTGCTCTGCAGTCTTTAGTACAACAGCGTTTCCACATGCCAATGCAGGACCGACCTTCCATGCATACATAAGAAGTGGGAAATTCCATGGAATGATCTGTCCAGCAACTCCAATCGGTTCATGCAGAGTATGCACATGGTGTGGCCCATCAGCTGGAACAGTGAGACCATGAATCTTATCTGCCCAACCTGAGAATTTAAAAGGAAGCTTTAGAGTTACATCTGTTTCTACCTTACTGCTGAAACATTTTGAGCACATCTAAACCAAGTGCATTCAGCGTCATATGCATGTTTTATTTCTCCTACCAGCATAATACCGGATCAAACGGGTCAGCATTGGAACTTCAACCAAGGCTGCTTGCTCAAATGGCTTCCCATTATCCCATGTCTCAAGTGCTGCAATTTCATCATTGTGCTTTTCAATCAAATCTGCGAAGCGCAAGAGAATGCGCGACCTTTCCTGGACAAAGTAGAAAATAAACATTAAATCCCCAGTAAAATGTGTGAAAAAGATTGTGCATGTTTGGAAATATTACATATGCAGCCATCCTTGGCCATGGACCCTCATCAAAAGCCTTGCGAGCCGCAGCGACCGCCCGATTCACATCCTCTGCATCACCTTCAGCAACATGAGCAATGACCTCCCCAGTCCGAGGATCTAAGGTCGGAAAGGTTTTCCCTGAGGCCAATGAAAATTTCATCAGTTTCACTACATTTTTTTATAGGCATCTGTATCACTCCAAAAGGTTTTGGATAACTAAATACTAAAGCACACATGACCAGTGTCCATGAGAACAATCCTTGGTAAATTCCAAAGCACTCAGTATATGAAAAATCTTCAGGGGGCCAAAAAAGCTATTTATATTATTAATTTAAATTTGTTAATAATTTTAATATAAGTAGAATTCATATCATTAAAAGGAAATTCTTTGGCTCAAAAAAGAGCAAGGAGCCATCAAGCTCTACATCAAGTGATGGTTAATCTTCTAAAAATAAGAAGATGTAAACTGAGTTATAATATCACAACTACTATTAAGGAAATAAAAGGTCATATTCAAGTTTATAAGAAAAATGATAAGAAAATAGCTCACCTGATGCAGCATCAACAAACTGCCCATTAATTAGCAACTGGGTATGGTTGACTTGAACAGGTGGTGTAATTGGCTCTTCAGCTGCAGCAGCAGTTCCATACCTACAAATTCCTCTTGTCCAACTAGAGTTCCTGCCTGAATTATATTTTGCAAGAAAATCAGTATAAAACTACCCAAATAATTAATTAATTAACTCATGCAAAAAGAATGAGAGCATTGTGATGGAAAAATAAAGCACATATTTATAGAAAAGAAAGAAACAGAACAGTCATGAAATAGTGAAATAAAATTAACTACCCTATAAGGAGTAATTCCATTTCTACTTTTCCTCTCATGACAGCAACTGAAGATAATTATAATATCTTGACCAAACCTAACATTTGAAAACCTGACCAACTTAACCAAAATCCTTAAAACCATTAAGACAAGAAACATTATAAAAAACCAACTAAAGTCCATGACTCTTATATTACTAATCTAATCAACCCACTATCAAAGCAATATCCAAGAATATGATGAAACCATAAATAAAAAAGTTAAAAAAAAAAAAAAAAAAAAAAAAAAGAAACAGAGAGGCTAGAATACTTGTAAGATCTAACCAGCATTGTTCTTTTCTTTTGACCTAACCAATTAACAAATCATCCAAAAATATAAATCCTTAAAAAAAACCACAAATCTGTGCGGGGACAGTGACAACAGAGACTGCAAAATTCATCTGTATTCTTGTAAGTGGATCGTACCTAACGCTAGAAAATCCAAATAAGATAATCCTAAGATAATCCAAACAACCCAAATTCCAGGAAAGACAACAAGGAAGGCAAAATTCAAAAGCCTTTGAAGCGGGGACAAGAACCAAAATCCAACACCACACAGAAAACAATAAAACACTGTAAATTTCAATGGAAAAATCGGTTTTCTTATTTCATCAACCATAAATTACAGAAGTAGAACTTCCAAGACAACACAAAAACATCATCCGATTGTAAGATCGGAATGAGATGATTCCTGATACAGTAGCGATTGGACCACTGATCGATCTAAAAACCAAGTGTTCAAATCTCAGCCTCTACACATTCAAAGATGGAAAATTTTCAAACTGCAATCATATTTGGAAAAAGGCTCAAACTTTCACAAGCAGCTAAAAGAAAAGTAAAATCCCCACTCTATCTAAGATCAAGAGCTCTTCATAAAGATTCGAACTTTTCAAAGGCATTCAAAACAAAGACGAAGAAAATAAATTCCACCCAAACAGAGATCGCACTTCATAAAGATTCGAACTTTCAGTCGTTCCTCACTTCCAAATAGAAATTCCGCTTTGGATTATCAATCTTCTTCCAAAGGCAATCAAAAAAAAAAAAAAAAAAAAACCAGAGAAGGTGAGAAAGCAGAGATCAACAGCCCTTCATAAAGATTCCAACTTTTCAAAGTCATTCAAAAGAAACAACAAAGAAAATGACAATCGTCACTCAAAAAGCAATCGAAAGAAACAAAGAAAACGAAAATTTTGAGGTTTTACCATGAAGGAATCGAGAAGATGGAGAGGAGGAGAGGAAGGTACGAGAGAGAAGAGACGAGATTCTTCTAGCCGCCATGGCTGTGAAATCTTGAGCTTCAAATGAAGTTGCAGAAAGAGAAGACTCAGAAGAAGGGACTTGTCACTCTGCTCTCTCTCCGTATAGAGTATATTTCTCTTTCTGAGTAGGCTTTTATTAGGGTTACAATGAAAGAGAAGGAATTTGCAGAGAACGGATTTATCAAAGGTTGGAGATGTGACAGAGAAATGGAAGAAGGAGAGAATGAAAGAGATATCTATATATAAAATATTAAGAGAGGTTTGTCGCGTTGAAGCTTGATCCGCTATTTCGCACTTTTTATTCGGGAGAAAGGATACGGGATCCTCCTAAAATGTTGCACGACGCCTTCCTAATTTTACTACTATACCCTTTTTTTTACTGTAAAATACGATGGTAGAGATTGCGAGGTATTATTGGTCCTACTACCTATGCATGTAGATTGGGTTTTGACTTTTGAAATTCTAAATATATATATATATATATATATTTTGTTTCTCTCAAGCCCTTTTGGATGTATGGTTTTGGATGTATGGTGAATAATTATCGTGAGGTGAAGCATTAAATTAAAAAATATAAAGTGTTATGATGGTATTTTATTTTTAGTTGTTTGATATGAAATCTTTTTGATTTTTTATAAATAAAAATAGAGTTTTTTTTGTCTTTTTAACGGAAAAAGGAGGTTGTTTTTTTTTACTTTTTTTTAAAAATTTGAGGGAATTTTAAAATTGTGTACTTTTGATATGACCCCCTGTCATTTCTTGTCTGGATTCACTTGACTTTACTTTAACTAATTAATTGTCAAACACGTCCAAATTCCAATTCTTTGGACCAAACTAATTCCTCCGAGTCTTAAGAGAAGCTGTGTAAAACCCCTCGTGGCCCCCAAGTCGTAGCACAAGCGAACTCAACATTCGATTTCTAAAGAGGGGAGAACCGGAGGTTAATACCAAGACCTCTAACTCTGGAAGAGGGAGGAATCGTGGTCTTAACCACTTAGCGAACCCCTTGTGGTTGAGATTGGCTAATTAAAACTTAAATACTCAAATAAAATTATTCTCATTTCTAAGGTAATTTTCTCCTACGGACAATCTCGCGAATGAAGTATGACAATGTCATGGTTAGCGTCTTTAAATTCATGGAGATTTTGCTCAGTTGAAAAGCCTCACACCTCTTTGACCGATAAAAGCATCTACATTTGAACATTCCTGGTGGTGAATAATGCATTTGATGCTCTTGCAGGGCCGGCTCTATCATAAAGCCAACAAATTCATTGCTTTAGGCCTTATAATAGCAGTTGTCGTATTTTCAAATTTCAAAAAAGCAAACTTGTCAATTATCATCCTTTTTTTTTTTTTTGCCTCCCAAAATATAAGGCCCCATGATAACTCTCTCTTGAGAAGATAATATCAAGATTTTCATGGGGTCTTAAAGTGTCATTTATGACAATTTATATTTCCAAATCTTTCCCTTATATTTCTATTGCTAGTAGTCTAATTGATTTTAACACACCATTATATTTCTAACAGTCCATGTGTATAAAATCTCAACTATACATTCAGTCATGAACTTGCTTCACAAGCCTTTCTCATTATTTTTGTATATCCTATTTCGATAAGGGCGAGCCCATTTAGATTTGTTGATGTGTGATGTGGTTGTAATAGATTCATAGCTTGAGATTTCAGCCCTAATAATATATCTTAAAATTTAAGATAAACAATGGGCCCCAGCCGAAATTTATTCACTTGCCACAGTGCACATGAGCACCGTGCATCTGGAACATCCAATACATGGGACACAACTCTAAAGTTCATCTTTGATGGTCCTGACTCATGGTGCATATGCGCTCCATGCGCATGTGAAAATATTCCGAGCCCCAACAGTGGCACACTCAAGATTTTTGTTTGTGAGTGTGGAGTCAAGTAGGTAGTTGGATTTTGTAGCCCAAGATTTTCAAATGAGTTTTGAGGATGGGTCCAAAATTCTCATAACGGTTTTGGATATGGACCTAAGATAAGTTAGCAAAACTTGAATATAAAAACTTAATTAGTAATTTTGCATCACAAAAAAGCAAGAAAAATAAATTTTAAATAAAATATTTATAATAATATTAAAACATAAAAAATGTCTCATTTAGGATTGTCGCTTTAGGCCCCAAATTATCTAGAGCCGGCCATCTGCTCTTGTGTGAGTCACTTTTTTTTTCCATGCACACTACCTCTATTAATTATTGTTTTTTGCTCAAATTTAACACACAACAAATATTGATATTTTGATAAAATAACGCGGTTCAAAATTATTAAAGTCGTGGGGTATAAATTAAAAGTTTGGATTGGCATTATTTGATTGATACTTTGCGCAACTTAAGTATTTTGATATGATCTCATCACCACCTCTCCCGTGATTGAGATGGTCCGGAGCATTCTTTATAAGTGAATTTGAAAAGTTCCACTCAAGTAAAAACTCAAATAAGATGTGTTGGACATTTCTGTGATCTATTTATGGTTATAGAAGGAGCAATGAAAGATAAAACCACACTTATCTCTCAACCCTCAAATGTAATTCAATTGGTTAGGGGCATGAGTCTGAATGTGGTGAGACTATATTAAGTTCCAATTCCCTAAAAAAACAAAATGAATGGTTGAAACCAAAAGCGTTGCTAATCTTTTGTTCACCTCTTTAGATCAAACATTGGAAAAAATTTATAAAAGGGCCTGATTCTTTACAAAAATTCTTGGAATTCATGTTTACTGGAATTTGTAAAATCTGAGATGCTGGAATTCTAAAATGCTGCTGAGATTCTAATATTAATCCTAAATCTCATGTTTCTTTCATACCAAAATCCATGTCTAAGAATCTCATGCAACCTGAATTCCAACATGATAGATTTGCTCTACCAAGGCCTTTGGTGATTCCTTCTTGTGTATGAGTGTGAGAGGAGAAAAGTGGGTCATTTTCTATTCCATCAAAGCCCTAAAAAATTATTTTCTTCCCTTTCCATCTAAACAATCTAGAAAAAAAAAAAAAAAGAAGCATGCAACTAGATGGAAGAAAAACAGAGGAAAAAATCAGGTGGGTGAAAGGAGTGCAGAGGAAGAAGATGATGGGACTTGATTTTTATGCAATTGGATAGAGAAGAAGATGACATTCAACTGTTACAGAGAGCCAAAGTTGGAACAAATTTCTAACAAAATCGTGGAGTTGCAATGAAACCTCCCTAGAACAAATGGATTTCTAAAGGCAAGAGTAAAGGTTAGAGTAAAGGTTAGCATTTTGGGATTTCACCTTTTTAGAATTTTAAAATGTTACTTGCCTCAAATACCGGGAGTTCCCATAAATAAATATAAAATTTCTTACTGGAGTTCAAGAATTTAGGAATAATCACGCAGCTTGAATTTCTGTCGGAAATACTTGTAAAGAAAAAAGCCTTAAAAATACATTTGACAAAAATAAAAGTGGAGTCCATTCCCTTATGGAGTTAAAACTCCGCCACTGCTGAGAGGGACTTGAACTCCACATATATTACCTATCCAACCTAGTGGAACTTGCTGTCAATTTCTTTCAAGGCCATAAAATGGTTGACACACTAAGAAGATCTTGCATTTAGACAATTTATTTTATACTTTAAATCAAACGGGTAACATTATCCACTGAATTTAGTCTTTTTTTTACAACTAATTTTATACAATTTAGATCATAAAAGGACAGAAATTAATACTATCTATTTCTGATGGTATAAATCCATTGATAGAGCTAATATGCAAAATCCACACCCTCAAAAATTACCATCTTTGCATGTAATGATAGTAGGTCAAATTAATCCTCAATTAGAATTACGCCCACAATCAAAATAACTATGTTTATAAATATAATATTAATTTGACATATACATTTATTTTAATGGCACATCTTGAAATGCAATTAACCTTTCTTTTCCTTTTTGAAAGGATTTCATTTTTAAAGAATAATCTTAACCGGCACTATTTGTTTACATGAGGAAAGGATTAAAAGAGGAGTAAGAGTCAAATCATGCATGAATAAAGTTAAATAAGGAGGGGTTATATAAAATGTACTTTACGACAAAAATATACTTCCCCAAATTATTACACAAAGTGAAGATAAGTTCCATGAGAGTAAAACTTCTCGTAAGAGCCATAACGTATCCAATCCAATCTGTGGGGCCTACTTGGGCCCATCTTTGATTAATGCAAGCCCTTTTATTCTCTTATCCCTATGTGTCCCAGTACCAAGCCTAATTTCACTGTAAGTAAACCTTTTTTTACAGTTTGGATTATATCTCAAAGAAATCCATTGTAAATGACTACTAAATAATAAAGCTGTTAAATCAAGGGCTAGGATTATTTAAAGGGCTTTTTTCTAGCTTTTTGTATATACCTCTCTAAGGTTTGTAAGATTTATAAATAGGCTCATAAGATTTTAGTATTTGCAAATAGGCCCCTTCATTTTCATTTTAATACCTTCCGTGTCCCAAAAATCAATAATCTTCCAAGCACCATAGGTTTCAAAAGCTTGGACTCATTTTTTATTAAAGACGTAACATTAACAATTGCACTTGGTGAAAGAGAATAATCCTACATATATTAATGTTTTCTTATTAATACATGGCTCATTTCATTAAATCCAAATTGATCATGACGACAATCAAACACCTATACTTATGATCGGTTATGATTTATCCAATTCATACATGAGTACATGACCCATTATTGGATTGATGAAAATTTCGAGATATATAATTATACTTGATGTGTAAATGTGTAAAAGAAATATTGAAAAAATGGGCACATGCATATTTTACTCCATACCTCGCTATTATCTCTTTGCAATAAAATTTAGAAAATCCTGTGAAAAGTCGGGAATTAATTGACATTAAATCGATCCGGACTCAAATTTGATATGTACACCTGGGCCAGCAACGGACTCAGATAATTGAATGAGTCACAGCCACATGGGACCGTACTTATCTTCAGAAACATTTCGGGGTTATCTCCTTCTTTGGGGGAATGCATGTAGACCACGGGACTCTGGTGACTATTCTTGGCGTTCCGCTTCTTTATGATCAAATTCAAACCACATGTTTAAAATTGCTTTTGACTTGAAGCAGGTATTTCCAATTAGGAACTGTTGCAAAATAATGCTTAAAGGGATAATATTGTAGGGTGATGATAGAGCCCTGCTATTTGGCCTGACTCTGGGGACCGATCCATGGACCGGTCCCAAGGTCGGGGGCAAATATCAGATATGGATCGGTCCCCAGAGTCAGGCCAAATAGCATTTTTGGTGATGATAAATGGATGAGCCGGAGTACTTCTCTTATCTTGAGCACCCACATGGGCAAGAAACCAGTGGGGCTCACTTATAATCCATCCGAATCGACCATAAAATAAGAGCTCCTCTTTGATAGTCGTTGATCCTGAGTTTGGCACCCCTTCAATTAGACTAGACCGCTGGATTAATTTTGGATGGTGAAAACTGATATCATATTAATTAAGGTGGTGTTTTTTTTTTTTTTTCTTTTTTTTTTTATATGATGAGGAACTCACTGGGTTCTCTTTCTGTTGTTCATTGGTAAAATTCCGAATACACAACACCACTCACTAACATTATGTATTGGATAAGGCCTCAAAAGGTTTGAAGTTAGGACATCCAACTCATTACTTGACTTCCTAACCACACGAACAATTTAAGTGTGTATAGAAAATATTAATTAAGTGGTTAGAATGATGATCTAAGCCTCCATCACCATACATAGATAAATTGGAGAAGCTCTTCCATCTCCCAGTCCCGACCCCTGGTGGGCCCCATGAGCACAAAGGGGTCTCATTAAGAAATAGAAAGAAAATTCTTATTTCTAAAAAGCAACTATCTTGGTTTTTCTTTCACTGTGCTCATGAATAAATGAATTTTGCTGTGATAATGATATAATAAGATTTTCTGAAGATATTATTACCATGATAAGTTGAATATATAGCTACATTTTGTGACTCTGCTGATTGATATTTGGGTTCCTTTCTTTTTTTTTAAGTTTTTGGAATCTAGTGGTGAATCTTGACCGTCGGATGCATCTGCATCGTAAGATTCTGTTGGAGAAATGGTGTGATTGTGGAGCCCACCAAGTGGGTGGTCATTTAGTTAGATTTTCGGGTATTACGAGGAATCGTGCGGTCCTCGTCCTCTCCACAAAAGCCTAGGCATGTGTTTTGCCCACCATGTCGGATGTGAGTGGATTCTGCTTTCATAAAGTTCCCCGCATGATAATGATATAATGGATATAAATCCTTTTAAAAATGTGGCAAATAAGTGGAGAGGAAGGACATCACAAGGCAATATTTTAGTGATTTTAAAATGTGGCAAATCACTGAACTTGATCTGCCCCTCATTTAACCAGTACTCATATATTTGAGAGGATTTAAAAAAAAAAAAAAACCTTTAAGTGGCCACTACACTAAATATGGAATTTTAGCCAGTAGTGCACTAAATAGGAAATTCATACAGAAAAAATAACTTTTGTCACCATTTTTTTATGGTCACATTTGACCTTCATTTTCTGTGTTAGTGACCATTGCTATAATAAATGAGGGTCGCATTTGACCTTGAGCAGGCATAACCTCTTCATCTTCTTTATTATTCCTCGAATGTTCGAGTTTTTTATTAAAGAAAGAGATGACTGGAAGATCTTGTTAGAAAAGGGCAGCCGCCAAGAACCCTAGATATTGCATACAGATCACTGCGGAAATAACTATAAACGAATCTGATTAAAAACCATACCTATGAGATCTCTCTGATTTGATCTCGGTCTTACAGCAAACCAAAAATCTCAAGATCTTCTACTGTATTCCTCTATGCTTGAATTCGCATTAGGGTGTGGGCCTCTTTTGCGAATTCTCTTTGCTCACCAAAACGAGATTTCTTTTGTACCAATTACCCAAAGAGCAATAGCGCATATTTATACGCTACAATAGGGATCTTAAGAAGAAAATAAGGATATGCTTCTTATGAAAATAAAAAATCATAATTCAACCCAAATTATAATCCTAGTTTCATAAATTACAATTCAGTCCACTAAAAAATTGTAATTGCACTTCTATCCTTATTCTCAAAATAATATTTCAAACTTCTTGTCATTAAATGCTTATGAATCTCCCAACGTTAAGATTTCAGATATCCATCGATTAAATAATTACTGACATCTATATTTAATCGATATCTTTATAATTCCTTAAGACCTTACACTTAACTTATTTGATATATCGGACACAAAGTCCACCTGCAGGGTTTGACATAATCAAAACTTAAAAGCTTCATCAAGGGGATATCATCGATCCCTATTACGGGACGTGGATTCCATCAATAAACTAATATACACCATACACGTAGTGTAGTCATCCAATTTACTGAGATTATTAACCTATAAAATATCTCACTCCTTCGTAAATCAAAATGTCAAACACTAAATGTATGTATCTATTATTTATGTCGGAATTAAGATTACAAGCACTCATAATAACCATTTGGATGTTAATCTTCTTATATAGTCAGTATAAAGATAATAAACTCAAAAAATGGTCTTGTTTAATACACACAAAAGCGTAGTAGCATAATGAGTCGAAACTACCATTTCCCGCATGCTTGCAGCCAAGACAAGCCTGCTGAAACATCATGTTACAATCGTACCGATGGTGTATCCAAATCCATCTAAATTGTGAACAACAACTTATATTCTATAAGAACTGACAAATAAGTCTTCTGTGTATAAGTAGAACTCTACACACCAATTTGTCTACTTTATAGAATAAAAGACACATACATGCATAAAAATTAATAATGCAACCATCTACCCATACAAAATCTCAGTTAGATGAGAAGAAAAAAATATACTAATAAGTGAATCAGTTAAAGACAAATACATGAAAGTATGTTTTTAGTATAAATTCATAACAGATCTGCCACTTAAAGTTATTTTTTTTGTAAATTTCTCATAAAAGATCTTTCAGGAAAAAAGCTCTTGCAATTTCAAACCCAAATTTCTAGCAAGCTATGGTTTTGTGCAACATCATATGAAATAGATTTTGCTAAAATGGAAGAATGGATTGGATGAGCAATTCAAAAGCTAAGATCTACGCTCATTTGTACTTTGGGCCAGAAAAATTATGCTCATACAAGAAGATACTAATGGCCTAAAATAAAAAAAATGCTACAAACAAGAAAACCAGAGATGAGGAAGAGAACAGGGCACCAGTAGTTCACATGATGCACAACCAATCGACAACATATATTAAAGACCGAGCCTTTCTTAAATTGACCAACCTACCAACAACATTTTTAGGGCCGATTGGCTATTTACTAGGTTGGATATTCCAGTCATTTCTTTCTTTAATCGAAAACTTGAACACTCGAGGAAGAAAGAAGAAGATGAAGAGATTATGCCTGCTTAAGGTCAAATGCGACCTTCACTTATTATAGCGAGGATTGACAGAAAATGAAGGTAGAATAGACCACCAAAAAAATAGTGAAAAAAGTTAAATTTTTTTGTACGGATTCCTTGTTTGGTACATTACTAGCTAAAGTTCTCTGTTTGGTGCAATGGCCACTTAAAGTTTTTTTTTTTTTTTTTTTTGTAAAATCCCCTATATTTAACTATAATAAACTTGGATTTCTTTTAAAATAATTAAATTCTAAGACTTTTCTTAACATGTGAAGATCATTTCCAAGCTTACAGGTGAGCCTCACATAAAGTAATTAATTATTAAGATGATTTTCTTATTTAGAATTAAATTTAAATGGTGCATATTGCTCCTCCTGGATTAAGATTTAGCTCACTAACTTCTCTATGGAGGGTTGTGTGATGTGAACATGTGAATTATTTATATCAAGCAAAGCTAGAGCCCAGTGAATTAAAAACAATGCTTGTGTGAACCAAAGATGTCCCTACAATGAATTAAAATTAGGTCTATTTGAAACAAATGTGAACAAAACAAGTAGAGAAATTCATCATTATTATCTGTAAATTTGGAATGTGGATGGTTTTCAATTACCACTATTTTCTCCACCATTCATCTTTATTTGAATAAATCCAAGTTTTATCACTCCTGACATTTTGTGACTCGATTATTAAGGTGTAGTACTTTAACAAAAAAGGAAAAAATATTGAGGGAATTAGGGTTTAGGTTGTGCTTGGAAAGATAAGTTTGTTTCCTTTTATTGTCCTAAAACTATTTGAAACGGAGTTTAGACTGCTTGGTAACACATCCATCAATATCCATTTTAAATGAACTTTAGACCTATTGCCTTTATTTTTGTATAGTGAGGAAAATTGGCTGATTTTAAATAGACATCGACCTCTGAAGTGGAAAGAGGTTAGAGCTACAATGATTTGGACGTTGTCATAGGGAAATCCGTTTATTATTATTATTATTATTATTATTATATATATATATATTGGGATTGTAAATCACAACCCAAACCTTTATATATATATATATATATATAATCCCAAACTTTTATATATATTTAGAAGTTGAAATACGATTATGGCCCAAATTTCAGTTATTGAATCATTTTAGACTTTTGAGATATTTGAAAGAAAAAACATTGTGAATCACCGGATTTGAATTTCTAGAGTACGTGGGCTCCAATATTAAGATCCGAACTATAAATCTTATTTAAAAGACCAATAATGGCTATGGGCTCATATAACCGACCTTGGTTCCTTGTGGATAGTAAGAAATTGATAAGAATATTTTGACCGTTGATGTTTTTAAGCTCTAAAAATGATTGGGTTTTCACGTGATTCAACCCAGTTCGTTTTTTTCCATTTTCTAAATTTTGGGTCTACAAAATAAACTTGAACCATTGGACAACTTATATAAGAAAGTTAAAGATGACCATTATATCAATTTTGAACCGTTGATGTTTCATGAATCTTAAGATATTTGCAAAAATCAGTTACCATAGGATCTGAATTTTTGGATTTTATATGCCACTTGTCAAGATCCGAACTATTGACCCTATTTAGAAAATCAAGAAAAACTATGAGATCAAATATCGGCCCTTGATTCCATGTGCACTGTGAGAAGTTGATAAAAAACCGTTCAACCATTTATTTATTAAAGTTTAAACTAGTTGGGTTTTCACGTCACTCAGTTTAGTCTGGTTTTCGTTTTTTATTTATTGTGGGGCCCTAAATATCAATTCGAACCGTCGGTTTTCTTCACAAGATCAAGGTTGGCTACCACCAAATTTGGACCATTGATTTCTTTTTTTTTTTAATAGATATTGAGATATTTGAGAAATGCCGCAGACCATGGTTTAGAATCTCAATCTCGGTTGCGGTATCGGCTGGGCCGAAAAACCGATATGATATGGGTATCGATTGCGAATATCGGTCCGTCGCAATCGTCGTGGTGTGAATTTTTTTTTAATAAAAAAAAATCGCAAAAATATCCAAAAAAATCCAGAATATTAGAAAATACTGGAAATTTTCGATTAGTAACAACAATAAATTAAAATCTCGGTCACTTTAAGTTATGAGTCATGTATATGTTGCAGGTCGCTACATTCTCCAGTATTTCATATAATGCAACCATTATTGATGCTCATGATCAATTTATTAGTGTAAAATATAAGAAAATAAAGATAACATAATAATTATCTATACATTATTAATAAACTATTAGTATTTACTATTTAGTATCATAAATACTCCAATAATTTCTTTTAAAAAGTAGAAGATTTAAAAAAAAACCATTTTTCTACACCCAAAATCATGTTTATAAGTAGATCTAGCATGAAAGTGTGTAGATCTAAGTGAATAACACAACACAAACCCAAAAATGACATGCCAATGATCGTTTCATTCATTTTTATGCTTTATCTAAAAATAAAAAATAAAAAAAAACATAATAGTAAAAATAAGGGAGTTAATTTGATTTTCTCTTACTAAATAAAATGGTTTCTTCAAGAAATAGTGTTGAAAGTTTGAAATATATAAGAGAATGAGCTATGAAGACATGGTTGAGGAGATGAGAGAAGAGGAGAAGAAAATAGAAAAAAAGGAAAAAAGTCATAAAAAATCAAGGTTTTTGAACATTACTCCATCTCGGTCGATATTTTCAAAATATCGGTTGAGATATCGGCAATATCAGCCGAGATATTGATTAAACCGATATTTTGACCATATCGGCCGATATTGGCCGATATTTTGTCGATATTTTGCCTGACTCAGTAACGTGACAAAATATCGTTGCGGTATGGGCTGATACCGGTTTATATCGGCCGATATGAACCAGTATCGGCCGAGATTTTAAACAATGCCACAGACCCTCAAATATGGATTTCTGGATTGCCAAGGGCCACCTAATCAAGATCGGAAATGTTAATTCTCTTTAAAATCTTAAAAAGGCGGATCAAGTTTTAATCCTTGATTCATTGTGACTCTTAAGAAATTTATGAAAAAACATAAACTGTCGAATTTATAAAACGTTTATTTCAAACAGCTAGGATAATCTTTTTACATCTGTTCCATATAGATCTTAGGGCTCGTTTGACAAATTTTATCTGTATGAAGTAGAACTTCATGAAATAGATCTATATAAAATAGATCTACATGACATAGATTTTTCCCAAATTTACTGTTTGGTAAGTCAAAAAGACTATATGAAATAAACATTTTTTAATCAACAGTTCGTAGTTTTTCACAAATTTCTCAAGATCCATGAGAAAGCAAGGCATCAAATTCAATGACCTACCTGTTCTCAACCTTCCAAAGAGGATCAATGGTGCGGATTGTGATTCTGGGGCCCACACAAAAAAAAAAAAAAAAAAAAAAAATCCAAAAATGCACATCTAAGGTTCTGCCATTTTCACAAATATCTTGAGATCCATGTGAGATCAACGGTTCAGATTTGACTTCGTTACAATGTTTGAGGTTCTCAAGATATCCAACAGTCCAGATCTTATTTCAAGGGCCTATAATTAGAAAAATAAAGATAAAAAATATACTACTATTTATCGAGTGAAATCCAGTCACTTTACACTAGTAAATTAACATGTAACATTTCTTCATGAACTTCTCCAGATTTGTGACGAAATAAGGGATGACAATTCGCCCCATAGTCATTTCGAGGCTTCCAAAGAGAATCAGTGGTTCTGATGTTCATCTATGGGCCCACAAAAGTCTATGATGAAGATCTAAGTTTTCAAATTTTTTTTTTCAAGTACCTCGAGGTCTGTGATAGATCAACGGTTCAAAATTGATTTTATAGTCATGTTTGAAGTTACAAGGATATTCTCTGATTCAGATTTCAATTTAATTTCCCACAATTAAAAATAAAAGAAAAACAAGGGATTGGCAGTGTATCATTTGAGACCCGGCCAATATAAAGAATACATCAACGGTCCATGGTATTTCAAGAATTTTTTAAGATCCACCACAAATGAGGGGCTGCAACTTGACACACTAGCCGTTTTTGGCATTTAAAAGAGAACCAACGGTTCTGATCCTGATATAGGAGCCTACAAAAGTAAAAAATACTTATCTAAGGGTCTATGTGTTTTCGTAAACATCTTGACATCAGTGAGGAGTCAACGGTTCAAATTTAATATGGTGGCCTTATTTGACGTGATTAAGACATCCAATGGATCAGATCTTGACTGAATATCACAGAATTCAAGTTAAAATGGCACCAGCATCTATCGCCAATATTACTGTACATGCGTCCCGTCTGTGCGCTTGGTGAAACGTCTAGCTAGAGTGGCATACTTTCTGTTCCATTTTCTCACAGACGGAAATGTCTATGTGACTGTTTGAAACAGACATGTCTTTTGCAGTTGCTAAACGGTCAGCATCAAACATGTTTGAGACATTTAGATGTGAGAAATAGAGATGCCAAGATAAGATTTGCCTCTTTCATCTTGCAAATTATAAAGTCCACTGGATCCAAAAGGAAGTGAGAAATAGAGATGCAAAGATAAGATTTGCCTCTTTCATCTTGCAAATTATAAAGTCCGCGTACCCAAGAAGTTTTTAGGGACCACATGTAAGAAGTAGTCAGAAAACACACGGCCACCAACTCTTCCGTCCAACCTGCCTTCAATCAAAAACTGTGTTCATGTAAGTTGACGGGCTGCTATCTCAGGGAATCATGCTTTCGTGTCACAAATTGGAGAAAACTCCATAACTATACACCCATCAGTGTGGCCCACTTTGCAAATACAGCCCACCACTGCAAAAAATGTCCTCTTGCGTATTTGGTTTTATAGGCAAATTCACTGCAATAGTTAAGCCATGAGAGTTGAGACTGGTAGATTGAACAAAGGTCAAACATCAAATCGCTAAAATTGTTTTTCTTTTGGAAGATTAATTTGTACTTTTTTTATTATTTTTTTATTTTTAAGATTATTCTTTTTTACTTTCTGAAATTTGGCTTTTCTTAAATAGACTTTTTCTTTTGGCAGTTCTTTGTGTGATTGCCTGGGCAATAAGGGTGGTTGAGTACGGGCCACTATCACTTTATTACAATAGAAACATCGTGTCTTTGTTTGTACTTGCACCATCACTTTTCCTAGCATTGAAAGATCTGTCTTCGTCTCACTGCTAATTTACTTGGATGCAGAGTTGATATTTCCACTTCAATGTCCATTCTAACTATTTTGGGCAGATTGCATCTGAAGAGGATCTTGTTGCCCAAGTCACTTGTGGATCCATTATAAAATTTTTGGGGGCTGCCAGGTGGTGAAGAAACGTGTCCAATCTATTCAAAATAAGATTACTTCTGAATACCTGAGTGCAAGTTTGATAACTCTATTAATATAGTCAAGTGAAGTAAAGTTAATTTGAAGAAAGAATATAATATAAGTGGGTTATGATGATATTTTATTTTTAGTTGTTTGTTATGGACTCTTTTTGACTTTTTGTATGGAAAAGTAGATTTTTTTTTTTTTTGGTATTTTAGTGGATAAAAGTAGTTGTTTTTTGACTTTTTATATGAAAAAAATGGGAGGAGTTATTAATAAAGTGCATTAGATGTGATATCTTGTTTGAAAAATGGAGACTTTACTTGACTTTAATTGTATTAGTAAAGTGCCAAACGTGCCTAAGGCACTCCCAAAATGGCCACTAGAGGTCTGCACTCATATGGGCATTTGAGGGTGCTTTTGGCAGCCGTCCCAGCAGAGGATTCTTGGCTGGTTTTTCTTAATATGGAAAATCTACGTTCAGTCGCATCTAAAGCCAAGGAAAGAGGTTTTCCTCTTTCTTTGGCATGTCTGGGTAATGTCATTGGAGATCAATCTTCTATGATTTTCCTTGATTGCGAGGAAAATCCAGATTTGGGTGAATAGAGAAAAAGTGAGAGAGGTTTTCTAAATCCCCAAAATCTATAAAAAATTCCTCTTTGATTGATTCCTCGGTCAAAGAAGCACTGAAGTCACTAGGAGTGATCCTCCTAGGTGCTTCCCAAACCTAGAATGCGATGACTTCTCTAAAAATCCTTAGGGGGGATAGCATGGATTCAGTGGAATGAAGGAATTATTTGGATAGAGGATTCCTCTCCGTTTACTCCTCGTTACTACACTGAAAACCGACCACGACTCCTCTCCGACTCATCTTTGCTCGAATCCCCCTCCCCCGCCACCCTCATCTTTCTCACTGCTCATGTGACTAGAGCCTACATTATCGGAGGCTGCTGCATGATCAAAGGTTAGAGATCCCTCTGGTTCCCCCTCCTACAAACTCCCCGTCTCATACGGATGACAATTGGTCGGGTGTAAATGAAAACTCACCCTGACGACCCACTCCTATTAGGGGTGGGTTTGGTAGCGTGTTGTTAAGGTTTGAGTTGGATATAGTTTTCCGTGCACTAACTCGAGTCGGGTTCAGAGCGAGTTTGGGTTTTCAATGTGTTTAACTTACCCTGCCCCATATGTCTTTACTTTATATATAATTTAGTAAAGTTTTTTATATAAGGAGTGACATTTTTGTAGATGTCATGGACTTAATCCTTCTCTATTATGGTTTTACTCTCTCCGTATGCACAAAATTATGCTTGTGATAGTGCTTTAGTTCCTTCTAGTTAGTTTTCATTTTGCCACTTGATTTCGTTCGTTCATGTATCTCACATTTAGTTGATTTAGTTTCTTTTAGTTATTAATGTATCTCAAATTTGTTTGTATCTTTAGATCTATTAGTTAGGGTTAAACCGCAGTTTTGTAGCCCTCTCCTAATCTGGTTGTGTGATTGTAGTGATGACCGATCCTGGTGTGATGTTAGTGTTGTACCCATCCCCAACTCATGGTTTATTTTCCTCAATGGACTTTGGTTTGCTTATCAAATATGGATTTGGAGAAATTATCATTGATTTCATGTGCTAGCCAAATATGGAATGCGATGAATCCTTGCTCCCGTAAATCTTTACTAAGAAAAGTCTAAATCCACGACACCAAGGAATCATCTGAAGAGAGGATTCCTCTCCTATTACAAAAGGTGCCCTAAAAATGTAGTTAAAAGAGGGAATATGATGCCAAAATTTTCATTTCAATCTTGTTTGGGCGAAAAAGTGGAGTGGAGACCCAAACTTGTGATGTGACACCATATATCTTATGCTCTTTTGGAAGCCTCTTTCTTTAATAACTATAAAAAGTGGGATAACTTGTTGTGTACTAAACTTTATGATAAAAAGTTCTTTTGAATCTACACTCCCCCTCTCTCATTGTTTTGAATCTACACTCCCTCTCTCTCATTGCTTTGGTATAACGGAAAAATCTCAGGTGTCATGCATGATAATACGGGTTTAAGACTTGCGAGCAACCATTTTGTACAAAATTCTCAGAAATTGGGTTTGTCTCCATTATGAACCCTCCCAAGACCATACTTCGGCAACACCCGTACTAGGTTAATTATGACCTTTAGTACTCAAATAAGGTTTACCACACCTGCACTTTTACTTTAACATATCTTACCTTCATCTTTTTCATTACTTGACATTCACATCACCTTTACTACTCCACACATATAAACAAATGAGCTTGTTTCCAATGGCTAGTGCTCAATATATCCAAATGTCAATTGTAAGCTTATATATGAATATACATACATATATAGGGCCCTGTCTGGTGTGCTCATGCATTTACCCACTCAAATTTCAGCAGATCGGGCGATGCATAGGGCGTATGAAGTTAAATCATAGCCTATGAAGTAAAATCAAGGTCCACAAGGCCAAATTGAAAGTTAAAATTTACTCCGGCCATCAAATGATCAAGTCAAGCACTCAAAAGCACAAGGAAGAGACATCTAAATGATGATGAGGCGTTTCCAAACTCAAATAAATAAATAAATAATAGGTGAATCAGAGACCATTTAAGCCCAAAAATTGCAAACAATACACATCTTGTGGGTCCCATTTTTGGATGAACAAGCAATCGAAAGCTTCCAAATTCAGCTCAGAATCATCAAGGGGTATATGGGAAATACTTCTTCAAAATTTAGAAGCAAATAGAGCTAAAATGAAGAAATTATGGCAACGACTTGAATGATTTGCACCCTATGACCGCCCCTGGCAGAATCAATGAAGGCCTACAACCGACCCTCACCCCCCAACACACACAAAAAATGGAGGGGTATGCGCCCCCTCGCCCCCCGAAAAAAGGACTAGGGCTACGACCCTTGGCGTATTTTGCGACATTTCGATAAATTTCACAAGCTTCCTACCAAATCATCATGACATGTGTCCCAATCAATGAGTGACACGTGGGACTGGAATCCGATCCAATCAAATCCATGAAGATATAAAAAATACATGACACATGTCACAAATAAAAAATCGATACGCGGTGCTTATGTTAGGGGCGGACGCAAGTAGAAGGGTTTGGGGGTTGAAGCCCCCACGTAGACTTGAAAAAAGTGCAAAAAAAACCCTGTCAATTTGAAAATTAATGGTTTTTTTTTTTTAAATTTTCCCCCTCCCTGAAGATTTTCTTTATTTACATTGAGCCCTGTATCCCCCCCAAAAAAAAAAATTTCTTGGGTCTTCCCCTAGCTTATGTGGACCATTTCTCCATGACCCTCTCATGTTTCTTAGCCACTACGTAATAATTAGAGATAGTTACACTAGGTTTCACATTATAAGGTCGTAAGAAACCTACCACGGCCCCATTTTCAGAAAACATGCAGGTGTCGTGACTCCCCTGAAGGGTCCAGCGACCCCACCTTTTAGGACCACCTGTTTGGTGGAGAAAGAGGGGGAAATCATAGGGAACATGCTCAAGTCAATCCTAAGCCCTCCAAGCCTATAAACAGGCCCTTTCAACGCCAATAAAAGGGTTGAAGTCTTGGCAATTTTGAAAAAGAAAAGAAAAGAAAAAAAAAAAAAAAAAAACAAGGAGAAAGAGAAGCTACCTGCACAAGGAGAAGAAGAAGCTCTACAACAGCCCCAACTTAGCTCTCCCATGACCTTAAAGGCGCTTAGAAAATTCAGGGCACTCCCCCAGCATAAGTGACACAACGAAAGGGGTTGTGATCGGACAAATACTCTAACTATCCACATTCCACAAGGATTCTAACTTTAGAGGCTAAACCCAGAACTGACATAGAAATTTAAAAAAATACAAGGAATTGCATTCTTATGCATCTCATGGTCTTTGAGACCTGAAAAGTAACTTTTCAACCATATTCTACATTTTTGTAGCTTTCTCTATTTTATTTTGTAAATTTAGACAAATGTGATTTTTGTATATCGAGGGATAGACAGGGGGTCATGTGTTCTATAAATCACATGTCATCTACGAGTCTGAACTTTAAATCCCACAATCTCTTGATGTAAAACTAAAACTTGTACTCGAAAACTGAAATGCAATGAAAAGTATACTTTCATGTTGTGTTTTCGTTCTGTCTTGCGTCAAGTACATTTCCATTTTGTAAATGTTTTTTATTTTCAGTGATGACATCTCCACATGCCACCAAAATCACTAGAAAATGGAGAACAATAGGTTTTGATGATGCCAAAAATTGGTTTCGGACACCACCCATCAAGTAATAAATGCTTTATGAAGGACATAATGAAGAGAGAGAGAATTTATAGTGGTTTGGTCAATATGACCTACGTCCACTTACAAAGGTTGCCGGCAGTTTTTACTTCTCAGATATGCAGAGATTACAAAGCTTAGAGAGTACAGAAAAAGCGACTCTTCTATTTATAGTCTTCCCCTAACAGATGGGGGCGACTTTGCCTCTACGCTTCATCCACTTCGACGAGTCCCTCGAACTGCCTTTGATAGACGAGGCAGGTGAGATATTCTCCGTGGGACTTGGTAAAAGCAGGTTAAAGACTGATGACTATTTCTGAAGCGACGTAGTTACTTTGATGTGGCAGTCTTCGTAGACTTGGGCTCGGATCCCAACAGACCGGATCTTCACAGATTTAGGCCCTGGCCCATTAAGAACTGAGTCACTTGGGCCTGACTCATCAGGTTTGATGGGAGGTGTCACAGCCATGGTTTAAAATCGCGGTATCGGTATTGGTTGCGATTATCGGTCCGTCGCAGCGTGAATTTTTTCTTTATTCCAAAAAAATCTGTAAAATATTTAAAAAATCCAGAATATTAGAAAATGCTAGAAAACAATTGTTTTTTTTCCATTAGTAACAACTTTAGAGCAAAATATTGGTCTTCGTAACTTATAAATGTTTGTATTGCTGTCTTGTCTGAAAATGTTAAATATGCAAAGTATTAAAGTTTAATCTTTGTGTCTTATCTTTATAAGTTACAAATTCATTAAACTAGTTAATATCTAAAATCTAAACCGTTAATAGTAGCTATGAACTCTTATTTTAGCTTTGAGAAATTCACTCCAATTAGACCTGAGCCCACAATTGAATTAGACATGTTAATTGATTACAAGCGCTTTATTAGGACTAATCCCATAATTGGATTGACCACACTTGGGTTTTATTAAAATTCTATCAATATTTTTATAAGTAGTCATTATAGAAGTGGGCGTAACTCTTAAGTAAAATTTCTTTAGGGCCCATTGAGATTATTGGCACTTTTTTTTTCTAAAATTGATCAATCTGACTGTGGGTATATCTTCTATTACAATGAAACTTTTCTGGTACCGATATAAGAGAGAGCTAATTATTTTGAGCGGGTTAGATTTTCTACAGGTGGTTCATACTGTGGAGCCCCAAAGACCATCAATATATTGAAAGTTACATACATGTACGTAATTGAAAAGAAAAATACAAGAATGTGTAAAAGGGCATTTCCCCTAAGGCCCGTGTAAAAGGGCATTTGCCCTCATTTGCCTTTTTGCCTTCCGAAACTGAAACAAAGCAGCAGCGGCTAAGGGAGATGAAAAAAAAAAAAAAAAAAAAAAAAAAAACAATAAGAAAAGGGAAAGGAGGGGTAGGAAGGAGGAGGGAGGAGAAAGAAGGAAGAGGGCGATGATGTCACCCAGGTCCAGTGGCCGGCGACGATGGAGTCAAACACGCCGACATGCAGCAGCTCCGAGTCCACCATTGATGTATACTCTATTCCTTTCCTCCTCCCTCTCTTTTCTCAGTTATCTTCTGTTTTTCCCCTTGCATGTTTTATGTATTTTTTTTTTCATTATTTTCAATTTGCAAAGACAAAAAAATGATGAGGGAAGAAAGTTTTATTTGTCCGTAACGGCCGATATCTTTTGATATTGTCTATGTATCGGCTGATATCTTCTGATATTTTGACAATATTTTGATAGGCGATACCGATACTAGTTTCCCATCAACATATCGTATCGGTACTGGCCAATATCGGTTCGTGTCGGCCGATATTTTCAACCATGGTCACAACCCTGCCTAACTTAGTATGAAACCGCTTTGGCCCTCGCGCGCGCGAAGACTTCCCAAGAGGCCACCCATCCTAGTACTGCCCCCCTCACCCAAGCATGCTTAACTCGAGAGTTCTTACACTTTTTTAAAATGCGTTCATGTTGAGTTAAGACGGAGCTTGACTTAGTTACTCATCCTAGTACTGCTCCTGTTCGAGCACGCTTAACTCCAGAGTTCTTACGGTTTTCGAGGCCGCATGGTTGTAAAATGCTCATGTTAAGTTAAGATGGAGTTTGACTTATAAGCTCAGGGTTAGGACTTGGACATATCCGATGTGGAAATGGTAGAGTCCCTTATATCCCAAGTGTTCTTTGGTGGGTGATGGGCACACCGAATTTAAATCGGATCTGCCATCTTGGCCAGGCCCGTTGGATCTCATGGGAGGGGGCATACAGACTCGACCATTTCAAAGCTTTTCTTCTGGTAGTGTAGGAATTGTTAATTATAATGTCAATAGTGCAACATATCAACTAGTAAAATTTATCGTACCTAATGAATTACCATTTGTCTTTGATGAGAATGAATCATTTAAAAAAAATGGTGAATAAATCCTTAGGCCCACAATTTAAAAGATATTCTAGAGTGGCTACTAGAAATGATGTCATAAAAATATTTAAAAAAAGAGAATCTAACAATTACTTTTCAAAACATATAAAAAAATAACATTAACTTCGGATTTATGGAGATCTAAAAGAAATATTGGATATATTTTACTAACTGCACATTATATTTATGTAGGTAGGGTAATGCTTAACTTTTCTTTACTTGAATAACCATATACTGGAGGTAGGATTGGGTCTATTATTGTAAAAAAAATAGCGAATGCTATATTGAAAATAAAGTTACTTCTAAAACTTTAGATAAAGCAAGCTCCAATATTGGCGATATTGGTCTAATTAAAAGTATGATCCCATTTAATTTAAATGATGTTATTTTTCACAATAGATGTGCATATCACATCTTAAATATCATAGTGTAATATGATTTAAAATTTATTATGCATATAATAGGCATTATTAAGTACATTACAAGTTGCATGTTTTCATCTTCTTCTCAGAAATAAACTTAGAAACAAATATGTATAAGTTAATGAAAGAGGAATTTACGGGAAAAATCCCCGTAGGACCCCATACGTCCTACCAGGACCTCGTATCATGTTGGACACGGGAGGGGTCCTCTTGTGGCCTTAAAATTCTATTTTTTCGTTTTGCGATATGATCGATATCGACCATTCGTGATAGTCAATATCGACCATCCTATAAATAAGATTTTCTTCAACATATAACTGTCTTATTTGCTAAACATAGCCGAATGGTTGATATCGACTATATCGCGAAAAAATAAGAAAAAAAGATGAATCTGCAGGTCCACTTACAGATCCTCCGCCCTCGCCTCTTCTCACTCCCCTTGGGTCTGTAAGTCCTTGGCCCCCATCCCCTCCCTCCCCCACTACCTATTGGCCCAGCCCTCTTCCTCATCTTCGCCCACAACCTTGCTTCCGTCTCCCCTTTCCTCTTCTCCCTCCTCCACCCTTCCCCTCTTCTCCCTCCATGGCGATCCTCCCTCTTATGATGAAGACGACCCCATGCTCGCCGCCATCCATTCCTTCGTGTCCTCTCTTTCCTGCCACCTTGGTCCCATCCACCGTATCCACCGCTCTGGAGAAGCACCAACAACTAAGAGAGAAAAACCTAATTTCTATTTGGGTTCTGTAAATCAAGAGCAACCACCACAGAATGGTCTATATCGACTATATCACTAAATGACAAAAAAAAAAAAAAAAAAGCACCAAGAGGACCCCTCCCGTCTATACGGTTCTTCTGGGACCTCATCAGTGGTATAGGGTCCTATGGGGCCTTTTCTTGTAAAATCTTCTTAATAAAAAGAAAACTAAAAGAACCCAAAAAGGATGGAAAAAAAATATATGTGGAATTATAAAATAGATGTAAAGCATATGTGGAATTACACCTATAAAAAAGTTAAGAAAAATATAAAATTATCAAGATGTAATTATCAATATTGAGCTTTACATTTAGAAGAGTTTATCATGAATGAAGATAGTTGGAAAACTCTTGCCACAATAGCAATTTTTTTAGAAGTTTTTCATAATGCAACCTTTTTTTTTTTTTTGGGTATATTACCCTACCTCAAGTCAATTTTTAATTCACTTTTATGTTATTATTCTTGCTTTTCGAAAATATAGAGATATAGACGTTTTCAAGGATACATGTGTAGTAATGAAATTAAAAATTAAACAATATTAGAGACATGTGCTCTGTTAGCAATTTGTTTAGCCGTTATATTAGATCCTAGGATGAAAGTAGTAGCCATAGAAGCTTTAGTTGATAAAATAAATAATAATATCCAAACTAATAATTTAAATAATATATCTATTATCAAAACTTATTTAGAATAGCTTTTTACAGAGTATTCTACCAAAATGGGTAGGATTGAGAAAATAACTTATACCCCTATGAAAGTTTGGGATCCAAACTGGGGGGGGGGGGGGGGGGTCATCTTGACTTTAGTGACAAATTATGCCATTTTTTGAACTTCTTTAAATTTTTTTTTTTTTTTTTTTTTTGGGGGGGGGGGGTGATCTTGACTTTAGTGACAAATTATGCCATTTTTTGAACTTCTTTAAATTAATTTGTCACTAGTGATGATTATGTAACTAAGTGCGGAAGCTAACAAAAATAATCACCACAAATCAAACACCATTACACAAAGATTTATAGTGGTTCGGCCTGAATGCTTTCCTCCACTATCGGCTTGTGATTCTACACCCCATCGAATTTCCACTATCTATACTTTTCAATAGGCTAAGCAATAACATTTACAATATGATTTCCAATGCTAAGCAATAACCTCTTGGGTTTTATTGTTCACCCTCAACTTTTATACTTATGCTTTTCTAAGGCTAAGCAATAACTTATAACTCTAAGATTGATTGTCTCTACTATGTGTCTACAATACACTTGAAGAGATGCAAATTAAGGTAAATTACAATGCCTCTTAATTAGGCGGATATGAAAGTGAAAATTTAACTCACACAACACACTATGTGACGCAAAGATGAATGCTCAATGTGTTTTGTGTGAAAACTTCAATCAAGTTTAAAAATGTTAGCTCAATGAATATAAGCTTAAAGTTTTTGAAAGTTTAAATCACAAATATTTTTATCGTAGTGAAAATACAAATCACATGTAATTGAAATGAACAACTTATAAAGATATGACTTATCAAATTATGCAAGTTGTATGAAATTTAGAAACAACTAAAGCATGTGATTTGTGAACTTGTTGTTTCCAAAAAAACTAATTTAACTATATGTCTCAAGGAATGGAAAACAACAAGTTAGAGATTCAACTAAGCGTTAAGATCATGCAACGAGTCTATTCAAAGATGTTGGCAAAGCATGATTTATAAAATAGAAAATAAACTTGGTTTGAATCAAAGTGAAGAATCCAAAACAAAGAGTCAATTCAAACTAAAATTCAAGTAATGGATTCAACAAATCATAGTTATCATGCTTAAATTGATTTATTAATAATTTAAACAAAGTATAAAAACATATGTTAATGAAAGAAAAGCTTACTTGAAATGATTTAACTTAATGAAATTAAGATTTTAGCTTTCAATGGACAAACTAGCCTTTCCCAGCTCAATCTCCTCTCTTAGGCTTCAAAATCTCTCAAAGAATACCTCAAAGTTGGTTCAAATCCCAAGGAAGAGCTCAAATATATAGTAGAAAAGGTCTCAACGGCTCTCTGGGTTGCTAGCCGACCTGTCCAACAGTCATAATTCAACGCTCATATTTTTGAACTGTTCTGAGAGTCAGTCAGCAGGCTAGCCGACTAGTGACCGCCATGCACAGTCTGAGTTTTTTTGTGCAATCTCGAAATGTGACCGCGGGGTGACCGACCTCCATGGCGGTTAGCCGACTTTTGGGACTATTTCTGATTTGAAAATGATTTTCTAAGTGGGGATTTTGGCCATCAAAGTCATGCTTGGTTTCATGTTTAAATCAATCAAAACATGAACTAAAATGCTTAAGATGATTTGAAAATCTATAATCATAGACTAGCATGATTCAAAAATATTCTTTTCAAAATTAATGCATCTAAGTTTAAAATCCAAAACATGCATGTAATATAAGTTCTAAAAGTTTTAAAAATAATGCATGTGAAAAATCAAGATTTCAAGTTTTTCAAAAACAATGCTCATGTGAAAATTCAAATGAAGAAAACATGATAATGCATTCATCAAATTGCAAAACACAAAATCCCTAACACCCTCCCTAGCCACACATAGTATTATGGAAAGCTGCCTGGGATTTTCTTATTTGCATTTGTCACGTTCCCTGAACCCGATTAGAGAATAAACCGGATCCGGGGAGTGAAGTTTAGGACTAATTAAAATTTTTGTCCTTTAGGCCCAAGGATCGTAAGTTTGCTGTGAGGATATTATATTTCAAGCCTCAAGTCATACAATAATTGTGGAATTCATACAACTCTAGGCATATGGAATATCAAACAATGAATAATAAACTTCATTTAATTAAAGTTGAAAAAAGGTATAAATAGAACTAAACAAAGAAGTTAATTTATTACAATGGCCATCCCAATATCCAAGACCATTTTAAAGAACTATAAGTCAATAAAGTGAAAGGTCAAATGAGAGATAATAAATGAATGAATAAAAATCTAGTGAAGTCTCGTATGAATCTCTCTCGCGCCAGGAATGATGATGCTACTCTATGTCATCGGCATGCCACTCTCGCTCCTCCTTTGCTAGTTGGAGAACCTCTAGGATCTCCTCACCTTCCTGCTCCTCATAGTAGTACTCAACTGAAGTGTTTGCACACTAAGGAATAGAGTTAACGACATATTGAGCAATAGATAAGCTAAGTATAAATGATATGACATGCATCAAGTATAGAATAACGACGAGTATAATAATTAAGTGAATACAAGAAAACAATGCTAGGCATAAAGTAAGAAAAATAATAATCAGAAACAATGACAGGAATCCTAGTACCATCTAGCAACAACCACTATCCATCCAATGCAATGCAAGAATCAAAAGGGAGACTCTGAGGATGTCTTAACCACCTCCCGGAGTAACAGTAACAATCCAACCAGACTATTGATACCAAAGTCCGGCTCCAGGGGGATCTTAGTTCCTGGTCCTGGGAATAGCAGTATGGTCCTAGCTCGCTCCCAGCTATTCAATGCCATGGACGTCGTCCTACGCTGATTGCCCACCTCAATGTCTGAGTAGCCGGCCCATTGATAAAACCCCAAACTGCAATTGGCCATGACATGCAATAATAATGAAGTGATGTTGACATGAGGAAAACCAAGACAAGCAAGTTTGTCTAGCTCAACACACAAGACGTGTTCATAGGGACTATCTTATTCAAGACGATACAAGACAAGTAAACCACATGATAATCCCATACATGCTAGCCAGTCATGTTTATCAATACATGACACACGGTTCTTACGATACACTCTAAATCAGGTCCATATCCTAGTTCTACAAGGATTTATGTTAAATAATTAATGAAGTGTTTTATGCCAAGAGTGTACAAGGAACGTCATCAACGGATATAAGTAACAAGTCAATGAAAAATAACAATCCAAACCTAAGCAAGTGGTGTCATCCCTGTACCCCACATGTTCTAACAGAGTACATGTGGAAATTGGATCAACGATGGTTCTAGGAAAATCCCTTGGTGTACAATCATGTTAAGCATCTATTGAGACAATTCAATACGCTTTCGGTTATACTATGCGTAATACACGAATGCCTTGACAACCCATTAAAGCACATCAAGCTACGTGCTATGATTTTAATCCCCATTAATGGTCAAGTGAGTATGTTCATGGTTTCCAATATTTAAGGCCCAAACCTAGGTTAACAGTCTCATTTTCAAGTAAACATGAGCTGGATCATTAATACGGATATTTACATCACCTTCTTACCTTCGATCATAATGAAACTAGAACCATTGGATTCTACATCTCAAGGACTTTCCATCGACATATTATATGTAGAAATCCAATGGGCGGATTAAAAGTTACAAGTGTTTGAAGTTGGCAAGTTCGGCCTGCCTGCAGCATCCGATCGATCGAACTGAAGGTCCGATTGATTGGCACTGGGCACCTCCCAGTTAGCCGAGACCTTCCTCAGTCTGATCAATCAGACTGAGTGCTCAATCAATCGAACTGAATCCAACCTCAGTTAACTAGGGTAGTTCCTCTGTCCGATTGATTGCATAGAGCGACCGATCAATCGAACTATGGACCTGTAACACGAAAATGGGTTTTCTGCTCCTTATTCCTCCAGCCAATCCATGGTTAACCTACAGAAAATGAGCCTCTATGCTCCCGTTTTACCACATACATCATTAGTCAACCATTTTAGCACATTAAAACAACCTAGGGATTTCCAATTACGAATTAAACCAACCCAAATCCCAAAACCTAGTCTAACATTTCAATCCCAAATCAATTTTAGAAACCACTTGGCATTAGGGTATCCTAGCAAGAAACCATTGGAATAAATAATAGACAATACATACATATTCAATTATAAATTGTATATCTACCTGCCTTAACTAAGAAGAAGATGAAAATGGGGGAAACTTGAGGAGAAGCTCTACTACCACGAAAACCACCGAGCTAACCCACTCAAAAGCAACCTAGAACGCAAAGGAGAAGGAAAAAAGGAGGAAAAGATCAAGAACAATCTAAATCTAACCAAAAGAAAAGATGATTGAAAAATTGATGGTAGGAAAAGGCTTACCAACTAGAATTAATGGAAAGAGGAGATCGAGAGAATGAAGTTGTGCGGTTTGGATCTTTGAGGATGATCTCTTCTGGTGGAGTTTTGGGCTTGAGAAGATGAAGAGAAAGAAGAAGGGGCTACTGTAGCTCTCTTTCGTTGCAGAGATTGAATAAAAATTAGGGTTAATCCCTGCTTAAGAAGAGAGGAAGGGGAAAATGACTGAATTGCCCTTAAAAGGGTCCGATGAAGGAATGAACCACTTGAAGGGTTTTTTATCGTCAGATCATGACAAACCAGGAGATAAAAATGATCAGCGTGACGAGACCTTTCCAACGAACCCAAAAATCATAGCGATCGGAATTTTCGGAAAAACACTCAATTTTCCCTAAATTGCAAACTACTCTACTGCTAGGGTCAAACGTACTTGAAATCGCATGAAACTTCGTAGAAACTATTCTAACACTAAAAGAAACTCACTCAAGATCTAAACTCACTTAAATATCTAATAATACAATTAATTATAATAATTACAAAAATTAATGGGTAAACAGGCCTACTGTTGGGCCCAACTAACCCAGTAAGGTCGGGAAGCTTAAAGCATTTGAGGCAACAAATCCTCTAGCAAAACTATAATGAGTTAATGGTATATCTCAAGACTGGTATGTATGATGCCAGCCTAGAGGATGACGCCAATTTCAAACTTCTGGCTTGGTGGAAAGCATGTGAATGTAAATTTCTTATGCTTTCCACCATGACTCATGATTTATTAACATGCTCAATCCCAAAATTACATTGGAGTACACTTTTAGTGAAGTGGGCGCATTATCAACGACAAAGGACGAGGTTAGATGAATAAAGGTGGAGACATGCCTCCACCTACGAGATTAATTTTGTGGCGGAGAAAAGGAAGCAACAAGTGAAGGAAGCAACATGTGATTGATTCAGAACAATTAAAAGACAAGATGGGAGCATTGGAAATATCATAGTGTTAAAAAATAAAAATTATAAAAATATAGATTTAAATTGTGATTTATAAATTTTATCAAAATATCATACTTATACATTGTAACTTGTAAATATTAAAATAAACAATATTATAATTGTAAACTTTATTTCAATAAAATCATCATAGTTATAAATCTTATTTCAAGTTAGAAAATGTCAAAGCTATAAAGTTTATTTCAAGGAAATTGTCAGAGCTGTAAATTTCATTTCGAATTTTATTGCAAGTTAAGAAATATCGAAGCTGGAATTTTTATTTCAAGTTGTAATTTGTGAGTGTGACTGTGGGCTGTGCTAGGTTGAGGCCCTGCCAACGTGACACGGCAAGACACATCCTAGACACAATTGGGCCCGGGGTTTCATGCAAGCACGACCTACTTTACATGCTTAGTTAGGCTCCATTAAGTGTTTCCGCACTTAATTTATATATACATATTTGATTAAAGTAATATTAGTGTTAGGTTAAAGGCAATCTCTAAAACAACATTCTCATCTCTTGTCCTTTTTTTAATTTCTCATGTAGGTGTGCCACAAATGACTAATGATAAGTTTGATCCCTACACATGCCTTTATCTCCTTTAAATTGGCATTGGCTGAATATAACATTGATAAAATAATTATTCACTATTAAATTTAAAATAATTTATGTCACGACCCCAAAATGGTGGTAGGATTAAGGGGCCGTGATCAGGGGATTGCTGTAGCATAATGTTTTTTTCCCCAGGTTCTGCATTGGTGAGAATCACAAGATCCATCACCGTTATGGAATATTTAGCGGACGTTTGCATTGCGATGCAACCGGAAGTCCAGAGTTCATCGAATTCCGTGTTGCATCACTAATGTCTTACTAGTTGAATCATATTGCCCAATACATCATCAAACTGATATAACATAAATAGAATATAAGCAGAGCTAGACAAACAAACAGGTGATCTCATTCCCATACTTCAAGTTAGAAATTACAAAAAGATGTATTAATTACATTCGCAAAATAAAAGGCCAACGGAGGCCAATGAAACAGAATATAAACCCTAAATAATATTCCCAAGTATATAGCGTCTCATGTGCAAGGAATGGAGTCTACATGACAACCTCTGCACCTCAATCACACGTACGTCACTCGCAGCTCAGCAATCGCCTCCTAAGAAACCGTATCGGGTACAAGTCGGGAAATCATACATATGGCATCAAGCGTAGATCAGGCAGGAGTCTGGCAAATATCCAAGATAAAGAGCATAATTTGTAGGTACACAATAGAATATAAATACAGGTGATTATTCATGAAAATTAGTGTCAGTGAGTTGGGCAGGTTGATGCAGGAAGATATGATTAACATAATCATAAACATGAATTAAATTCAGACTAAGCAGATTAAGGCAGAACACAAGAAGCCTCTTGGTTAACTTCACCTGTTGGAGATTCCACAAAGGAAATGGGAGAATGTCACCATGGATTTTGTTTCAGGGTTGCCGAGCACAAGGAAGGGCAATATGCCATTTGGGTGATTGTGGATAGATTCACCAAGCCGGCACATTTTCTGCCATTCAAGATTGGTCAATTTATGGACAAGATGACTAAGTTGTACATGGACAGTATAGTCAAGTTGCATGGAGTGCCTAAATCCATAGTATTCGATCGAGACACTCAGTTTGTCTCTCGATTTTGGTCTACTTTTCAGTTATCTATGGGTACTCAGTTGAAGTTCAGTACAGCTTGCCACCCTTAGACAGATGGGCAGTCAGAGCGTACCATTCAGACATTGGAAGATCTTCTCAGAACATGTGTTTTGGATTTTAAGGAGAGTTGGGATGAAAGTTTGCCTTTGTGTGAATTTGCTTACAACAATAGCTATCATTCCAGTATTAGTATGGTACCAGTTGAGGCATTGTACAGACGGAGATGTAGGACTCCAGCATGTTAGGAGGAAATAGGAGTTTGGAGTTTTCATGGCCCCTTAGAGATTGCTGATTCTAGTGAGAATGTCAGGATTGTTTAGATGAGAATAAAGGAGTCACGTGATCGTCAGAAGAGTTATGTAGATAAGAGGCGGAGACATTTAGAATTCCAAGTGGGGATATGGTGTTTCTGAAAGTGTCTCCGATGAGAGGTGTTGTCAGATTCGGGCAGAAAGGAAAACTTGCCAAGAGGTTTGTGGGACCATTTGAGATCAAGAGCAAGATTGAAGATGTGGCCTATTGTTTGGTGCTACCGCCAGAGTTAGCCGATGTGCACGACATTTTTCATGTCCCAACGCTTCGAAAGTATGTTCCAGATCCTACTCATGTGTTGCAGAATGAGCCACTTTAACTTCAGGCAGATGTAACTTATGTAGAGCGACTGACACAGATCATCAACACCAAGGAGACAGTGTTGCACGTACCAAGACCATCCAGTGGGTCAAGGTACAATGGGAGCATCATCTCTAGAAGAGGCTACGTGGGAGCTCAAAGATCAGATCTAGAAGGCTTACCTTTATCAATTTCCTAATGAGGTATGTTTAGGCATTTGGGGGACTAAATGTTCTTTTTAGAGGTGAAAGTTGTAAGGTCCTCGACCTTACTGGGTCAGTTGGGCCCAATAGTATTCCCGTTGACCCATTTATCTTGCTATTATTATAATTAATTGTATCGTTAGATATTTAGGTGGGTTTAGATCATGGGCGAGTTTCTTTTAGTGTTAGAATAATGTTTGCGAAGTTTCATGCGATTTCGAGTGCGTTTAACCCTAGCATGGGGGTAGTTTGCAGTTTAGGAAAAATTGAGTGTTTTTCCGAAAAATTCCAGTCGTCGTCATTTTGGGTTCGTTAGAAAGGTCTCTTCGCACTGATTATTTTTATCTCTTGGCTCATCTCGATCCGACGATCAAAAACCTTTTAAGTGGTCCATTCCTTTACTGGACCCACTTACGGGCAAACTGGTCTTTTTCCCCCTCTCTTCTCCTTAAGCAGGGATTAACCCTAATCTTTCATTCATTCTCTGCAACGAAGACTCCAGCATCAACCCCTTCTTCTTCCTCGTCTTCTCAAACTCCAGAACCCCTCCGGGAGAGATTATCTCTATGATCCGAACCGCACATCTTCATCCTCTCAATCTCCTATTTCCATTGATCCTAGTTTGGTCAGTTTTCCCTACCATCATTTTCCCTAATAGTTTCCTTTCAGTTTAGATTTTGATTTGTTCTTAATCTTGTTCCTTCGTTTCTTCATTTGGGTATTCTAGATTGCTTTTGAGTGGGTTAGATCGGGGATTTCGTGATAATAGGGCTTTCCTCAAGTTTTTCCCTAAGTATCTTCTTCATCTTCGTTGAGGCAAGTAAATACGCAATTTATGATTTAACATGAATGTATTGTTTTATTGATTGTTATGGATCATATGCTAGAATACCCAAATGCCAAGTTTGTTTCAGGTTTTGGTTTGGATTTTTAACATGCTAGATTAGGTTTTGGATTAGGATGGTTTTAATTTTTTAATTGGTAAGCCCTAGATGTTTTAATCTAGTAGATTACATGTACTGTGATGAATTGATGATGAAAATGGTTGGTTAGGAGAGCAGAAGGCTCAATTTTGTGCAGGTTATGGCCTTTGTGAAGGCAATTAGAAAAAGAAATAAGAAAATCTCGGAACAACAAGGTGATTTCGGACGTCAGGGGAGGTTTTTGCCTCCTGGCGTCCGGACGCCAGAAGACAGTGATTCGAGTGTCCAGACTAGTGTCGAGCGTACGGACGTTGAGAATCCATAGGGACATGTAAAATGAGTCACTTTGAATGCCCATAACTTTCGATCCATTCATTGGAATTTCGTGGGCTATATACAAAGCTCTTGGAACGTAGAATCTAATGGCTCAGGTTTCATAATGATCAAAGATGAGAAACTAAGGAAGATATGTGGGTTATCAAACCCCTTTCTTGTGGGAAAAGAAGACCGTTAACTTAGGTTTAGGCCTTAGATGTTGGAAACCATGAACCTACTCTCACATGACTATTAATGGGGATTGAAATCGAAGCACGTGACTTGGTGTGCTTCGATAGGTTGTTTAGGTATTCATGTATTACGCATGGTGTAACCGAATGCGTATGGAACTGAATCGATCGATGCTTAACATGATTATACACCAAGGGATTTTCCTAAAAGCATCATTGACCCAATTGCCACACGTATTCCGTTAGAACATATGGGGTACAGGGATGACACTACTTGCCTAGGTTTGGATTGTAGTTCCTCATTGATTTGTTAATTGTATCTATTGATATTATTCCTTGCATACTCTCTTGGCATAACACACCTGCCTAATTATGAAACATAAATTCTTGTAAGACTAGGATATGGACTTGACTTAGAGTGTATCTTAGGAACCATGTGTCATGTATTCAATAAACATGACTGGCTAGCATATAAGGGATTATCATGTGGGTTAGACTTGTATTGTATTGTCTTGAATGAGATAATCCATATAAGTATGTCTTATGTGTCAACTAGCCAAATTTGCTTGTCTTGGTTTCCCTCGTGTAAACACCACTTTATTACTATTGCCCTACTACAGTGGGATTCACTGTAGAAAGGCTTGCACATGTCATGGCTAACTGCAGTTTGGTATTTTATTGATGGAATGGCTACTCGGACATCGGGGTGGGCAGTCGGCGTAGGACAACGTCCATAGCGTTGAATAACTGGAAGCAGGCTAGGACCGTGCCGCTATTCCCGGGACTGGGTTCCCCGTGAGGTGGCTAAGACACCCTTGGAGTCTCCATCTTGATTCTTGCATTGCAATGCATGGATGATGGTTATTGCTAGTGAGGTTAGGATTTCCTGTTTTTATTTCTGATGATTATTATTCATGCTTTTATGCCTAGCTTCGATTCCTTCTATCCTCATGATTATACACTTGTCATTATTCTTATACTTGATGCATGTCATGTTTATTATATATTGCTTATCTATTGCTCAACATGTTGTTGATGTTGGAAAAATGGTTAAGAGCACCACTAATTTTTATAAACTTTAAGCCAAAATCTAAGTGGGACCCACTTATCATTTTAGGTGGGAATACATGAGAATGTAATCTACCTCATGAGTAGATTAAGAATATGTATTGGATTGCTCTAATACATTAAGGAGTGAATGAGAAATTGCCTCCTAAAACACAACTACTTGCCCTGCACCGAATCAAACCGGGCTTGGGCTTGGGCTTCACGCGAGTTGGGCTTGGCTCGGTCCACTACCCATTCACATATGAAAGGATGTGTCCATTCATATATGAAAGGGTGTGTCCAAAGTGATGTGTCCATTCACATATGAAAGGGTGTGTCCAATCCCATGAATAGACATGAAGCAGACTATAAATATCATCTTCTCCATGCCTTTTTGCTCATTCCATTCATAGCAACTGCATTGCATTTGGGTCATCAGTCTGAGTCAAGAGAGAGTTCTACTACACGATTGGTTCACCTGTCACATAGTTTGTAGTGCTGCTACTGTGTGGATTAATCATTGTATCCTGGGAGACAAACGCTGTGAAGCTCGTTAGCACCATTGCGGGGCGAAATTTGTCTTAAGGACATAGTGTTTTAACACTAGCCTTGTTCAACGTTCTTCTGCAATTTCCTGAGTTTACTGTTTTTCTGCCTTCAAACAGTAAGTGCTTTTCAATTTAGTTTTAGAATTTTGTTCTATTGTTTTGCTTCACTGTTGTGAAGAACTGTTTCCTAAATACTGAACTATTACTGTATGTACTCGGATTAACAGTTGACTATGTTCCTTGGTGTGCAGGCACCTTAGGTGACTATTATAGAGCAGGCAGGTGAGGAAATCTCAGAGGATCTCCAACCAGCAGAGGAGGAGCAAGAGTGGCGTGCCGATGACATAGAGTAGCGTCATCATTCCCGGCACAAGAGAGACTAATTGGGATTCATTAGAATTATATTCATTCCTTATTATTCTTCGTTGGACCTTTCTTTCATGGACTTTGTGTTCTTTTAAATGGTCTTGGATATTGGGATGACCATTGTTAATAATTTAACCTGTTAGTTCAGTTTTACTTATTCTTGATGCAACATTAATTGTTAATGAGATTTATTATTCATTTGTTTTGATATTCAATATGCCTCGATTTGAATGACTTCTGTAGTTTTTATATTACTTGAGGTTTGAAACGTAATATCCTCACAGCGGACTTACGATCCTTAAGTCTAAAGAGCAAAAATTTTAAGTAGCCCTAAATCTCACTCCTCTGATCCGGTTTATTCTTTAATTGGATTCGGTGACGTGACAATATATATAGAAAAAGGGGACAAACACTCTCAGTTTTAAATGGATGGAGATGGTTCTTTGTTATATTTAAGAAAAGTAAAGGATGAAAATGCCCTCACTACTTTGAAAATTCCTCATTTTCTATAAAATAAGAAGAAAGATCAGGAGAGGCAAAAACAAAGAAATACAAGTACCCAAATCAACTTTGGAGGCTTGCTCCTTTCATGGATGCGAAAAAACGAGATGCTTATAAGGTGTTTATTCATTTTACTCTGATGTTATATGTTCTTGTCTACATTAAATAGTTGAAAGTGACGTTATGGCGCTGAGTTTCTTGTTTATTTGGATGGATGATTCATGAGTCCCCATATATTTGGAAGGCTAGGTGGGACCCACCAAGGTGCCCCACTCATGATCGTAGTCACTTGATATTTAAGCTTTTAGTTTTTTAATTAGTGACTATTCCATTATTGATACAGCCTTGTTTGTGCGCCAAGAGAGAGGGGCAGCACTGCCCATTTTCTGAATTTATCTTAATTTGTTATGAATTTATCTAAGTTTGGAATAAATTTATCTAGTTTGGTAAGAATTTATTTGAATTTAGTATAAATTTATCTCAGTTTGAAGTGAATTTATCTAAGTTTGGTATCAATTTATCTGAGTTTTGAAACAAACTCAAATAACTTTATGTGTCACAAACTTAGATAAATTTATAAATAATGAAACAAACTCAGATAAATTTATCTGATTTTCTGCGACGAAATTTATGGCCTGATTTTCAGCGTTTCGTCTTCACAAAACTTATGGCCTGATTTTCAGCGCGGAGAGTGTCCACGAGGGTCATTTTGGATTTTTTAACTATTTAAAATTTGAAAATAGACAATTGCCTCTACGAAAAAAAAAGGTATAGACATTTTGCAATAAAATAGCCAAACGCCCCTTCTTTTTAAATCTGTAATTCTTTTCCGATCTTTTGTTCTTAGTGGTTTTGTTGTTGCCACATCATCAATTGACTATTTGCTTTCCCTACTAGAAAATCTTACCTATTTGCTTCCCTGCAGACTTTGATTTTGATGCATCCTCCCATTTTTCATGTATGAGCCTTTTGCTATATCATCTCTCCCCTAAAAGTATTTACAGTTTTCAAATTGGATATGCGTTACGTATGGAGGTTGGACATTCAACTCGACGTTTTTGAACGTTTCCTGTGCAAATTATTGAACTTGAATGACTCCGTGACACGACCAGCAACTTGTCCATTGGCAGGCGCGACTTTATCCGAAAGCTCCAAAATACTAGAAAAAGGGTGACATTGATCGCTAGGTTCTGGCGTTCGCTTCTTGATGGTGGGGCCCATCACTGCGTCTCTAACCCAATCACCATTGAACATCGAAGCAAGTATTTGGGTTTCAATTGAATTGATTGAGTAATGACCTTTTGAATGCGTTTCATTCAACGGTGAGGATTTTCTCGGATCAAGGAGATATCACAACAGCAAAATATTCAGAGGGCTTGGATTTGGTTTATGGGTTTGGTTGGACAAAGTGGAAGGCCCTGCATTAGGACATGAGGGAGACGCTGTGAAAAAGTGAAAATGAAAGGTGGGTTTTTTTTTTTTGGTAATAGAAAATGAAAGGTGGTTAGTGTTTTCGGAAAAATAAATAAAAATGTTAGTGATAAAGATGGTGGTTAGTTGATAATGATGTTCAATTATCAGTTTAGGATTTTCTGTGATGTATATGCTACGAAAATGTCTAGTCAAGAGGGGCCCAACGAGAACCAGCTCTGCAAGTTGTACAAAGATGGATAAGAAATGAATCTAGGCACCCAAAGAAATAAATGTTAGATAGAAGGGGATTTAACATTTCAATGCCCCTGAAACACTCGATTCCTAATTTTGTGATTAAAAGTTTCTAAATATCACCAGAGTCGTTTGACTTCGCTATATATATTTTTTAACTTTTTTGCCCTTGATCCTATAATATCATGAGAGTTTAAAATACCATAATATCATGGGTTTCAAGAAAGTGTTGGTCATGAGATTGGAGATTAAGTGTTTAAGGGTGAAATGTCAAATCCCCTAGATAGATTTGTTTGAAGAGTCATGAAGTTAGGATCCCCACTGTGGCACCAGACCTATTACACCGAAAAGATGTAACAAAATTCATGGAACTCCATCTTGTAGCCCTAAGAATGATAATTCAGGCCGTTCACGATGATGTCCTCAAGTTCCAGTTCGAATGGAGTGGGTTCCACCATTCGATTTGGCACAAGATGAAAATGTGACTCTCTGTTGACGTGACCTTGATTCTGATGTGGTGTTAACCACAGTTCTAATCACATGATCAAATCATATGGTAGGATCCAGTTTGTTTTAACCGAAAGTTGAGGATATTTCACTAGCGGAGATGACATTCATCTTGAACAATCCAAATTAATTAGCTCTGCAAGCCCCATGATCGAGTTCCAAGAATTTGTTACATGGTTCACTGTAGCTGGGACTGAGGATACGGGCTCTTGATTTTAGCCGTTTATTGGGCCCTCCTGACAATCATATGAGAATCTGGATGCTTTGAGACATTGTTTCATACAATTATATAGGGTCCTAATGCCTAAGCCCATCCCTACAATTCAGTCCGTAGGCCCATATCTAAAATTCAATCAGGTCAATATCAATATCCATGTTATTTGACTCAATTTTTCTTTTATGATATATATATTTTTTTGTTGTAAATAGTCCCCTATAATTTTATTATTTGTATATATCTCTTGTCTTTTCATTTTGATACCTTCCATAATATCAAAATCAGTAATCTTAGTGAGAACTCTAAGCTGGGCTAAGCTAAAGGTGGCTTCTTTGATGCCGAACCTGTCCTCAAGTAAACATCAAGGTTTTTATATGACATTAAATGAGAATGTACGTTTTCCCTCTCTCCTATCATAACTTTCCTTAATATATACTACAATATCTCTCTTTAACAAATTAATTTAGGCTTTTAAATGACATTAAATTAGAATGTATGTTTCCCTCTCCCCTATCATGATTCTCAATAAATCCTACAATATCTCTACTTAATCAATTAATCAAATCTATCCTTAAATAGTGGGATGGTTTCTAATCATTATCTCCTCTAATCTTATTATTAATTAAATATCTCGAAATTTATCTTTCTTCATATCCTTATCTTGCATATTTCTATACTAATATGTTACAAAAAGAAAGATAACATCGGCTTCTCGTTGAGCTAAATCAACTGCTTGGCCCATTTACATATTAAATATTTAAAAATTCTTCTTTTTTGATTATATTTTCTTATTGAATAAAATCACTTTGATAAATATGGCTAAAAAAAAAACACTATCATTATGATTTTTAGCGAAAACTTTGATTCATGAAGTCTGTTTTTAAGTCCATTTAACTAAAAATCGAGTTTAAGAATAATATATGTCTTAATGGCAGGGGCCTACATAGGACAACTCTTATCATTTGGTAGGGCCTTATATTGGGATATTCTTATTATTTGAGATTTCTAATAATTCCTTTTTATTACCATTCCTTATTAAATAAAATCTCTATTTAAAAATAAGGAAATAGGAATGTTTCTTATTTTTTTAAAAAATAAGGAAAGATACTCTAGCATTCTAATTTTTAGTGAAATATGATTTTTTTTTATTTTTAAAGTCTGTTTAACATAAAATTGAATTTAAGAAGAACAATGCATGCCTCAATCGGTAGGGGCCAACATGGGACAATTCTTATCATTTGAGATTTCGAAAAAAATTCATTTTCTTTAGAAAGTTAAAAATAAGAAAATAAATTCTAACATTCTAATTCTTAGCAAAACGTAGAAGTCTTCTATTTTTAAAGTCTATTTAACCAAAAGTTGAATTTAAGAAGAATGGTGCATATCTTAATTGGTAGGGACCTACATTGGGCAATTCATGTCATTTGAGATTTCTAACAAATTCTTCTTGTTTGATCATTATGTGCATTAAATAAATTATATTTGATAAAGATAGTTTAAAAAAGAAAATAATCCATGATTATTATTTTTAGTGAAGATTGTTTATTCATGAATAAAGGTTTTTTTATTTTTGAAGTATAATTCTTTCTAAAATGTAATTTTCTGAACTTACTATATTACTCTTTGTCCTTTTGTAATCATGGGCACATTTTTCTTTATAGCTTGATCTTTTTTAAATCTCATTATGTTTAGTGCTTTATCATTCTTTCTAAAATGTAATTTTTTTAACTTACTATATTACTCTGTCCTTTTATAATTACAGCCACATTTTTCTTTATAACTTGATCATTTTAAAATTTTATTATATTTAGTGCTTCATTTTTTTTTTCTCATTATTGGATTCATTTATCTACAATGCGATATGATTGATACATTGGTATGTTTGTCGATTTATAAGTAATGGAAGTTCTTGCCAACATCTCAAAAATTGTATTAAAAGTTAGCTAGGTTGTTTTTTCACGGTTCAATTGTCACTTTAGATTACAATTGATCGTGATATATCTTGTGAGTATGGATAATATCAAAATAAGAAATAATAATTTCTACTAAAAATTAATTATCTTTGTGATATATTATAAACAAAACCCCAAGTTTAAACATTCTTTAATCTTTTATGCCCAGGCCTTTGTTGCTAGTTGCTAATGATGATATCGAACTTCATGATTGGCTAATCTGGACCATCCATGTGGTTATTGGTTAATATTTTCTTTGGTAGTTAACATGCCGTTAACTGTGGTAGATTGTGACAGTAATACGCTAAAGAGTACGTCCCCATAATTCAGAGGTTTTAATCACATGAGTTACGCCTACCAGCATTGGTAATTTAAAATTGAAATTGTACCAAACAATATGTGAACCCTCAAAACCATCCACTAAAATGGGCCTGAAATTAAGAAGTGAGATCATAATGTTGTCATAACATTGATTGGTCCTCTCGTAAGGAATCCAGGGTCATCAGCCCTATCAATCCAATTGTAAGGGCGACCATAAAATAGATGTTAACTCCAATGGTAGCTCAGTTAGTCTAGGACCACGGTTTGCATCCGGAGATTGTAGGTTTGAAATTGCATTACCACACTGGGGCTATAGGGGAGTTTACCCGACTTCCCTCTTGGCCCGGAGAGATTAGTTCAGCATAAAGGGTTGGAAACCTTTCGATAACAAAATAGCAAAAAAAGAAAAATAAAAAAAAAACCGTAAAATGGATGTTGCTCTTGCTCATAACCACAGTTCCCATTGATGGCACCTGGCAAAATTTATTTGAATTAAAGTTGAGCCCAACATCACAAGTAAAACAACACTTGAGTTTTGCTTGATGTGTATGTCTTTGTTTGTTCCTTTATTTTTTCCAAACATTTGGTCCATCAACATTTTCGCTGGAGTTTTAATTTTTTAGAACATGATCGATATTTTTAGAACATGATATTTGCATATATCCTTGCAATCTTGTCTAGTTGTCTTTTGTCCTTTGTAAAAAAATGTCATTGCACAATCTTAGCCCATTGAGTGGGCCCTTAAACCAGTTTGCAGGGTCTATTTTTGAACTATGGTCCCCAGCATAGTTAAAGTATGACAGTGATACATGAAAATAAAAGATGGCAGCTGTTTCAATCACGTTGGTTTTAAATGGGAAGTGAGGACTCTATTCTCACTCTTTCGTGGAGCAAGCAGGTTCATACAACGTACAAAGGGTACCAGATGTCAACATGCTCCGAAATGTGAATGTACTATTCGTCAGGTGTGTTCTTTTCCTTAACAATACGTCCACACTCTTTTCAAAGTCCACTTGATGCGTACATATTAGGGGAGAAGCATGGAAGTGGTATGTTTTGATGGCTTTCCTGCTTTTATATCTGAATCTGGATGGAACTTTCCCACTTGTATGAATCAGGGATTTTAATTGGCAAAGTGGGACTCCCTCTCATATCTCAACTATTCGGCTTTCTCTTTTGAGTATACTAGTGTGAGAGGCCTGTGTAAAATAGGAAAAAAAAAGTTCCAATATAAAAGTAATATCTGCATATATCAAAGAAATCCAATTGAAGGAGAGATACATACCTCGGTAAGATTTGTAAGGTCTATTAGAGGAACATGTATAAATGAAATCTATTAGAGGAATGGGCTGAAAAAGAAAAGAAGAAAAAAAAAAGTTAAAAATGGTTGAAAATAATACTTATAAATAGTACTATAAGAAAATCTAGTGCCATTGTAAATTCATAACTCTAATTTAAATTGCAAAGTGTTGCATGAAATCCAACATAGATTAAAAATAATTTTTCGGGCATGGGCCGTAAGATATAATATTATTATTTATAAATAATTTTTCGAGCATGGGTCATTGCCACATACCTGTTGCCATTATGTGGGCACTGAAATATCTCCAATAAAAATTATTGGCAATATTACTCATTTATCAACAGAAATGAGTAGGCGGTATTACTCATGATATATAAATTTGAAATATTACTCATAATATTTAGGTGACATTGGTAGGCAATATTACTCATAATATTGGGCACGGGACAATGGCAAATTGTTGGGCATGGCCACGGCAACATAGATTATAGTATCATGTTTGGCCCAGATCTATTTATAGTGGGATTGACTGAATTTCTATTATGTCGGCCATTATATATATTAAAGCAATATGATTTGTTTTGCTACGTAATCACCCATGGAGCTCTCCTTTCATAAAAATATCCAAGAAAAAAAAATATAGCCTTTTGCTTTGATGTGGGCCACTCATCTCTCCATGCAGATTTATCTCATCTCATCACTTCCAATTCAAATTCAACTAAGTTTTTCATCTTTATCATTTCTTAACCTCTCTCCTACCTGCATCTTCTCTTTCCATAATACTTATTTACATTAATACTCATATCCCCCATCCTCCTCTTACATGGGTGTTTTAATACGAGTAATAGTAAACCATATCCTATCCAACGGTATGCATTATTTTGATCCACAACTTAATTCGTTAGAGTGTTAAACACATGATATTCCGATCATTAAAACTATAATAGGTATTGATCGTAAACTGATTAATCACATTAGGGTTGAATAGTTTTTCAATTTTGACAATTAATATTTGTTTGCATAAATTCCGAGGATATTGTCCTCCCACTTGGTTTCCTGATGCTAAGTTTACTTTACTTTTTAATTTATTTATACTTTTTTTTATATAGTATGTCTTTTTTCTTAATATATTTTTAGAAAGATCTTTAATAATATTATATTTTCATTTTTATGCCCGAGCTAAGAACGTGCCTTTGATGCTAATCCATTATAAAGCCCTGACTCATGACCAGATCAAGATGTAAAAAGAAAAAAGAAAAAAAAGTCGGTTTGCTTTAATGCAAGTTTTCCTGATCGAAAGAGGAAAAGTTGCAAATGCTACTTACATATCCACAAATGCAACTTTTCCACCACTTAGAGAGGATGAAAAGTTGTAAATGCAAATTTAGAGCCAATAGTAAAGCTGCATGAGTGACCGATTTACATATTCACAAAGGCAACATATTGGGCACGGGCAATGGCAAATTGTTGGGAACATCCATTGCAACATAGATTATAGTGTCATGTTTGGCCAAGATCTATTTATAGTGTGATTGAGTGAATTTCTATTATGTGGGTCATCAATCATATGATTATAAACAATGTGTGATAAAGATAGAAAGAGATTACTTAAGGGAAATTTTAGTAGACATGATAAGGTGGGCCATCAATCATATGATTAGAAGTAATATGTGCGATAAGGACAAAAAGAGATTATAAAAGAGAAATTCTAGGAGATAGGATGAGGATGAAGTGTAAGTAGTAAATGATTAGAAACTATATGTGTTATGAGGATGGAAAGAGATTATTTAACAGAAATCATATGAGACATGATAAAGAAGATGTGGGTGTGCCACATGTTACCGCGAAAGCTCAAGAGAAAGCACCATATGTTGCTCTCCCGCGAAGAGGCTGCTGCTTTAATATATATAATTTTTGAGAGGCTTTCAATTTAAATGATACCTACTTAAAAAAGAAACTCCAAAATGGGAATCCCCTAGGTTCGATGTCGTGAGTGAGGCCAATAAAAAGAATCTAGTTCTCATAAAAGAAATGCCCGATTCTATATAAAAAACTTAACTCAATATGATTTGAGCGCAATCTAACATCTACATCGCTATAAATATATGGCAATTCTAAAGGAAAGTGGTGTGGTAAGGAACGCATGGCGATTTCTCCCTTTCACCCATTACCTCTCACCAGTCAAGTCAAAGACCTGCCGGCAGTACCCAACAGTCCTCACTTCTCTTCTATTTGTATTGTATTTTACCTTCTTTGGTGTTTGATCTCCTAAGCCAAATGAGGGACTCATGTGAAAATATTTGTAAATAACTTGCACTTAGGAGGTGAGAAATGTAGAACCTACGTAAAAATAAAAGCAAAAATTAAATAACAAGTGCATTTTCGAATGTCTATGTGCAATTCGTTTTTGTGTCTTCATTTTTATTGAATTTGAGCTTCTGTTATTTGAAAACATCGTTTTCAAAAATTTGCAGTAGACACCCATGTATTAAATGTCCCAAATATTAATCCAATAGGAGTTAGTTGTGCCATAAGATTGAGCATATAACTAATATCAAGATTAATAAATATAGTTAATAATGCATAAGATTACATTAATTATATGTTCGATGTTAAGGGGACCAACTCTTGTGAGAGTAAATTTAAAGACATCTCATATCGCGTAGAGTATTTATCTTGAGCTGTTCGAATTCTCAATAAGTGAGTCTTACTGTTGAAATTTCTTTCCTAATTATAGTAAACCTCATAGGGAGGATTGGAGGAGCTGCTCGAATTCTCAATAGGTGAGTCTACTCTTGGAAATTCCTTCCAGATCAGAGTAAACCTCGTAGAGAGAGGATTGGACTCATGTAAATATAACATAATGTAGTTCTTCAATGTGACTCCAGCATTTGCAAAAAACTACACTATCTTGGCTATATGGCATCGGGCCTTGAAAGTTGAAACTTGAAAAGTGAAAACAATGAGACCCATGTGCCTTCACGAACCACGATCACGTAGTACACCTGGAGATAAAATCTGGGCCCGGCCCATGCCTGGTACGGGCTGGGCTCGGCCTAGGTTGCTGGGCACTAGGCGTGGCCCGTGGCCCAGCACTGTCGGCCTAGTTAGGCCCACTTTTTTATCTTTCCAGCACATTGCCTAATCTTATTTTATATACACGTACATATCTGGTTAATCCCCTACTACTTTCCAACTGTGGTGTAGAGATGATTAGTGGGCCTTGCCAATTTTATATGGTTTAAGATAAATTTCTTGAGTCCTATTTCGGCCTATCTCCGAACGTCACTTATATAAAATATTATTTTTATGTTTTCTTTTTCATTTCAAAAAAATAATTGAGAATATGTAATTAGTTGAAATCACATTTTATATAGTTAGCGCTCGGAAGTATGCCAAAAAAGTATTAACCAACATGCCATGTAAGTCTCCACATATGTAGCAAGTCTATCCATATAAGTGTCCATATGTCGCAAGAAACCATATCAGTACATATCCAATCACCCATTCAACTCCAAAGTATTAACCAACATGCCATGTAAGTCTCCACAGATGTAGCAAGTCTTTCCATATAAGTGTCCATATGTCGCAAGAAACCACATCAGTACATATCCAATCACCCATTCAACTCCTTGACAGATGCAAGGAAACCTGCAAAAGTTAACGATGAGTATGGGATGCTATTCAAGAAAATGTCAACCTCTTGACGCATCGAATTCCGTCTCTTTGAAATCAACCAATGATCTATTGCAACCCGAAGGCTACCTAAGTTGGCCTACGACCATCGGTTTGTATTCAAAGGTTGTCGAAACTACATTACCATACTGATACTACAAGAGAGTTTATCTGGCTTTCCTTTGGACTAAGGGGATTTGTCTAGCTAAAAAGATTGAGAACCCTCTGTTAGTAAAAAAAATAAAAATAAATACAATAAAGATAGTATTGTATAAAAATACATACAGCTATATATTCAACCTATTAATAGTCAAATCAACTAAGAGCCTATGACCAAAATAAATATATGCGAAGCTAGAAGAAAGTAATTGTTCGTGTGAAATCTTTTAAAAAAATAATTTAGAAGGCCCGTGGGCCATACCGGCCCCACCGGCCAGATACTACCGGATTGAGGGACTTGCTGGGTCGACGCCGAGGTTGTGGCTGGCATGGCACGGCCCAGCCCAACCCAAGCATGGCGAGGCCCAGTAAAAACTGGGCTGTGTTAGGCATTTCATCTCCAATACATCACGTTTGGTTATTCTAATCAACCCACCTGGATGTCAAAATTTTTTTTTTTTTTTTATAATATTTATGAAGGTGCAAACCCCCGTACGTGTGTGTGTGCATGTGAACATTTTGAACATTTAGTGTTTGGATTATACCATTTTTTCTCTAAACAAAAACAAAATTGACCATAAGTAAAAAGTGATTGGTGTTAATATTCAAAAAGGAGAAACATATAGTTGAACAATAGCTATATAAAAATTAGAAATTAACAAAAATTTGTGCTGAAAATTGTCAAATTAAAAAGTTAAAACGTATTCCTTGATAATTAATTTAATATTTGTCGACAAAGGATATGCATGATAGAGTCGTGGCATCTATAAGAACGACTGGCAGAGAGATTAAAGAGTTTCCTATCACGATCGGTCTACACCAAGGCTCGGCGTTAAGCCGGCACTTGTTTGCCCTAGTTATGGATGAGATTACAAGACATATCCAGGATGAGGTGCCGTGATGTATGCTATTTGCAGATGACATTGTTTTAGTGGATGAGACGAGAGAAGGACTGAATGCTAAGCTAGAATTGTGGCGGAAAACGTTAGAGACTAAAGGGTTTAGGCTAAGTCGATGCAAGACGGAATATATGGAATGCAAGTTTAGTCAAAGTAGAGCACCTGGCAATAGAGAAATAAGTTTGGGCACACAAAATATTGTAGAGAAAGAAAGTTTTAGATACCTTGGATCTATGGTGCAACAGGATGCAGGGATTGATACTGATGTAAGCCACATGATTCGGGTCAGGTGGACCAAATGGAGGAGTGGTTCGGGCGTCTTGTGTGATCGGAAAGTCCCCCTCAAGGTTAAAGGAAGATATTATAAGGTGGCGGTACGCCCAGCGTTGTTATATGGATCAGAGTGTTGGGCAGTAAAGTATAATCATGTTAAGAAGATGAAAGTTGTGGAGATGAGAATGCTAAGATGGATGTGCGGGATCACAAGGAGAGATAAGATTAGGAACGAGGAGATTAGGGGTAAGGTAGGAGTAGCAACGATTGGAGATAAAATGAGAGAAAATCGACTGAGATGGTTTGACCATGTTAGAAGGCGTCTAACGGAGGCACCTGTTAAAAGGTGTGAAAGCATGGAGATTGTCAGGAGTAGGAGAGGGAGAGGGAGACCCAAGAGAAGTTGGAAAGAAACTATTAAACATGATCTTGCCTATATGGATCTAACGAAGGACATGGCCTTAAAGAGATTTGATTGACGTTTTCAAATCCATATAGCCGACCCCACTTAGTGGGAAAAGGCTTGGTTTGGTTTGGTTTATGTTTTGTTTGTTTGAGAATAAAATACTTATAAAGATTAAGAATTTTCTAAATTGATGTCTAAGATGCACACCAAATTATTTTATATATATATATATATTATATATGAAAGAGACTGTCTCTAATTGTTTTGGACTCCACATACGCGATAGATTTTGACCCCTCTAATTACTCTAGAGATAATTAGCAAAAGGTCTCTAGAATTGAATCTATCCAGCCTCCAGTTCAAGCAAATTCTTTTTAACGGCTCTAGTCTAAGCAGCTAGACTTTTGCAGCCAGAGGTCGCTGGATACATTTTACATGACTAATTTGCCCTTTTTCAACTGTTTAGGCATCTAATTTTGAATTTTAAATTTCAAATCTTCTATTCTCCCACTCATTACTTCAAACCGGACATGGACATTGACGGATTGGTTCTCAACAGTTGAGATCAATCTCTGAAGAAGAAGACCCCTGCAACGAAGAAGACGAAGAAGAAGAAGAAGAAAAAGATTGCAACGAAGAAGAAAACCCTTGCAAAGAAGATGAAGAAGAAGAAGAAGAAGAAGAAGACCCCTGCAAAGAAGAAGAAAAAGAAGAAGAAGAAGACCCCAGCAAAGAAGAAGAAGAAAACCCCTACAAAGAAGAAGAAGACCCCTACAACGAAGAAGAAGAAGACGACTTGCAGAACACGAAATGAAGAAGAAGACGATCTTCTACGTCATTGCCGGATTTCCTGTGCCATCGTCGTTCCTACCTATTATCGGAGAAGGGGAATCGCCACCGGACGCTGCGCCATGCCATCGCCGGAATCGAGGAAAAAGGCGAATGGAAGATGGCTTTCGTGTTTCTGATTCTCGAATGAAGAAGAAGAAGAAAGTGGCCGAGGATCTGCAGCAGTTCCAGGTTGGTTCTAGGTCAGATTTGACTTGACCCATTCTAGAAGTCCATCCATATTCCAGTCAAAGTTAAATTTATCTGAGTTTTGTATTTTTTTTGTCAAATTTATTTGTGCTTTGAACAAAATCTATCTGAGTTTTTGGCTATTTATATGACTTCTGGCACAAATTTATCTGAGTTCTGGATCAATTTATCTGAGTTTTGGATAAATCTGTCTGAGTTCTGGATGAATTTATCTGAGTTCTAGATGAATTTATCTGAGTTTTGGACAAATCTGTCTTAGTTCTGGATGAATTTATCTGAGTTTTGGATGAATTTATCTGAGTTCTGGACAAATCTATCCGAGTTTTAGGCTATTTATCTGAGTTCTGGAATAAATCTATCTGAGTTATAAACAAGTCTATATGAGTTTTTGGCAGATTTATTTGTGATTTTGAATTTTATTTGTGTCTTTTGAAATTATTTGTATTTTTCGAAATGAATTGAACTGAGTTTTTGACAAAAAGACTTGAGATTTTTGCCACATTATTCGCTAATTTGGAAATCCGGCGATGTCTTAGTTTTGGCAAATGTATTTGAGTTTTTTTTAATTTATTTGCGTTTTTTAATTTTACTTACTTCTTTTGAAATTTATTTGAGCCTTTTGAAATTTATTTTTATATTTTTTTAAATTTATTTGGATCTTTTGAAATGTATTTGGATCTTTTGAAATTGATTTTCATTTTTTAAAATTTATTTATATTTTTTGAAATTTGTTTGTGTCTTTTTCAATTTATTTCCGTTCTTTTGAAATTTATTGCTTTTTTTTTTTAAACTTATTGTGTTTTTTTTTAAAAATTTATTTTGTTTTTTGAAATTTATTTGCTTTCTTTTGAAATTTATTTGGGTTTTTTAAATTCATTTCATTTTTTGAAATTTATTTGCATTCTTTTGAATTTTATTTGCATTTTTTAAATTTATTTCATTTTTAGAAATTTATTTGAAATTTGTTTCCTGTTTTTTGAAAATTATTTGTATTTTTTTGAAATTTATTTGAAAATCTCATTAGTGGAATTTTATTAATCGTACCTAATTTAATGGTAGTTGACCATTATTAATGGCTTATCCCACTAATCATGGGATATGATTTGAAGAAAGGGTAAATTAGATATTTTAGGTTTTCAAATGTGAAAAAAGTATCTATCAAACTATAAGAAAAGATTGTGGACCTAAGGCAATAAAGTGAAATGTTCAGGGACCCGTCGCCGAATCCTCCATTACTCTATTTATTATCTTTGTAATTGCAGGCTCAGCTAATCATGAAGCAATTATTAACATGCATTTTTCTCCATCCATTAATGCAAATTTCATAACTTTACACCTTTTAATTAAAACCCCCACCTCAATAATTTATTTATCGTATGTCCAACTTATAACGGATCTCTACTCTTTAATTGCCTTGATCGCTATAGCCATACAAACCAACACGATATCCTTAAGAGGGCGTTTGCCTTTTACACATGAGATGCGTAAATGCAGTTTACATATGGAAATGTTCCATATGCAAATTTCATATATGTAAGCTTTACACATGCATTGTAGTTTACAACGTTTGTCTACTGTTGTCATTTTCATATCATTTACGAATGTGAATCATTTTACCACGTTTGTTTGAACTACGTATGAAAATGATAAATTTTTATTTTTGTAAATTATATTGATAGTAGCAATAGTTAGGAGCACTAAAAATGGTCACCACCTTTTATTCTTGTAAATGTTTGGATGATTGTCAAACCATGAAAACATGAAAAAGCAAAAATGAAGTTTTGTTATAATAAAAAAAAAATGAAAAAAACACATGTCACCAGTTAAATCCCTCCATGATTAGCCAATAAAGTGGGACCAACTGCACAAGATATACAATTAAAATATTCTAATGCATCTCCACTATATACCAAAAATAGTAACTTTTCGATCATTTCTATATATATATATATATATATATATACTTTTTAAATCCATATAAACAAAAAAGCCCAAACCATAAGAAGATTTATGGTGTTTCAAACTCATATAAATAAAGTAACCCATCTTTTCTATCAATGAAATCATGGTGTTTCAAAAAAGAATTTACAATGTGCCATTTACAAAATAAACAGACGTCACATTTTCAAAATGAATATCCCTCCATATGAAAAAAAGGAGAGAATTCCTACGTGTCAGTTCATCGAGCTCTTCTATTAGCATTAGCATCCCACATCTCTAATGCCATTGCATCTCGTAAGCGATAAGCATATTGACTATCAGATTCTTCATTGTTCACTTCATCCTGACGATCATCATTATCTTCATCATCAATGAATATTCTTTCATGACGATGATGTTCATATAATTCATCTGTACTAGGACTTCTCTTCATGATAAAGTTGTGTAATACAGCACATGCATTTACAATCTTTACCTGTGTCTTGATAGGATAATTACGAGGTATATGTGTCAAAATTGAAAACCGTTCCTTCCACAGGCCAAATGTCCTTTCAATAACATTTCTTAGCTTTGCATGTTGAAGATTAAAAAGCTCACTAGTTGTCCTGGGAGCCAATGCTTGAGCTCTTAATTCCTTTAGATGATATTGGGTCCCACGATATGGTTCAATAAAACCTCGCCTATTACCATATCCAGCATCAACAAGAAAATACTTTCCCATAAAGATTCAATATGACAATTATCAGAAGATTGCAACATGCTTAACTAGTTTTCAAAAATTATAATAACTTTCAAATTTACATTATGAAATAAATATTTACCTTCGGGAACTTGAAGATTGTAGAGTCTCCTATTTTGTAGAACATTGGATAAAACTTTTTGATCGTTGGCCAATCCTTCAAAACCAGCACACACAAACTGGAACATCATGTCAAAACCAACTATTGCCATTACATTCTGTGCAATAAAACCTTTTCTACATTGATATCATTGTTGATCTTTAATTGATACCCATGTTGGAACATAAGTGCCATCAATGGCACCGATGCAGTCCTATCCCAATATAGCAAAAACATTTATCATCAATAACAATTTAAACATTCATCATAGGGAGTAAAAGAAACTACTGTATAAATTACTTATGTACCTTGAAAAAAGGGTAAAATATTGGATTGAGTGCAATCTGAGCTGGAGTAGACTTTTCTGGTCCAGGGTAGACATTATATTATGTAAACTTCTTGTAATAAAACTTAGATAAGAATAATATCAGAAAGAGTGTAAAATGAAACCAATTCCAATTCAGAATGGGCACCAATTAAAAAAACCCAATCCATGATTCAAGTGTGTGAATGGTTGGATTAATCAAATGTGGGTCTCTTATGTGAAAGCCTAAAAGGACAAATATATATATGCTTTTCACTTTTCTGCTAGGAGTAAATATGCAGAGAAAGTTGGAGAGTGCCATAGAGGTTCCTTTTTCTAACTTTGACCATTAGCCAAGAAAACAGATGGGCCTTTGGACCAGTTGAAGCTGCAGGACCACCCCCTAAGTCCAAATACCAGGGTCTCTTTTTAGTTCTATTTTTTTTTTTTTTTTTTTGCCTTAGATTATTTATGCAAGACCATTTGGACCAGTTGAACTAAGAAAGATCCTTGCCAGTGAAATCTGTCACCCTTAAATACAACCAGCATAAAAATATTCTTGTTGTTTGGCAATAAGTTCCCTTGCTAAATCCATGTACCAACAAAAAATTTCAGAAATTAGCCAATACCCTGTAAGAGTTTATCTTTGTAATTCTAGCATATGTTTTTCGCAGTTTCATTAATTATTCAATGACAATATAATGTGACACTAGACAATCCATAATAACTTGACTTCTCTGATTGAGTTTCAGGATTTATATGATCTGTTATACATGCGTCCCTCCCCACTATGGTAAAAACCATCCAGACATATTTTTACCCTTTCAGATGATCCAAATGAAACTTTAATCCTAATTTCCTAAAGATGATCAAATATAAAGTAACAGTAATGCCTCAAGACCAGGGAGTTACTTAAATCACTTTTTTCTTCTTAAACTCTCTTTTGAAGTACAAACATCATAAATAGTCATACTTGGACAAGATAACCTTGTTTTTCCTAATCATGCCCAAGATATAGCACATTCTTTACCATTATATTAACATGCTTGTATATAGGAAGAAAAAAATAAAGAGACTCTAACAAGAGTGTTTAAGACTCACGAGTTGAGTTCTTGTATTCAAAATGGCTGCTGCAATGTGCACTTGGTTCCACCACCTATACAAACAAAAGATGAAAGTCTTACTATTTTACTAAGAAAGCCTCTAATATCTTTCAATCAACATCTCATCAAGCAAAGAGAATCAAAGAAACCCATAGGAATGTTCACATCTCGTCAAGCAAAATTTTTATTTATATCCACAAGAGTGGCCCAAAGAGAATCAGGAAAACTCATATAACTGTATATGAAAAGCTATGAAACAAAGGGTGGTGTTTTGGGGGGATGGCTGGAGGCAGGGGTCATGGCCGGTGGGGAAGTTGATGGATTGCAGCGCCATCAGCTGCTTGGGGTCGAGGGTCGATGACGGCGACAGAGAAGAAGAAGGAGATGGGAGAGAAGGCTGTGATGCAGGAGAAGGAGAGGGAGAGAGGGAGGCAATGGGGTGGAGGGTGGAAGATAAGATGAGTGGGAGCAAGATAAGCAGTAATGTGGGTTTTGGTTTGAATTCTTCCATACCTCATGAAAGAAGAAGAAGAAGAAGAAGGAAAAAGAAACAAGGGGATGGAAGTTGGAATAAGATGGATGTTGGGTGTGTTTTTCTGATTTGGGTCAGGGTGTGAGGGAGGCTGAGAAAGGTGAAGACTACAGTACCTTACCCTTTCTCAATCTCTCTGTCCGCGCGTCGTGCTACCCTTTCTCAATCTCTCAAGGTGTGAGTGAGGCTGAGCAACAAACATACCTTGCCCTTTCTCAATCTCTCTGTTTCGTTTATGTGGACGTATCAGAGGGATTGAGATAGAGAGAGAGATTACATAGAAAGAGATAATGAGAGAGAGATTGGAGAAAGGGGGAGAGACGTGAGAAGGGAGAAAGAGATGGGGGTGAGCGACGCATACCTTGGCAGTAGTAGGGTTTGGAGCACCAAAGAGAGGAGACTTCGTTCCGGAATGGAAAAGGAGAAGAGGAGACGTTTTATTTTTGCATTGGAGAGGGAAGTGGGGATTTTTTTAGTGGGTTTTGTTTTTTGTGTTGGAGACGTTTCGAACCCGGGATACTTGTGACGGAACGAATTATCTCCGTTCGGGGCATCTTTTTAAGTGGGGTTTCATTACACACCATTTCCATATGGGATTCCTTTTACCATCCATGAAGGTGTGAAATTTTAGGTGCGAAAATGAGTACATTTTCACACCATTTTCACATGAGATTTACATACGTGATGTGTAAAATAGTGCAAACAAACGTGATGGTACGTAACATTCATGCATGTGCATCATTGACATACGTAAATGGTTGCAAACAAACGACCCCTAAAAGAATGTGCTCAACTAGCTTTCTTCATCTACATCTCTCTCCATCTCTCTCTTTTTCTTAATTTTCTTTCATTGGTGCAAATATCCTTTCTCCATTATTAGATAAAATTGGCATAATGAATTTGTAACTTTTTATTTAATGGCTGGTTTCTTCTTTTTGTTTCTTTCCTATCCTCATACAAATTAAATAAAAATCTTTGTTATTTAATGGTTGGGATCCCATCAATTTTTGCTGAATCAATGGCCATGTCTGATGGTTGACGTTCGGAAGAATCATAGAGAAGAGTTCATATAGAAGAGGGAGAGAGAAGAGATGCAGGGACAACAACTCGACTTTGATCCATCAATGCAAATTAGCAAAGAAGGTAAAACTTTACCTAAGGTTAAAGCCTTAGAGGATCCGAACTTCAAGTGATGGCCGCTATTCTTCAATTTCAGAAAAGAAAAAAAAAGAAAAAAAAAAAAAAACATGGCTATTCATGCCAACACATAACTTGTGATCATGGCCTAGAATCTCATGTAAAGTTATTCTAATCAAACCATAATAGCCCTTCATTTATGGGCCTTAAAGTTTCAACTTTGTGAGAAGTCATTTCTTTATTTTATTTTTTCATTTTAATGGTTTATATTAGATCCACAAGCATTAACTTTGCATGAGTACCAATTTACCAAGTGGTAGGTATATGTGAGGTTTGGATTCATCGAAGGTGGATACCATTAAATGTGCTCTCATTTTTTTCTCAAAAAAAGTGATTTCTAGAAAGTTTTCTTTTGTAGAACACTCTTTTATATTTAATTCATTTGATATTATACATCCTTAAAAGTCTTAGACCAATTCATTGAATCTTAAGCAATCTATAATTAGGTTTAATCTAAATATACAATTTAGAGAGTCACTAAAAGTAGATTGAGTTAGCAAGCCAGATTTATGTAACCTATTTTAAAAATTGGATACAGGTAATATAATCTTAGTTTAGTCATTTTAATGAACTTTAAGATAATTTCAACATTCATAAATATATTATTTATCTAATTTTGATTAAATAATTTTGATTTATTTAATTTCAAATATATTTCTTATTTTTAGTTTATGTAAGTTAGTTATACTTTTTTCCTCTTGAATGAATTTTGATATACATAATTTTAAAACTGCTTAAAACTCAAGATACCATTAAGTGGTAGGTGTACCTAAGGTCTAGATATATCAAATTTGGACACCATTAAAAATTCTCTCATTTAAGTTCATTTTTTATTTGTGGTTTGTGTAAGTTAGCTATATTTTTTTTCCTTTTGAATAAGTTTGATATATATATATATATATAATCTTATAAATGATTAAAACTAAAGATAACAACCTTTTTCGGGATTCACGTTGCATTATGTTCTTTTTTTTTTCAATTCCCAACATTTAAATATGACATTACGGGGATTCATATTTCTTCAATTTAAAATCCATTAATTCATTTTGGATTTAAATCGAGTTATCATTTTAATAATATCAACACAGATCAAATTTAAATTTTTTTAAAGAATATAGCAATTTTATATATATTTTTGAAAACTGGCTTTATGATTTTACATTTTAGTAACTTGTTACGAGATGAGATGAACATTATTTTGAACTTAACAATTTATTTATTTTTACTTTTTCTATCTTAAAATTAATTCAAATATAATTGTAGCTTATATAATTTTAAGCACTACTTACTTTTTGAATAAGTTCTCAGGTATAGAATTTCTGGAATGCTAAATACAATATATCTTTTATTTTAGATAAATAATATATCTTTTTATTTTAGTTTTATTTTCCTTTCATTAATATTGTAAAGAAATATATAAGTTTTAATATATTTTTACCCGGGCCTTTATTATTAGTATAATTGAATATAAATAAGAAATTGCAAGGATTGCAAGTCAGAGAATCATGATAAAGAAATTACAAGAAAGAAAATTATACCGTTGACCATTATAAATATTTCTTCAACTTTGACTTTGTCCGAAAAAAGAAGGAGGGAAAAGTTCAAACATTTTCAAATTGCATCTTTGTAGTAGAAGACAAGAAGAAAACTAGTTATATGGTGGTTACATTGGATAAAAGATAAAAGATGTAAAGAGCAACTTGTTATATGAAGAGATAAGGACATGAGTAAGATATAAAGCGAAAAGTTGGGGAGTGACAAGAACATGCAAGATTTGAAAAAAAAGTAATGCAACTTCTCGTCAAAATTGTAACTAACAATCCAAATTAAAATAGAAAATGCTTTACTTTTAATATAGTATAATGGTGTTTTCCAAAGCAACCCATTGGGAGTAAAAATCTCCAATGGGACCCACAATTAGAAATCAGAGCCACTCTAAATGAATGTACCCTCATCCTGAACTGGATTTTATAATTTTTACTTCAACATAAGTTGAACTGTTCATAAAATTGACTATATAATGAATAGAGTGATTAATAAATATGATTGGTAAAAGCATAATATTTCGTTAATGACGTTATTCAATTATATCATCAATCTTATGGTGGTGCCTCTTTGCAGGGCCGGCTTGAGATAATTCGAGGCCTAAAGCGACAATCCTAAATGAGGCATTTTCTATGTTTTAACATTATTATAAATATTTTATTTAAAATTTACTTTTCTTGCTTTTTTGTGATGCAAAATTACTAATTAAGTTTTTATATTCAAAGTTTGCTAATCTATCTTAAGTCCACCTTCAAAACCCACATGAAAACTTTGGATCCGTCCCCAAAACTCACATGGAAATCTTGGATCACAAAATCCGCATACACACAAAAAGTTTTGAATCTACCATTGGTAGAGCTCGAAGCATTTTCACTTGGGCACAATACGCATACGCACCATGAGTCAGGAATCCAAGATGAACTTCAGAGTTCTGCCCCACGTATTAGATGTTCCAGCTGCATGGTGCTTATACGCACTGTGGGCAAGTGAATAAATTCCGATAGGAGCCCACTGTTTATCTTAAATTTTAAGATTTATTATTAGGGCCGAAATACCAAGCTGTGGATCTATTACAGCCACATTATGGATTGAATTTGAATAGGCTCCTATTGAAATAGGATACAAAAAAATAATGAGAAAGGCTTGTAAAGCAAATTCATGACTGAATGTATGGTTGGGATTTGATACACATAGATTGCTAGAAATATAATGGTGTGCTAAAATCAATTGGACTCCTAGCAAAAGTAATATAAGGGGTAGATTTGAAAATATAATAGGCCATAAATAATAATTTAAGGCCTCATAAAAATTGACCTTCTTAAGAGAGAGTTATTATGGGGCCTTATATTTTGGGGAGAAAAAAAAAGGGATGGCAGTTAACAAGTTTGATTTTTTGGAATTTTAAAAGATGCCAGTTGCTATTATGGGGCCTTTTTTTGGGCTAAAGTAAAGGCATTATTGGCCTTATGCTAGAGCTGGCCCCTGCCTCTTTGTATTTTTTTTTTAAAGTGGAGCCCACTCTTATTTGAATAAAAAACTTAGAAAAATCCCATAGATGGAGGGAGATACATTTTTAGTGGCAAAGATTTTCTCCAAGTGGCCGTCTTTTATTTAAAAAAAATAAAAAAAAGTGGCACTCTTCGGTGGAATTTTACTCCAACAACTCGAGAATTCTGCATGTTCGGCAAATTCATAGGAATTCTTTTTTTAGATGATTCCTTTATTCTGTTGGAAACAAGCCATCCTCAGAGAGGATTTCATGAAGAGAGTCTCAAGTTTGGCAAAAGAGAGGAATCCTACAATCCATGTTTTATGTGATCCGACAATTATAGTTTTTTTTTTTCTAAATTTCTCATAATCCGTGAAAAATCACGGGTTGAGCTTTCACCCCTTAACCATTTTTGTCTCTTCAAAGAATTTGAGCGGTTCAGATCGTGCAAAGGGGCGCACATAAATTAAAAATTAATATTTAGAGTATAGACTTTTTTTTTTTGTTGCAAATATAAGAAAATCCAAGAGGGATCTATTGTTGAAAATTTAGATCCTAGTTGTGTTTGGTCTCCTATAAATTATTCACGGTTCAGATCATGATTTTAAGGCCAACAAAAATACAAAATTGAAAAAAAATACCGCCAAAGGATCCCGTTTTTTACACTATGGCATATCAATGGTCAAAAGTGTTTTTTCTTTCTAATGATCTATGATGAATCACGTTATCAAAATTTGACGCCGTAGCCGTTTTTGACCTTCTCAAGAGACTGAACGGTTCAGATTTCTAAAAAGGGCCTCACAAAAGTCCCGATCTAGTAATCAAAATGTTCTAGACTTTTTTTTATTTATAAATATCTCAAAATATAGGAAGAATCAACTGCTGATTTTTGGTTTGATAGCCGTTTTTGACATTCTTAACACTATTACTGGTTTAAATCTTTATTCTGGGGCCCATAAAAACCAAAAATTGCAAAAAATGTGTCTCCTCCACTGACGCACAAGTCGCTGTAGCAACTGTGTTTCACACGTGTACGGATACCGGTTTTAGGGGTGCACAAAAAATCCGTTGATCCGTCAATCCGGCCCGATCCGATCCGATCCGCGGATTTTAATCCGATCCGAAGGCCAACGGATCGGTGGCGGATTGAAAATTGTGCAATCCGTTATCAACGGATCGGTAGCGGATTTGACCCTTAATCCGCGGATTCAATCCGATCCGATCCGTTGTCATTAAATATTAAAAATATATATATATATATATATATATACCCAAAAAATTCCTAAAGTGTAGTTTGAAGGTTCCATGGATCTCTTTTATGGGTTTTTCCTTGTATTTGTCACTCTTGCATCATCATTGCCTTACCATATATCTGGGTCTGTGTTGTTGCTTGTATATTTGGGTTGCATATTCTGATTGAAATATGGGCTTTTTTCTTTTTTTTCTTTTTTCTTTTTTTTTACATTTAGTAAGTTATTTGTGTTCATTTGCTGCTTGTCTGATGGGGTTTTCTTTGACAATATGTGTTTCTGCTGAGAGAGTAGTTCATTGTTTTTTTTTTTTTTTTTTTTTCCATGTAATGTACAGGGACGGATTGAACGGATTAATCCGATCCGATCCATTATCCACGGATCGGATCGGATCGGATTTTAATAGCTACGGATTGGTGACGGATTTCAAATCCGTCAATCCGTAGCTAACGGATTGGTGACGGATTTGGCCCAATCCGCACCAATCCGATCCGTGTACACCCCTAACCGGTTTTATGATGGGGGTGGGGGGGGATGTTTGATGCTCAGAATATTTAGAAATGAGGAATCCCAGAGTCCTCCATGGTATTTTCTACGATGATCCAAACATGGATCTTCCACGGGATTGCGGAAAGCTGTGAAATATGTTAGAGGATGTTTGCCAAACATGCCCTATGTCAAGACTCAAGGATCCATCCGGAGTCCAGACTCATTAAAAGAATATCATGCTACATGTATCCAATCAAAACAAGCCACACCATTATAAGATACTTTGATATTTTATGAACGGTAGGGGTATTCATGGGCCGGGCCAATGAATACCCAGGCCCGGCCCGACTTAAAAACTCTAAATCCAAGCCTGGTTCAAGCCAACTCGGGACAAAACTAGTAGTCCCCAGCCCAGCCCATCTGAAAAAGTTTAAGCCCGAGACAGGCCAGGTCTACATTATAAAAGAAAAAAAAACAAGTTTGACTCTAAAATCTTGTGTGCTCTGGTAGTTTGGTTGTAGAGTTTTTGACAAGGTATCATGGGTTCGATTCCCATCCCAGGGCTCGGGTTTGCTGCCATTGGGTCCAAGCCCGGCCCATCTATTAAACGGGCTAAAATTAATAGCTCGAGCCCTGCCCAAGTACTGAACATTAAGGCCTAAGCCCGGGCCAAAACGGGCTGGGCTCCGTCTCAGCCTAGTCCGATCGATGGACACCCTTAAATTGAACGGGAAAGAGTATTTTGAGAAAGGTTGGGGTCCTGGGGATAATGTCAAAATAGTGTAAAACTTTTAGCTTATTTTTAAGAAAGTACACGAAGATTTTAATATTTTAAAAGGGTATAAAAGTTTTTCATGTTTCTTTCAATTAAGTCCTTACTGTGAAAAGATTTTAGAAAATGATGAACTGAACCGGACTTATTTTCAGAGGGTTGTATACAAGTTGGATATAGGCCTGACCTGGGTGGACTTTAATTCATATCATCAAGACTGGACTTTAGGGCCTATTTGGATAGGCAAAAAATAGAGTAGAGTGAAGTTAAATGGGTCATAACAGTCTAAAATTTCAACTCTACCTTGTTTGGATGAGTTTGGCCCAATAGATGAAGTAATGTTGTGAGCTACATGTACTTCATTTCAATTCAACTCTAAATGCTTTCATTTCTTTGAGTAAAAGTGGATTCTACTCCAAACCTTATCTTCAAAATAAGCATCCAAATGGAGTGAAGTGAAGCACACTACTTTAACTTCAACTTACTTCTCTTCACTCCACTCCACATGTGAAATCCACTTCATTTAACTCTACTCCTCATTTATCCAAACAGGCCCTTATGGTTACATTTAGAAATCAAGAAATTGTGGGTATTCAACTCCCATGATGCAAAGACCAGAAGAGCTTGCATTCATTGATTTAAGCTTCTAGCAACTAATTTCTAGCAAGGAAAAGAGTTTGGGGAGTGAAAGCTTACCAAATGAGACAAGTAGAGAACAATGGGGATGTTAGAAGCTTGAAAAAGATAAAATTGGGGAAGGAGATGACCTGGGGGCCTAGAAATCCCACATTCAAGACTCTCTCATGATTTTGGAAGCAAGTAAATGGACGAAGTGATCGGGAAGGGATGAGCTCCAGTCGATTTTTTGCAACGGAGTGAGAGTGAGATGAGAGGGTGAGTATAGGGTTTTAGTAAAGGCTTTTAGTAAGAAGTTTCTGGAGCTTGCAAGAAAGTCCAGATTCGTATAAGAATTATCAGTTTGGATCGTTTTGGTTGGAAACTGGTCATAATGGGTTCAAACGCGTTGGGTCAAAACATGGAAGTTGACCAGAACGATATGCTCTACCCACTGAACCCTGATTCGCGCTAATTCTAAAATCACACGAAATGCATCCCATAAATCCAAAATCACGAAAAGGTCTCCAAACTACCTAGTTTGGTTCAAAACCCATCTAATCTACCTAATTATCATCATTAACATACAAAATAATACATTAAGGATCTATTAATCATTAATTAGACACTAATCAAAATTAAGAAGGGTTGGGGTCCTACACCATATGTAAATGATGTTTCCATTTACACTTTAGAAAATGAGCAAGACCTACTAGTTGACATTTAGAATGTGAAAAGAAAAATCAAAATTGGTTTTCTTGTTTTCAAGCCCTGGGCCCGCAAGAGTTGGTGAGTGCCTTAGTAATGGAGGCCCTCTGAGGGCTTTGCCCTGCCCCGTGCCCGGCCCACATAATTGGAGGGTAGGGTAAGGACAACCAGGGCCCAACCTGGCCCTTTGATAAGCCCTACTTTGGGTGGAGTTCCTCATTCCTCCGATCATAGTCACGAGCTTTGAACCCAAAACAAGCTGGAGTGCTGGACATTATAACATGAAATGTAACTCGGGCAGGTCGAGATGAGAGTCGGCTAAAGCTCAGCCAGACCCAAATTATATGTGTGTAAGCCCAAACCCAAAGATGAATTAAACCTAAAACCCCCAGAGTCTGTCGCATAACGTAAATTATCTACTATAGTGGAACTTGGGATCTGGGTGACTTGGGCTGGACCAGGTACATAACTTCTCAGTATTTCTTTTGCTTTTTAAGTGCAGAAAATTTATGCACTTGCATATAGTATAATTTATGTACTATGTATTTGAAACAAACACACAAAAATATTTATCGATGAGATGAGTACCCGTGTCGAACTCTGCTACTCGACTCTGACCCAAATTCCATGTGGGTTTCAAAAAACAGGCCTGAGCTTAACCAGAGCCGTACAAACCAAACCCAAATCCAGTTTTGGTCAGATTGGTCCTGCAGATTCGGATTTGGCCTTATGCAAGTTGGAACCCTGGCCTGGCCCAAGTTGCTACCTTCAGAATCCCATTAGCTGGGCTTGTCCTGCTGTCGGCTTAATTAATAAGAGGATCTCTCTCTCTCTCTCTCTCTCACACACACCCACCCACCCACCATGAAAAACAGGAGAAAGATCTATGCCAGAAAGTTACAAACATCCAATATAGAACGGTTGATAATAAAAGAATCATACATGGAAAAACACCTCATTCTTGTTAAGCCATCAAAGACAGGTGAGCTAAATCATTCGCTCTTGCACACTAATCAAATAAAAACAAAGCAAAATCAAGCAGATAAAGATCCTTTAGGTGCATCCATAATCTTAAATGAGTATAAATTAAGTACAAACATAAAATCATTCGCTATAATTTTCGACACCACAGGGTTCATGTTTGATTTATTTAAAGATGTCAAGAAATCTAAATCTGAAATTTCTTACGCACATCGCTGATGAAGACTCTGGCCCTTCTATCAACGTCCACAATTTTATGCTGAGAGTCCTTCTGATCAAGTGGTTCCTTCATGTAGAAGTTGGGCATCAGTCCATGCTCAGGGTCTTGCAATTGTTGGCTTTCAACAATCAGAGGCTCTTTCAATTGTTGGCTTTCGACAATCAGAGACAACAATTGTGACTCCTCCTCCATGCTCGGAGTTGATGGTGGTCCATAGTTGCCAGAAGTCGGTGGCAGCCCATTGATCAATCGGAGACTTAATTGGGCCAGAGTAAGAGATGACAGCCTAATGACTTCTATTACAATCTCGAGTGATTTCTCACAAATAGACATGTTCTTGGACTTGAACTTGTTACTAGTCATTGGTTTTTCTTATGAAATAGCTTTGGTTGTGGAAAGGCGCATATACTTTGTTTAGACACTTGAGAACAATGAAGAAAGGAGAAGAAATACTCTTCGCACCTAAAACAGAAAGGATCTGCTTTAAAAGGTGTAGGGTCAGTGAAAGTTACATGCTCTCTATCTTTCTTGTATTGTCTTCTTCAGAGGATAAATTCTGAATTTGATAGTTTGACAAGTAAAATGAATTGAACAAATTCAGATCCTCTTTGGTTGAGCAAATAAGAAATTTCAATTTCTCCATTCTTAGCCTTCTTCCAAACGAATTGATATTTTATCTCAACATGCTTTGATCGGTTGTTAAATTTTGGGTCAGTCACCATTGAGATGGCAGATATAGTATCTACATTCATTGGGACAGGCTGATCATCACTGATTAAATCAATACCACATAAAAAGTTTCTTAACCAGACAGCCTCCTGAACTGCAGTACCACAGGCTATATATACTTTGCCTCGGCCATAGACATGGCCATTGAGGTCTGTTTCTTGCTACCCCAAGAGATTGCACCTCCCCCCAGAGTATACACATAGCCTGTGGTTGACTTTCTTTTGTCTAAGTCACTGGCTCAATCTGCATCGGAATAGCCACATAATTTCAGGTTATCACCTTGATAATATAATTGCAACTTCAAGGTGCCTTTGACGTACTGTAGAATCCTCTTAACTGCATACCAATGAGGTAATCCAGGGTTATTTAGGAATCTACTCATGAGACCCATGACGAATGCAACATCCGGTCTCATACACAGCATCGCATATACGATGCTTCCCACAACCTAAGAAAAAGGCTTGCCCCGCATTATTGCCTTATCTTCCTCAGTTGTGGGCCCTTGTTTGCTGGACAATTTTTCACTTTTGCTAATGGGAGTATCGACTGGCTTGCACATCATCATATCAAACCGTTTTAACATAGTTTCCAAATAGGATTCCTGTGACAAAGTCCATAACCGATTTGACCGGTCACATGTGATCTTTATGCCCAGTACATATTTAGCCTCACCCATGTCCTTCATCTCGAATCTTGACTTCAACCACTGTTTGATTCCATTAACGGCATCCAAATCGTTACCAGCAATCAGGATGTCATCCGCATACAATGACAAATATAAATAATTACTCCCACTACGTTTAACATAGAAACATATATCAACAATATTGGGGACAAAACCAATTTCACTTATGGCCTTGTGAAATTTCTTGTACCATTGCCTCGATGATTGTTTAAGTCCATAGACTGCTTTTTGTAATTTGTACACCTTGTCCTCATGACCTTGCACCAAAAAACCTTCAGGTTGTTTCATGTAAATCTCTTCATTCAATTCGCCAATCAGGAAAGCAGTATTTACATCCATTTGATGCAATTCCAAGTCATGATAAGCCACAACCGCCATAAGGGTCCTAATGGACTGGAATTTTACGACCGAGGAGAAAATTTCATCGTAATCAATTCCTTCCACTTGCGTGAAACCCTTGGCCACCAACCATGCTTTATATTTATCCAAGTAACCATTCAAATTGAATTTCTTCTTAAGAACCCATTTACAACCGATGACCTTTCGACCTTTGGGTAGATCGACTAATTGCCACAATTGGTTCTTATGAATTGATTCAATTTCCTCTCTCGTAGCATTCATCCAATTTTCAGCATCATGCCCATTGATTGCTTGAGAGTAGGATGTCAGATCCAAATCTTCCATGGTTTCCACTAAACTGCAATAATCATCCAGATATGATGGATGTTTCCATATCCGAACGGGTCTATTTAATTCCGGTTGTTCCTCATCAATTGGGCCCTAACCAGGAGTTACATTTCCAATGTCAACCACGTTGGACCCCCCACTTGCTTGAACATCCTTATCCTTCGAGATCTCATAGAAATCCACCATCTGTGGTCTATCTCTAGGATTAACCGTTGGATTCTCAAGGAAATACAAGTCTCGACATTCCATGATTATTTTATTATCGTGATCATACACACGATATCCTTTTGAATGACTTGGGTAGCCAACAAATGAGCAATTCTTTCTCGTTTTTGCCTTTAGTTAGTGTCTTTCTTGTGGCGGTATCAGGACATGTACGAGGCAGCCCTAAACTTTTATACGTTCCATTTTAGGTTTGGTTCCAGTCCATAACTCATACGGGGTCTTGGGCACAGATTTAGAGGGCACCATGTTCAATATATATTGTGCAGTATTAATTGCCTCTCCCCACAAATATAGCGGAAGTTCCGCGTGGCTTATCATGGATCGCATATTCATGTATGATTCCCTCTTTTGCACAATATTCTTTGAACAACTCAGAACTATACTCTCCCCCTCTATCGGATCGAATCCGTTTAATTTTCTTGCCCTTTTGATTCTGAACTTCAACATCATATATTTGAAAAATTTTTAGTGCCTCATGTTTATGTTTAATCAAGTAGATATAATCATATCAGCTGAAGTCATCAATGAAAGTAATAAAATACACCTCCCCCGTCCTAGCATGAACATTTAAGGGTCCACATATATTTGTGTGAATCAGGCCTAGTAATTTTATATTTCTAGTTCCCTTTGGGAATGGTTTCTTGACCATTTTCCCACTTAGACATGGTTCACATGTAGGGTATTCCACTTTTTTAATGTCAGGTAAAAGTCCATCCCTAACTATTATAATTATTCTGTTCTTGTTAATGTGTCCTAATCTGTAGTGCCATAACAATGCCAAACTATTAACACATTCATTCACACACACAAAATAATTGGAACTAGATTTCATTGCAACTTTAGAAGTGTCCAACAAATACAATTTGTCATGAAGTAAACCAGAAATACAAATTTTCCCTTTGAGCCCAATAGTAACCTTATCAGTAGTGAACTTAATTTCAAAACCACTAGATGCAAGCTGGCCGATGGAAATCATGCTCCTCCTCATGCTGGGAGCAAAGAAGACATCTGACAAATACAACGATTTTCCAGTTGGCAGGGGAATTTTGACTTTTCCCACCCCAAACATATCTCAAAATGTCTCATTCCCCATGTATACATTATGTTCTCCAGCTTTAAGTTCTTGGAATTCAATGAAGCCTTCTTTGGTCCTCGAGATGTGTTGAGTAGCACCGGAATTGATCCAGTAGTTGCTTTCATTGGTGTCCACCATCATGGATTCTGTGATTATATCAATATAATCTTTATCCCATGTGGTACCATGTTCTGTTGCCCATTCTCACCCTTTTTCTTTTTATTTTTATCCGGACAGTTCGCACGAAAGTGCCCAGGCTTCCCGCAAATAAAGCAACGCCACCTTTTCTTTTGTTGCACCTTTGCTTTTTCTTTGCTCTTATGCTTCCTTTTCCTCATAGTAGCCATCGAGCTACTAGTAGAATTGGTTTAGGTAAGCAAAGCAGTAGGCATAACACCATGGGCAGCTTGCCTTTGTCCTTCAACAATTAATTCAGCCTCAATATCTCCAACGGTTAGTGTTTTCTGGAGGCTTAGGGTCTGAAAAACATTCTCCCATGAAGGTGGGAGACTTTGCAACAGATACAATTTCTGCAGCTCCTGGTCTATATCCCTTCCCAAAGTAATCAAATTCCTCAATCTTATATTTATTTGGTCAATATGGTCATTGATCGAGGTTCCTTCAGGCATTTTATAATTAACATAATTTGAGAATGCCTCCATAAGGTGGGACACAGTGGATGCATCGTATTTCGCAATTATTTGATCATAAATTTTTTTTGCTGAGGCCAGTTGCTTAAATTGCTTGATCAAATCATTGGAAATAAATCCAAGTAATAGATGCCTTACTGATTCATTATTATATTCCCAAGTATCATAGAGATCTTTTTCTTCCTTGGAAGCATCATCAGTAGGTTTCTCAGGTGTCTTTTCTTTAATGACATAAGAAAGACCCTCAAAGTGCAACAAGGCATCCATCCGACGTTTCCAAATGGGTAAGTTCATTCCTTTGAAAATATCGTCCTTAGTAAGATCGTGCAAAGCAGATTTTGCAGTAGACATATTTATAAAATATAAATAAAGTTTAGATACCACTGACCGTGGTCCAAAAAAAATTATGATCGTTGGAATGCCAATCTGTCACATCTACCAAATAATGCTCGTCACCACGAATCCGCAGATCCAAATCGCTCGTCGATCAGAGGTCGGATGAAGGAGTTATGGTCAGTCAAACTTTCTGTTGACTGATGGGACTGGGCCCGAGCTTGCGTTAGCAACTAAATTGTGCTGACGTCACTATGAAAGCTTCTCTGCAGCGAAGTGGGCCGGGCTGAAGACGGGTTGGGTTGGAGACGTCTCGAGTTGGATCTTTGGCCTAACTCGTCCTATTCAGTCTAGCGTTGGAACAAAAATAAAATAAAAAAAATTTGCTGACGCATGTCCCAAGGCTTCCCTCCTTGCAATAGTTCCTTGCAAAAGTTTATGTTGAGATTGAAAGGACAAGGTGTATGGAAAGGACAGTTGCAACTTTTTATGGAAAGGAAAGTTGCAACTTTTTTTCCTCCTTGCAACAGTGGGAAAAAATTGAAAAAAAAGAAGAGATAGAACGTGTGGTTCTTGCACGATGGGCAGAAGTTCAGTCGTCTTCTTCCTTTCTCAGATTCGTTGCAGAAACCCAACCCTCATGAAGAAGATGACTCATATCTCGTCGATCCACAGCCTTATCACAAGATCCAAACCGTCAAACGCACAGATCAGGCTCTGATACCAATTGAAAGAAGTTGCTGATCCCAGATGGGTGTTTGAACCGAACTCGCTGAGAACCTTGTGCTTTCCGGTGTGAGGCAGACTTACGAACTCGATGCGAATGCTCTCAGATCTCTGGATGATCAGAAGCAAGGGTTCCCATCTCCCTTAAATAGAGCAATCCTTAGGAGGTACATCTCTATCCGGATACTATTTCTCCTGGAATCCCACATCTATTGACTAGCGTGAGAAATCTGCCAAACCGGAAGTCTGAACTCGATCCAAACTCTACTACAAAGAGTTTGATCCTTATCTGACTCAACCAGATCAAATGGATGAGTGAACCTCCTTTGAAGCAGTAGTAGATTAGGAACAGGCATCGTTTCAGGAGCAGGTGAGGAAGGCGCATCTGAAGGAATAATTGGAGTTTGATGCCTTATGTATACCATCTCACTATAAAAAAGGATACATTTTTAGAGTCGAACTTATAGGGGTGGCTTGCCAAAAGCACCGCATATAGTGGTGGCCATGTATGGCCCCCGCTGTAAGACGATTTCTAAGTCACTTATAGCGGTGGTCTTCGCTCTAGTCGTCGGTTAAAATCTTGGTCCCATGGCACCAATCTTCTACATGAAAATTTTGGTTTTATCCTTTGAAAACTTTAGGTTGATATTCCTGACTCTTTGGGTGGAAGTGCGGTTTTCTCAAACCTTTGAAATTTGGGTTGTGGATATCAACTGAAATGTTGCATCTCCACAATTTTTAGGTTTTTTTGAACCTTTGAAATTTGGGTTGTGGATATCAACTGAAATGTTTCATCTCCACGATTTTTGAAAATTTGCAAGTATCGACTAAGTGCTGCTTCCTTGCGATTTTGAAAATTTGGAAGTATCGAATGGGGTTCGCATCCTTCCAATTTTTGGATTTTGCGAGTATCGACTGATCGCCGCATCCCCGCGGTTTCTAAAAAACCATTTTTGTTTAAAGATGTGAGGGTCGTAAATTTTGGCCTAAAACCATTTTGGTGGTAAAAGCCCGGGTGGATTAGGGTGGAAATTCCTGAGTCTTGATTTTTGTTTCAGACCATGAATTTTGGGTTCAAGGGTCGAAAATTTGGTCAAGTTAGGAAAAGGTTCCAAGACTTGAATTTTTGTTTTGTTTTGTTTTTTTTTTTTTTTGAACAATGAAACGATGAAAGTAAGCATTGTTTTTGAAAAAAAAATTTTCTTCAAAAATCTCAACATAAAGATGAAAAATCTTAAAGGGGTGGGTTTGACGAGCAAGTACCTGGGATTAGGCTTGTGCAGGCATCACTCTGACCCAGTGGCGTAAGTCTTCAAGGTAGTACCGCTTTAAGAACTTGCCATTAATGGGCAGCATACATCGTCACCTTCCATGTTTAGGAGAGCATATGCGCTGTTGGAGAAGACTTTGTTGATGACGAAGGGTCCCTCTCATTTTGATTTAAATTTGCCTTTGGATTTGTTAGCAAAAACCATTGGCCTTTTTACTACAAGAACCAAGTCACCTTTTTTATAGGTGCGTTGCCTGACCTTTTTGTCGAAAGACCCTGCCATGCGTGCTTGGTACAACTCAATGCTTTGTAAAACTTCAAGCCGTCTCTCATCGAGATTATCCAGCTCTTGGAGTCTCAATTTGACATTACTTTCTTGAGTCATGTCATTTTGCAAAGACACCCTTAGGGAAAGAATTTGTACTTCCAAAGGGACCACAGCTTCGCATCCATAGACCAAAGAGAATGGTGTGCTATGGGTTGGTCCTCGAACGGTGGTTCGATAGGCCCACAAAGCTTCAGGTAGTTTGTCGCTCCAGTCTCTTTTGTGACTAGAGACCATTTTCTTGAGGATTTTGCAAAGTGTCTTATTGAAGGCTTCTGCTAATCCGTTCGCTGCCAGATTATATGGTGTCGAAGGACAACTTTGGATTTTGTACTTGTCGCAGAACCTGTAAAATCTGTGATCTCGGAATTGCGGTCCGTTATCATGGACGAATCTTTTAGGCATGTCGAAGCGACAAATAATGTTAGTGCACAAGAATTGAAGGACTGATGAAGTCTTCATTTCGCTGAGAGCAAATGCTTCTGACCACTTGGAGAAATAATCCGTAGCGGCAAAGATGAAGCGATGACCTTTGCTTGATGGGGGAGAGATAGAAACTATGATGTCCATACCCCAGGCTTTGAAAGGCCATGAGATCGCTGTAGGATGTAGCCATTCTGGAGGCATGTGGACATAATCTCCATGAATTTGGCATTGTTGGCAGCTTTTAGCAAATTGCATAGCGTCAGCTACCATGGTAGGCCAATAATAACCTAACCTTTTTATCTGATCGTAGAGCTTAGGACCGGCCTGGTGAGCTCCACAAAGACTAGCATGTACTTCTTTGAGAGTTTCTTCGGCCTCTTGTTGTGACAAGCATCGTAGAAGTACTCCGTTGGAGGATTTTCTGTAAAGCATTTTTGAAGGAATATCCAAATGAAAGTTTGGGGCTCGTCTTTGAATGCTTACCCGCTCTTTTGGATCTTCAGGTAGGATTCCGAACATAATCTAATCAATGAACGAATCCCTCTAGTCGTTAATCGGAGGTTTGAATATGGACATCCGACTTCCAACCACTTGGTGGCATTTAGCAACTGCTTGGTGTGTGTTAAGAGGAGGGAGAGTCCTTCTTTGACACACTGTGATTTGCATGTTTTCCGCTTCTTGGATAGCCATTGATGCGGCAAGTCCGACCAGGGCATCTGTACGGATGTTTTCACCTTTGAGGATGTGGGTGATCTGACAGAGGTTAAACTTTTGCCGAAGCGATTGCGCCTTATTGTAGTAGGGCAACAAATCAGGCTTCCTGACTTCAAATTTCTGATTCATTTGGTTGGCGATTAGTTGAGAGTCCCTAAAGGCTTCTAACATGGTGATGCCAGATTCGAGGGTGAGTTCCAATCCCACAATCAGGGCTTCGTACTCAGCTGCATTGTTTGAACATGGTTTTAATAGCGAGAAAGTGTGTGGAATCATATATTCTTCGGGACTAACAAAGAGAATGCCAATTCCCGATTTTTGCTTTCCTATTTCATCTGTCCTGGTTGCGCCGTCAAAGTACATGTCCCAGGAGGCATTTGATGAGGAAATCTTCGTGGAGTAGATGGGTTCGTCTGGGATATCATCCGCGAGTAGAGAATCTTTAGGCAATGGATGTTCTGCGAGAAAGTCTGCCAGAGCTTGGCCTTTGATCGCTTTTTGTGGCACATTCCTAATATCAAACTGCGATAGAAGGATGAGCCATTTTGCCAATCGGACATTGATAGAATCTGCTTTTGTGACAAAGTCCTTTAAGAGATTGATCTTCGAAATTAGGTAGACTGTGTTGGACAAAAGGTAATGACGTAGCTTTTGTACGACAAACATCACTGCAAGGCATTCTTTTTCGACTGGAGAGTAGCGATGCTCTGCACCTACCAACATGCGGCTGATGTAGTATAGAGCAGCTTCTTTTCCCTCGTCATTCTCTTGTGCAAGCAGAGCGCCCAGAGAATAGTCGAGAGCTCTTATGTACAAGATGAATGGTCTTCCAGTTGTGGGGGTGGCCAACACTGGAGGTTTGGCCAAGTATGTTTTGATGTCTTGAAATGCAGCTTCATATTCAGTATCCCAAACAAAATCTACACCTTTCTTCATTAGGGGAGAGAATGGGCGGCACTTCTCTGATAGATAGGAGATGAACCGTCAAATGTATGCCAACCTTCCTTGAAGCCCTTTTAGTGCTCTTAGGGTCCTTGGAGATGGCATTTCTAGGATAGCCTTGACTTTGGTGGGGTCAAGTTCTATTCCGGCTTTTCGAACTATGAATCCGAGAAACTTACCCGATGAGACACCGAAGAAGCACTTTAATGGATTCATCCGCAGCTTGTGTTTGCGAAGCGGAGGAAGACTTCCCGAAGATCTTTGAGATGGTCTTCTTTTCTTCGGCTTTTGATGGCGAGGTCATCGACGTAAAATTCGACCGTCTTGTGTTGCATATCTTGGAATATTTTCGTCACAGCCCTCTAATATGTTGCACTCATATTTTTTAGACCGAATGGCATGGCAGTGTAACAATACACGCCAAATGGAGTCCGAAAGGATGTATGTCTTTCATCTTCAGGATACATCTTTATCTGATTGTAGCCAGAGAATCCATCAATAAACGTCATTCGCTCAAACCCACAAATGTTATCAATCATCACCTCTGGTATGAGGAGCGGGAATTCATCTTTGGGGCATACATCATTTAGGTCTCTATAGTCTATACAGACCTTGATTTGCCTGTTTTTCTTTGTCACGGGGACAATGTTGGTCAACCATTTAGGATGCTGTTCTTCGCGAATGAAGCCAACGCTTTTGAGTTTCTGGACTTCTTGTTCAATTTTGTCCATCACATTAGGACGGAATCTTCTTTGGCCTTGTTTGACAGGCTTGATGTCTTTTCGCAGATTGAGTTTGTGGACTGCTATCTTGGGGTCTAAACCAAGCATTTCAGCATAAGACCATGTGAAATAATCAACGAACTCATGAAGAAAAGAGATATACTCGGGTAACTCATCATCCTTCATATTCTTACTTATGAATACAGGACGTGGGTTATCTGGTGTTCCCAAGTCTATCTTTTGAACATGATCTTCTGTTGGAAGATTTGAAGGTGGTTCCTCCACAATGTTTTCGGAGGCTTCCAACTCAAGATGGCCATCTGGAATTCCAGAGGTGTTTATAGACCAAGGCTTTGCTTTTTGTCCATGGATCTTCTTGGGCAGTACTCTTCTCAAGACTTGCTATAAGATAATCCCAACCATCTGCCGAAACTGATCAAAGAAGGGTACTTCTTTTGGAGATGATGGTTCTCTTGGGTTAGAAAACCATGTGTCCGTGTCATTGGACAATTCCTCTTCATCGTCAGAGAAATCATACCAATTGGAGGAGCTTCTTGGATCCTTGACAGGTGATTCCTCAAAGAGGTATCCAGGGAGATCAATGTCTTCATGGACACGAGATGTTGAGGCTTAGTCGGCAAAACGACTTTGCAGCCTTCGTGTCAACTGTCTCATGGGAGTGTCAAGATCATACCCCAACCCATATGAAGACATGTCTTTGTGATGGTAGATTTTCCCATCCTCCGGTTGAGTTTTGATCAGGGTAGGTTCTAATGGTGTGAGAATACCATGGCCACCTCCCAAACCGATTGGGTTCTGAGCATCATAGCGCATGTTCTTCATGATAACTTGTGCCATTGGGCTATACAGGGATAGCTGAGGCATACCTTCGTTTTGGAAAGGTTCAAGTAAGGAATTTGATGAAGAAGCTTCTGATCTATGGAAGAAGATCGGGTTTTCTTCTGTCGAAGTTGCCGGAACGATGAGGAAAGCAGTCATGGGGTCTTCTACGTCAGCAAGTGTCTCCAATGGAGTGAGGGCAAGCTGAAATTGGTGAGTATCAGCTTGGCTCGACGATGTGTCGTCTTCTGGCTCTGAGTCCGAATCTGTGTCATGAATGATAGACACAAGGGAGACAACAAACTTTCCCCCAGCCTTTTGTTTTGTTTTCTTTGCCTTGGTGGTGATTACCAACGGCTTGGAAGATTTGAAGGAGACAATGAAGGGAGAATGATTGCTCTCTTCAGATTTGCCGGAGGGTTTGTTTTCTACCGATGATTGCTGAGGAGCCTTGCCTTTATCTTTTTGAAGATTTTCGGCAAAGAGTGTCGTTTCTTCCTCCTTTTCTTCTTTTTCATCTTTATACATCTGAGCATCTGCAAAATAGACATCTTTGCCTTTGAAGGGCTTTTTATCTGCAAACACTCGATGTATTAAGCCATCATTGCCAACGAACTTGATGCATTGATGTAGAGTTGAGGGGACGACACCATTCTCTTGTATCCAGGAACGTCCGAGAAGGATATTGTAGCATGAAGGGGTCCTTATTGCGTATACAGTGGATTCAAAAATAAGATCACCGATTTGCAATTTGAACCTGATTTTGCTGATAGGCCTTTGAGCGCTCCCATCATATCCAAAGATGGAAACAGATGTGTGACTCAGCTTGCTAAGTGGGATGCCCAGCTCTTCGAGTGCTGAAGTAGTGATGAGGTTGAGTGTAGAACCTGGGTCAATCTGGACTCTGTGTATTGGCATCTCTTTGACATACCCTGTGAAGTACAAGGGTCGGTTGTGCTTGATGGACCCGATTCTTCCCTCTCTCCCGTTGCCTCTGCCCCGGGTCTTTCGGGCTACGGCAGAGGGGAGGGGAAAAAAAGGTAAAGGGTATCAACATCTTTCTTTCTTTTTGTACGGGTATGCCAATTTCACTTTTCTACTTGGAATTTAGAAACAGTGATCCGAAGATCCACCTTCACAAGTAGAAAGAGGAAATAAAACTTTTTCTAGTTTCCCATTGCACACATATTTTAAGAAAAGAGACAAAGGTTTTTTTTTTATATGCCGTGAAAGGCGATTTCATTTGTTTGCCGTAAAAGGTGATTTACAAATCTTATCCATTATGAAAGACAAGAATTGTGATTTTTTTGTCTCTTAAAAAAAAATACAAAGTACAAAAGGAAAAGCAAGAAAAGGGATCTAACTTCTCATTCGATTGTGGGGACACGTTCAGATCGACGGTCGCGAGCCATGTATGGGCTCCGCCGTCGTCCATGCAGATGAGAACATGATTCTTGGATTCTTGGCTTGGCTTTTTAACCTCAGATTTTTAAAGGAAAAAGACCAAGAGAAGGTCTTATATCCGATAAAAAGCTAAGTAAACGGACTGAAAAGCCACGTTTTAGCCATGTTGGTAGAAGAAGGGAGGTCCTTGGGGGGGTGGCCCCCCAAGGGTGCTTCAATCACCTTTTGGTGGTCTTGCAGTAGAGTTGCAGGAGTTCTGGATTTTTCGGGCAATTCTCTGGACTTCGAGTGAATTTCTCTGGCGATTTCTCTGGATTTTTTTCTCCCCTTTTCCCTTTGGAATGCCCTCCTATTTATAGGCCTTTGGTAGCCAATTAGGAGGGTTTATGAGCATTGAATGCATTAATGCTCATAATGGGAGGAGTTACAAGTTTTAAATTATTTGTTTTGTAACTCCTTTTTCCTTGAATCTGATTGGCCGATGGAGAATAATGAGCTTTTAATTGTCTTTAATCCCCATCATGGGAGGAGTTTCATGGCTTTAACGCCATAAATCCTTTGACTTGTAACTCCCATTTGCTTGCTTTTGATTGGGCCGTCCGAAATAATGAGTTAATGACCGCATTAACTTGTCATAAAATGGGTCATTTAACCTCATTAATTGGTCGCCAAATCGCTTGAAGAGTCGCGGGCCGCGCCGCGTCTTTTGGAATTCTTCTTGCGATGATCGCCGGTGGATCCACATGTTGTTTGATGTCGGATGGCGATGCAATTTCAGACATTGATTAATGTCAACGTGCCGGCAACATCTGTCCTGTCGATTTCACGATCGGGCGGGAAGAAAGTGTGCTTTCTTTGTCGGTTAGTTGGCGATTTCGAGGCATCTAATGATCATCCAATGATTTCGGCGGCGAATCCGTGATGTTGACGAAGATCGACGGATTTCATGCACGAAAAATCAGATTTTGGAAAAATCACAGGGGCCAATCAACTCGAAACGCGAAAAGGACCCGAAAAAAGGGCTTCCGGCGATTTTTTGGGTCGCCGGAATTCCATGGTCGTCGGCGACCATGCACCCATGGTCGCCGGCGACCATGGGCCTTGGGCCCATTTTTTGGCCGCCTTTCGGTCGCCGTTTCTTCGCCGTTTTTTCATCTTTTTTCACTCTTTTTTCTTCTGTATTTTTTCTGACATTTCCCCTCATTTATTGGCCTGATTCTCTTGAAGAAAACCCGATGAGAGGCCACGCAAATCGGAGCACAAAGTTTCCTATTTTTCTGGAAAGCCGAAGACTTTGTTGTGCGGTATTGCCGATTTTTTGTCAAGCATTGAAACTGGGCCAAACGATGTCGGAATGACCTGAAATTTGACGTGGAGCTTCTTGAGCAGTAGATAGGACCAACCATAGGCTTTGGTTTGAGTTTTGAAGCCGTTTGGGGTCCCGCAAATGCTTGCCTTAATTTCGCCATGAGAGAAATGCCGAGCTTTGACTTGTGGTCAACCGATGTCCGATTGACCTGAAATTTGACAGGGAGCCTCCGGAGTAGTAAGTAAGACCAACCATGGGCTTTGGTTTGAGTTTTGAAGCCTTTTGGGGTCCCACAAACGCTCGCCTTGATTTCACCTCGAGGAAAATGCCGAGCTTTGAAACTAGGCCAAACGATGTTCGTTTGACCTAAAACTTGACAGGGGACCTATTGGAGTCATTTTGAGATGATCCATTAGCTCCAATTTGGATGCCATGATTCCGGGGTGCTCCGCCGCCGATAGGCCTGTTTTTGCTTCCCGAGAGTTGATGAAGGGTCAAACGTCGTCCGTTTGACTTGAAATTTGGTAGGGGGCCTTTTGGAGGTATTTTGAGACCATCCGTAGGCTCTGATCGAAATTTTGAAGTCTTCGACACTGTCGCTGCCGGGAGCTCTTGTCTGGCTGTCGGAGGAGTGAAGTTAGGCCAAATGATGTCGAAATGGCCCGAAACTTCATGTGTACCCCTCTTTTGGCTGCTTTGAAGGATCTTGCAGTTTTTGTTTGATTCTGACAAGATCTGGTGCTTGAAGTGGCGCCTTCCTATTTATGGCAGGATGTGGCTCCATGTAGCTTTTGGTGTTAAAGGGACACTTTCTGCCCGCCCGATCGTGAAATCGACAGGACAGATGTTTCCGGCACGTTGACATTAATCAATGTCTGAAATTGCATCGCCATTCGACATCAAACAACATGTGGATCCACCGGCGGTCATCGCAAGAAGAATTCCAAAAGACGCGGCGCGGCCCGCGACTCTTCGAGCGACTTGGCGACCAATTAATGAGGTTAAATGACCCGTTTTATGACAAGTTAATGCAGTCATTAACTCATTATTTTGGACGGCCCAATCAAAAGCAAGCAAATGGGAGTTACAAGTCAAAGGATTTATGGCATTAAAGCCATGAAACTCCTCCCATAATGGGGATTAAAAGCAATTAAAGGCTCATTATTCTCCATCGGCCAATCAGATTCAAGGAAAAAGGAGTTACAAAACAAATACTTTAAAACTTGTAACTCCTCCCATTATGAGCATTAATGCATTCAATGCTCATAAACCTTCCTAAATGGCTACCAAAGGCCTATAAATAGGAGGGCATTCCAAAGGGAAAGGATCTAGCTCTCGCTCTCCCCCCGACGAAGACAAAAAAAAATCCAGAGAATTGCCCGGAAAATCCAGAACTCCTGCAACTCTGCTGCAAAGACCACCAAAAGGTGATTGAAGCACCCTTGGGGGGCCACCCCCCCAAGGACCTCCCTTCTTCTACCAACATGGCTAAAACGTGGTTTTTCAGCCCGTTTACTTAGATTTTTATCGGATATAAGACCTTCTCTTGGTCTTTGTCCTTTAAAAATCTGAGGTTAAAAAGCCAAGCCAAGAATCCAAGCATCGTGTTCTCATCTGCATGGACGATGGAGGAGCCCATACATGACTCGCGACCGTCGATCTGAACGTGTCCCCACAATCGAATGAGAAGTCAGATTCCTTTTCTTGATTTCTGTTGTACTTTATTTTTCTTTTAGAGACAAAAATCACAATTCTTGTCTTTCATAATGGATAAGACTTGTAAATCGCCTTTTACGGCAAAATCGCCTTTCACGGCAACAAATGAAATCGCCTTTCACGGCATCAAAAAAAACCTTTTGTCTCTTTTCTTAAAATATGCGTGCAATAGAAACTAGAAAAAGTTTCATTTCCCCTTTCTACTTGTGAAGGTGGATCTTCGGATCACCATTCCTAAATTGCAAGTAGAAAAGTGAAATTGGCATACCCGTACAATAAAAAAAGGAAAGATGTTGATACCCCTTATCTTTTCTTCTCCTCCCCTCCGCCGTACCCCGAAAGACCCGGGGGCGGAGGCAGCGGAAGAGAGGGAAGAATCGGGTCCATCAGGCTGGCATACCCGGTGGGACACGTTCATTTGAGAACATGAACTTAGATTCTTTGGCACCTTTCTAGTTGGTGGCCGATGTTGAATCTTGCAAAAAAAAAACATGAGATGGGATTTTTTTGTTTTGGAAATTTCTTTCTTTAAGTCTATTTCCGATCTTTCTCCTTCTCGAAAAAAAAAATCTCTTCTCTTGTTTTTGAATTCAGATCTGAGAAATCTCGATCTCCTCCCTTTTGGACTCAATACCCGCAGAAATGTTTGAGCACGTTTTCAGATTGGGAAAGGGACCGTTTGCTCTCTTTGATGAGTTCGAAAAAAAATCTGATTTCAAACTTGTCAGATTTAAAAAAAAAAAAAAAAATCTTCTTTCTTTTGGATCCAAATTTTAGAAGTTTTGGTTTTCTTTTCCTTTCTGACTTAGGGCTCGCAGAAATTGTTTGAGCCCCTGTTCAGACTGGGAACGGACCATTCGCTCTCGCTGATGAATCCATCAAAAAAAAATCTGATTTCAAACTTGTCAGATTTAAAAAAAAAAAAAAATCTTCTTTCTTTTGGATCCAAATTTGAGAAGTTTTGGTTTTCTTTTCCTTTCTGACTTAGGGCTCGCAGAAATTGTTTGAGCCCCTATTCAGACTGGGAACGGACCATTCGCTCTCGCTGATGAATCCATCAAAAAAAAAAATCTGATTTCAAACTTGTCAGATTTAAAAAAAAAATCTTCTTTCTTTTGGATCCAAATTTGAGAAATTTTGGTTTTCTTTTCCTTTCTGACTTAGGGCTCGCAGAAATTGTTTGAGCCCCTGTTCAGACTGGGAACGGACCATTCGCTCTCTCTGATGAGTCCACAAAAAAAAAAAAAAAAAAAAAAAATTCAAAAAAACGGAGTCATCACCTTTGACAAAAACTATGGGTCTGCCTCCGTCAACATGGTGTCATATGGACAAACACAAAAGTCACCAAAGAAGAAGGTCACTACTTCCTTCAAGGTGATAAAAATGGCTCAAACATCCCAAGAGTTAGTCCCGTGCCCAACACCAGATGGACAGCCCATATGGGTACATCCCGATCTCCTGGAAGATGAAAACTGGGAGATCGTCAAAACAAGGCCGACCGCTCGACAGCGAAGGCAAGCCAGGAGACAACTCTGCAAGCTTAAACAGCAGGAGAAAGCTCAACCAAAACAAGAAGTTCCCGAAAAGACAGAAACTTCCCCTACCCCTTCACTGGGGGCAGCAGAAAAGTCTCCTTCCGAGACTTCGAGGCCGGCAAGGAAATTCACCCTTAGTGATTTCATGCCACTACTACTAAAGACTGAAGACATGCAGGGGGCATCATACTCTTGCAATTCAGTAGTTGGATTCCCCATGGATGGGTACGAGTCCAGTGACACCGCCAGTGACACCGATGAATGGGAGGAATCCCTCGAAACAGGAGAATACCTCTCCGACGAGGAATGGATCCCCGAATCCCATCTCATGCCGGTGATCTGGTATAACCCTTTACAACCACAAGGATCTTGGTCTGATGATGAAGGAGACCAAGAGGTTGTTCAGGAAAATGCTGTTGACACAGCACCTGCCAATGCTCCGGTAGAACCCGATCACGAGGAACTACAAGGAGTAGATGAAGAAGAAGATCTGGCTCCTATGCCTAATCTCGAAGAATATGCAAGGATCTTGCAGCGTCTTGCCATAGAGCAAGGACAAGATCACATCAATCAGCTTCATTGCAATCCAGAACCGGTGGTCCCGGAAAATCTACAGGAGTCCCCTCCAGTAACTCCTGAAAATGAAGAAAACTGCTGGGTGGATGATCCCCTTACATCAGAGGATGAATCTGACTCCCAACAATCCGTTCCGGAGATGTTTCCTATTGCTTGCAATGCGATAGTTCGAGACGACAGCGCCTCTGGAGCTTCATCTGCCGAGGCCACAAACTCCCATACTACATCAGGTAGTATATCCTCTGATATTGCTACCTCGGAGGTGCCATCTTCTCAACCTTCGTCTTCTGAGACTGTCACATCAGAGTACAGACCTCTTCTGGCTGACCACCTTGAAGACGTCTCTACAGATGAAGTCTACCCAGTCAACTGGTCCCAGATGCCCAACCTCATGAGTGATGTCTGGACCGATGAAATTGTAAACAAAGAAGACAAATTGCTGGACGCTGTTCAGGACTTGTTTCCGGAAAATGCCCCATGCAATGCAGTCACTGAGGATGGTAAGGTTGACGCGGAAGCATCTTCAGCAAATGAAAAGGATCAGCCCCTCAATCCCGAGGGTGGACTTCCGAATGAAGAACAATCTCCAGAAGCTCTCGAAGTTGGTAAAGGTACCCGCTCTGGCCGGGATTACCACAAAAACTACAATCTAACTTCTTCTTCTTATGTAAATCCTTCGGGACAGAATGTAAACGCCCCAAGTGGCAACATTAATGAAAATGCAGGCCCTAAGGAGGCTTTCAAGTATGACTTGATTGAGCACTTTAGACACATACCTGCACGCCTGCACATCATAGACTTATTACGAATGTCTCCCCAAACTCGTGATAGTCTCATTTCAGAACTGCAAAGACTGAATGTGGATGTCGACAAGCATGCCCCACAAGTCCTACAAATTGAAATGGACTATAGGGTTAAAAAATCAAATACCTCCTCAAAAGGAGAAAAGAAGAAGACTGAAGGATCTTGCAATGATTGCCTCTCAGTTCAAAAAGCAGCAAGTGCAACTATCGCCTTCACCAAGGAAGACCTCCTACTAGGTGAAACAAAGCACAACCGGCCCTTATACTTTACAGGGTACATCAAAGAGATGCCGATACACAGAGTACAAATCGATCCGGGTTCTGCCCTCAACCTCATCTCTACTTCGGCACTCGAAGAGCTAGGCATCCCGCCTAGCAAGCTGAGTCACACATCCGTGTCTATCTTTGGATACGATGGAAGCGCTCAGAGGCCTGTCGGCAAGATTAGGTTCAAGTTGCAAATCGGTGATCTTATCTCTGAAGTCACTGTATATGCAATAAAGACCCCCTCATGCTACAACATCCTTCTCGGACGCCCCTGGATACACGAGAGTGGTGTTGTTCCTTCAACTCTTCATCAGTGCATCAAGTTTGTTGGCGACGACGGCTTGGTACATCACGTATTTGCGGACAAAAAGCCTTTCAAAGGCAAAGAAGTCCATTTTGCAGACTCGCAGATGTACAAAGATGAAAACGAAGAAAAGGAGAAAGAAATAACATCCTTTGCCGAAAGTCTCCAGAAAGATATAGGCAAGGCTCCTCAGCAACCACCGGAAGAAAATCCACCATCCGGCAAAACCGAGGAGATCAACCAATCTCCTTTTGTTGTCTCCCTCAAGTCTTCAAAGCCGCTGGTGATCACTACCAAGGCAAAGAAGACCAAACAAAAGCCTGGGGGGCAAGTTTGTCATCTCCTTTGTGTCTATTATGCAAGACACAGATTCGGATTCAGAGACAGAAGACGACACGTCGTCAAGCCAAGCTGATACTCAGCAAGCTCAACCTGCTCTCACTCCATTGGAGGCACCTGCTGGCATAGGTGATCCAGCATTAGCTTCCTTCGTTGTTCCGACAACCTCACCAAAAGAAAAGCCGATCTTTTTCCACAGGTCGGCGGCTTCTTCATCAAACTCTTCGCTTCAGCCTTTCCAAAACGAAGGTATGCCACAACTATCCTTGTATAGTCCAATGGCGCAAGCTATCATGAAGAAAATGGGCTATGACGCTCAAAATCCAATCGGCTTGGGAGGTGGCCACGGTATTCTCGTACCATTGGAGCCCACCCTGACAAAAGGCCAGCAGGAGGATTGGAAACTCTATCGTCATATAGAAAAGTCTTCATACGGACTGGGCTACGACCCTGATGCTCCCATGAGACAGTTGACCCAAAGGCTACAAAGTCGTCTGGCCGACGAAGCCTCAACATCTCGTGTCTGTGAAGATATTGATCTCCCTGGATATCTCTTTGAAGAGTTACCCGTCAAGGATCCAGGAAGCCCCTCCAATTGGTACGATTTCTTTGATGATGAAGAGAAATTGTCCGATGATACAGATGCACAGTCTTCTGGTCCAGAAGAGCCATCATCTCCAAAAGAAGTGCCATACTTCGATCCAGTTTCAACAGGCGATTGAGACCATCTCATAGCAAGTCTTGAGAAGAGTGCCGATCAAGAAGACCCATGGTCAGAAGCACAGCCTTGGTCTGAGAATACCTTTGAAACTCCGGAAGGTCTTGTTGAGTTGGAAGCCTCCGAAAATATTGAGGAGGAACCACCTTCAAGTCTTCCAACAGAAGATTCTATTCAAAAGATAGACTTGGGAACGCCAGATAGCGCACGTCCTGTATTCATAAGCAAGAATATAAATGATGATGAGTTACCCGAGTATATCGCTTTTCTTCGTGAGTTTGTTGATTGTTTTGCATGGTCTTACGCTGAAATGCCTGGTTTAAACCCCAAAATAGCAGTTCACAAACTCAATCTACAAAAAGATATTAAGCCTGTCAAACAAGGCCAAAGAAGATTTCGTCCTGACATAACGGACAAAATTGAACAAGAAGTCCAGAAACTCAAAAACGTTGGCTTCATCCGCGAGGAACAGCATCCTGAATGGTTGGCCAACATCGTCCCAGTGACAAAGAAAAATGGGAAGATCAGGGTCTGTATTGATTATAGAGACCTGAACAATGCATGTCCTAAGGATGAATTTCCGCTCCCCATACTGGAGGTGATGATCGACAACACCTGTGGATTCGAGCGGATGACATTCATGGATGGTTTCTCTGGGTACAATCAGATAAAAATGCATCCTGAAGATGAAAGACACACATCATTTCGGACCCCATTTGGCGTGTATTGTTACACTGTAATGCCATTTGGTCTGAAAAATGCTGGTGCGACATATCAAATGGCTATGATGAAGATATTCCAAGATATGCAGCATAAGACGGTCGAATGCTACGTTGATGACCTCGCCGTCAAAAGCAAAAGAAAAGAAGACCATCTCAAAGATCTTCGAGAAGTCTTCCTCCGACTACGCAGGCACAAACTGCGAATGAATCCCCTAAAATGCTTCTTCGGTGTATCATCAGGTAAGTTCCTCGGATTCGTAGTTCGGAAAGCGGGAATAGAGCTTGACCCTATCAAAGTCAAGGCTATCCTAGAAATGCCATCCCCAAAAGCCCTGAGACAGTTAAAAGGGCTTCAAGGAAGATTGGCATACATTCGACGGTTCATCTCCAACCTGTCAGGGAAATGCCGTCCATTCTCCCGCCTAATGAAAAAGGGCGTGGACTTTGTCTGGGATGCTGAATGCGAAACTGCGTTCCAAGACATCAAGTCATACCTGACCAAACCTCCAGTATTGGCTGCCCCCACAACTGGAAAACCATTTATCTTGTACACAAGAGCCCTCGACCACTCTTTGGGAGCTCTACTTGCACAAGAAAATCACGAGGGAAAAGAAGCTGCTCTATACTATCTCAGCCGCATGCTGGTTGGTGCAGAGCATCGCTACTCTCCAGTCGAAAAAGAATGTCTTGCAGTGATGTTTGCTGTACAGAAGCTACGTCACTATCTGCTGTCCAACACAGTATACCTGATCTCGAGGATCAATCTCCTGAAGGTCCTTGTCACAAAAGCAGGTTCCCTCAATTCCCGACTGGCAAAATGGTCTATCCTCCTATCACAATCTGATATTAGGTATGTACCACAAAAGGCAATCAAAGGTCAAGCTCTGGCAGACTTTCTTGCAGAGCATCCGTTGCCTGAAGATTCTCTACTCAGGGATGATCTCCCGGACGAGTCAGTCTACAACGTGGAGGCTTCCTTATCAAATGCTTCCTGGGATATGTACTCGACGGTGCAACCAGGACAAGTGAAAAAGGAAATCAAATATCAGGGATTGGCATCCTCTTTGTTAGTCCCGACAAATACATGATTCCACACGCCTTCTCGCTACTGGAACCGTGTTCAAACAATGCAGCTGAGTACCAAGCCCTGATTGTAGGATTGGAACTCGCCCTCAAATCCGGCATCACAGTGCTAGAAGCCTTCGGGGATTCTCAACTGATCGTCAACCAGATGAATCAGAAATTTGAAATCAGGAATCCTGATCTGTTGCCTTACTACAACAAGGCGCAATCACTTCAGCAAAAATTTGACATCTGTCATATCACCCACATTCGTAGTGGCGAAAACATCCGTGCAGATGCCCTGGCTGGACTCGCCGCCTCTATGGCCGTCCAAGAAGGAGAACAGATGCAAGTTACAGTGTGTGAGAGAAGGATTCTCCCTCCCCTCAATACACACCAAGCAGTTGCTGAGTGCCACCAACTGGTTGGAAGTCGGATCTCCATCCTCAGACCTCCGATCGGCGACTGGAGGGATCCGTTCATTGATTATCTTATGTTCGGAATCCTGCCTGAAGATCCAAAAGAACGGGTAAGTGTTCAAAGACGAACCCCAAACTTTCATCTGGACATTCCTTCAAAGATGCTCTACAGAAAATCCTACAATGGAGTACTTCTACGCTGCTTATCACAACAAGAAGCTGAAGAAACTCTTAAAGAGGTGCATGCTGGTCTTTGTGGAGCTCATCAGGCTGGTCCAAAGCTCTACGATCAGATAAAAAGGTTAGGTTATTATTGGCCTACCATGGTAGCTGACGCAATGTAATTTGCTAAACGCTGCCAACAATGCCAAGTTCATGGAGACTATGTCCACATGCCTCCAGAATGGCTACATCCAACAGCAATTTCATGGCCTTTCGAAGCCTGGGGTATGGACATCGTAGGTCCTGTCTCCCCTCCGTCAAGCAAAGGTCATCGCTTCATCTTCGCCGCTACGGATTATTTCTCCAAGTGGTCAGAAGCTTTTGCGCTCAATGAAATAAAGACCTCATCAGTCCTTCACTTCCTGCGCACCAACATCATTTGTCGCTTCGGCATACCTAAAAGATTCGTCCATGATAACGGACCACAATTCCGTGGTCACAGATTCTACAGGTTCTGCGACAAATACAAAATCCAAAGTTGTCCTTCAACTCCGTACAATCCGGCGGCGTATGGACTGGCAGAGGCCTTCAACAAGACACTCTGCAAAATTCTCAAGAAAATGGTCTCTAGCCACAAAAGGGACTGGGGCGACAAACTATCCGAAGCTTTGTGGGCCTACCGAACCACCATTCGAGGACCGACCCATAGCACGCCATTCTCCTTGGTCTATGGATGCGAAGCTGTTGTCCCTTTAGAGGTACAAATTCCTTCCTTAAGGGTATCTCTACAAAATGACATGACGCAAGAAAGCAATGTCAAATTAAGACTCCAAGAGCTGGACAATCTCGATGAGAGACGGCTCGAGGCACTCCAAAGCATTGAGCTCTACCAAGCACGCATGGCTGGATCTTTCGACAAAAAAGGTCAGGCAACGCGCCCACAAAAAGGGTGACTTGGTTCTTGCGGTAAAAAGGCCGATGGTTTTCGCTCACAAATCCAAAGGCAAATTTGAACCAAAATGGGAGGGACCCTTCGTCATCGACCAAGTCTTTTCCAATGGCGCATACGCACTTCTAAACATGGAAGGTGATAGATGTATGCTGCCCATCAACGGCAAGTTCTTGAAGCGGTACTACCCTTGAAGACTTCCTCCACTGGGTCAGAGCGACGCCTACAAGGCCAAAGCCTATTTCTAGGTACTTGCTCATCAAACCCACTCCTTTTGGAATTTTCATCTTTATGTTGAATTTTCAAAACAATGCTTACTTTCATCGTTTCATTGTTCAAAAGAAAATCAAAATCCAAAAATCTAAGTTTAGGAGCCTCTTCCCAAACTTAACCAAAATTTTCGATCCTTGAACCCAAAATTCTTGGTTTGAAACAAAATTCAGGACTTAGGAATTTCCACCCTAGTCCGCCTTGCCTTTTACCGCCAAAAATGGTTTTAGGTCAAAATTTACGACCCTCGTGTCTAAAAACAAAAATCGGGAAAGCGGTGTCAAGTCGATACTCGCAAAAACCCATTGGAAGGATGCGAACCCCATTCGATACTTCCAAAACCTCAAAATCGCAAGGAAGCAACACCTCGTTGATACTTGCAAAATTTCAAAAATCGTGGAGACGCAACATTCCAGTTGATATCCACAACCCAAATTTCAAAAGAAAAACAAAGGTTCGAAAAAACCTCAAATTTCAAAAATCGTGGGGAGGCGACATTCCATCGATACCCGTAAAACAAAATTTTTGAAGAAAAAGCAGGGAAGCGACGCTTAGTCGATACTTGCACCCAACTTCGCGAGGAAGCGAGATTCCATCGATATTCGCAACCGTATGAGCAAGGAGGCGACATTCCATCGATACTTGCAATACCATTCAGCAGGGAGGCGACTCTTAGTCGATACTTGCATTTTTGAAAACCAAAAACTCTGTTTTTACTCCAAAAAACTCGGCTTCCACTCCAAAAATCGGCTTTCACGCCAAAAATCAAAACAAAATCTGGCTCTCATGCCAATAAAAACGGCTGGTTTTCAAAAAATCCGGCTTTTACGCCAAAAACAAAAAATCGGCTCTCATGCCAAAATCCGGCTTTTACGCCAAAAACAAACAAAAATCGGCTCTCATGCCAAAAATCGGCTTCCATGCCACATCGGCTTTCACGCCACCAAAATTTGGCTTCCACGCCAAAAATCGGCTCTCATGCCAAAATCCGGCTTTTACGCCAAAAACAAAAAATCGGCTCTCATGCCAAAATCCGGCTTTTACGCCAAAAACAAAAAATCGGCTTCCATGCCACATCGGCTTTCACGCCACCAAAATTTGGCTTTCATGCCACCAAAAATCGGCTTTCATGCCACTTCAAAATTTTCGGCTTTCAAGCCATCAAAAACCAGGCTTTGTGCCACAAAATCTGGCTTTCATGCCAAAACAACACTTTTGACAAAAGATTTTCACAAAATGATAACCTTTTGATCAAGATTTCCAAACAAACATTCCCATCCAACTTTTGCTTATTTTCAACAAAAAGAATTTAAGTAGAACAAGGGGATACAAAAAACAGAGTGCCAAAATGTTTATACATGGAGGTACCAAAAAAAAGAAAGAAGAAAGTTTGTCAAAAGCTCAGTCCATCATAGTCTTCAACCAAAGACTAAGGTCCTCGAGCAGACTCTTGGCCTCAGCCTCCAAAGCTTCCAGGCCACGCGTCTTCAAGATGCCGCCATAAAATGCGGCAGAAAACCGCGATCCATCTTCAGCACGAGGGAATTCCTCCCAAAGAAGTTGCCATCGCTCATTCTCCTGAGTCTTCCTTCGGAGATTCCCGTCAACCTCTTCAACCTGACGGATCAGAGTGCTTTCTCTGGCATGAGCTTCAAGAACAGCAGCCCATTTAGCAGCAGTCTGTTCTTCCAACAACTCGAGATGCTGCCTAGTCTCGTTGATCTCCTTATCAAGGTGGCTCAGGTCTTTTGATAGCTCAATAATAGCCAGTTCGGTGACGTTCCTCTCCCGAACGAGCTGCTTCCGAGCCTTCAAAATCTCATTCACTTCCGATTTGACCTCGCTGGAAGGCTTCAGAAACATTTCGTTGAAAAAGTCATCACTTGGGGAGTTCTTAGTCTTGCTCCACTTATCGCCCAGTGCAATGACTCCATCAACGAAAGCCTTGGCATTTGTGATATCCAGACCAACCTCTGCGCTGTCAGCAAGGATGTCTCGCACGTGCTTGACCATGCCAAAGCCAGCTTCCAAGTGACCAGAAGAAAGAGTCTCAACCCAGGAGTTCAGTACACTCTTCAAGACCTTCTTTGCAAATTGAAGAGAGGGCCCAGATGAAGACTCGCCATGCTCCACTGACTGACTGCCCATGTCAGGCCGTAGTGGGCAATAAATCGAAAGACTCTTCCCAGTTGAAGCATCAGAAGATGGAATATCATCGTGTGTTTGCACTTCTGCCACATCAAAACTGGTAGGAGAAGCCTCTACTTCTGGACCAGCCGCTGGTATTTCCTGTTCCGGCTCCGAGGAAGACAATGGAACCTCTCCTGTCGCCTCACAACCTGCCAGAAGAGGAAAGGTATGAATATGATCCTGTCAAAAAAAAAAAAAATTTTGTTATCAAGACTATTGCTGTGAAATACCTTCTTCGACGACCGGTGGAGCGCTTTCTGTCTCCATAAACTCGTCCGAAGTGTCGCAGAAAGCTACATCCATGGATGGCTCGAAGTCGTCAGAATCCTCTGGCAAATCAGCTGATTAAAAGGGGGGGGGGAGAAATGTCAGCAAAATTTAGCAAAGAAAAGAAAATGCCAAAAAAGGGGAACTAAAGAAGTCGTACCAAGAGAAGATTCTGGGTCTACTCCAGAGTCCCTTGGCTCTTCCTCAGATGCCGTAGTTGGATCCGTCGCCGCCTCATCGGCCGGGGCCTCAGGCATCACCAAGACATCATCCTCTGGAAAAAGAAAAGAAAGCAGTGGATCTAAACAAAAATCTCTCAAAGAACAAAAAAAGAGAAGCAGAAAAAGAAAGGGAAAGGATCATACCATCGTCGGCTTTTTCCTCTCGACTCCTCTTCTCTGGAGGCTCTTCAGCATCCCCTGAGACCTCCTCATCAATGGTAAGAGGGACTTCCATGTCAGGAGAATCTTCGCACTGCTTCTTATGACGGTACTGTCCTCTCTTCCTCTTGCTCCTGCGGGTCGGTTTACCTGAAGAACCTGCCCCGCTATCAAAGTCAGGCTTCTCACCAGAGTCCTCACTGGATGGTCCGCTCCTGCCAATGGACCCCATGGAAGTTCTCCTTCGTTCCGCTTGCCTCCAAGCGTCGATCTTACCTTCCTCCTCCTCCAGCTGTCTCAGGACCTCATCAGGTACCTCTTGCACAGCTCTAGATCTGACGACATCCTGGCCCTCGAGAAAGCCTATCCTATGCTTCTCTCCAGAAAGGAAGGCCAAAACCTCCTCTCGCCGGACGCCGTCTGATCTACCAAGACCTTTCCCGGAAGATTGCTTGACATTGAGCTCCTTCTTGGAAAGCCCCCGGTACACTGAGAAGCTCTCCGCGAACCATTTCGTGAAGCCAGCGGTCCGGAAAGTGGGCAGCTCAGGATAGGAAATCATGGCGGTAGTGTCCTCCGCACTGTAAAAAGCCCATGCGTTCCTCCCGTCCTGAAGACCCCCAAAATGCTTCACCATGCTCGAAGGCGCCCCTACAACGCCTTGGGAGAAGCCCAACTGCAACGCAAAACGAGAAGGAACATACGGCTGGATGTCAACAAAAAGATGTCGACGGTACACCATCGTACCAACACGTATGTTAAAAAGCCATCCCTTCTTTGCGTTTGTCAAAAAATAGTGTCTTCCCGACCCTGCTCTGGTGGAATCACGGGAGACACCAAAATCAAAAGCCTTCTTCCGCAGACCGGGAGAAAGCTTGACTGAAGACTGCCCCATCTCGACGTCCCTAAACCGTCGGATCCTCAAACGAGCAGACAAAAGAGATTCGGAAACGGCTTTCCCTCTAGCCAACCGAATCATAAACGGGTCATCATCCTGTGCAGCACCTAAACAGTGGAAGCCCGGACAGTGGTACACAAACCACGAATAGAAAATATGGGCTGAAAATACCCTATTCATAGGGAGCCCAAGCCGAACCAAGAAAGCAGCAGCCTGCAGTTCGGTGCACAAATAGGAGTAAAGAGCAGGTACCAAAGCAAGCTGCTCTCCGAACGCCATCTGACAAGCCGGAAAAATACAGTGTGGCCTGATGTGCGTTCCATCTCCTCCAGCAAAAACTGCCTCACCCAGCCAGTATGTGAGGTAAACAGCAAGATCTCTCCGCAGCACAATGTCAGGACAAATGGCGTCTGTGCTTGTAAGAAAATCCCTCAAATTTTCTCGCATAGCGGAGATCTTCTTCGGGTTCTTAGCCCTGGCTTCCTGGGACATACTCTCAGAAGCATCCCCACCGTCAAAGAAGTTGGAAGACAAAGAGCTGAGACTCCTCCAACTACTACATCGGACTTTCGAGCCCTCCTTCTCCTTCAAAAAATCATAGAAGGCGACGAGCTGAAAGTACAGAAGCCTGAACTCCTTTGACTGCTCCTCAAGGACAATGTCAATAGGCATAAACTCCTCATAGAATTTGCCGAGGATAGGCAGCCCGGTGGTAGCGCTCAATTCCTTCAAAGAAAAACCAATTTCACCGTTCGCGACAACGAAGGTGTTGGTCTGTGGAAGGAAAGACTCCAACATGGCCATGAAGGCCTCATCGGAGAAAACGACGGTTTGCCGAAAAGCGCGAACCGCATCAAATACTTCAGCCTCCTTCAGAATGGCGCCACCAATCTGCAGGATGTGATCAGTCCATGACTCTCAGCCCGAGTCAGCGCTGAAGCGGCCGCGAAGCCGAAAGGGGTTCACCTAATTACTGCCGTCACCGCTAAAAATGCCAAGGCCCACCGGTCTCAAATCGACTGATGGATGATCAGAACCTTGGTAGCCGCTGGCTGGCATCAACATGTCCATACGGATAGGCGACTTCTCCGCATAACGGGAAGGGCCGCCAACAAAAATCCCGATCTTGACCACATTGGTCCTCTTCACCCAGCTTGAAGGATCTTCTCTTTTAGAGCATGTGGGAGAAAGACTCATGATCGAGATAGTGCGATCAAAAGTCGATCGGGTAGAAATAGTTCTCTCCTCACCATCAGCTGTGTAAGAGAACTGAAAGCATCTCCTTTGGAATGACAAGTCATCAGGGACAGCGTCGCCAAAGAAAAAGGTAGGCTTGGGCACAACGCTCTGATCGTCCATAACCCAAGGACGATTGCTTGCCATAATTTTATAAAACTCCTCATCCTTGAGAGCGATCAATCGCTGTTTCATCTCATCTCGGTTGAGCAAGTCGCATTCTTCCAAGTTCGTCTCCACATAACGGACTTCTTCCCAAGCCTGTTGAACGGCCGCATTGGAAGATCTGGCAGATCGGCGAGGTGCGTCAGTAACAAGGCCCTTACCCTTGTTCGTTCTGGAGGAACCACCTGCAAAAGTCAGAAAGGAAGAAATCAAACACCAAATGACAGAATTTTGCTAAAAAAAAATCCTAGCGAAATTTTGGCATGGTTCCGGGGCAATTTCGAAGAAAAGGGAGGCACCCCGAAAAAGAAAGGAAGCTTGAAGAAGAGCTCAACATTGCTGCGAGCTCAAAATTCCAAAACTTGCAAAGCTCCTCAAAATTCTGCGAGACTGAAGAAGTGGGCTCAACATTGCTACAAGCTCCAAAAATCCCAAGACTTGCAAGAAAATTCAAGGTATGCATCATCATGCTCCCAATTCCATTTACCAAAAATCATGCACAAAACCATCATGCATTAGATGCTAGGAAAACTTTGACAAAAGTTTGACCAATTCCAACCCAATTTGGTCAAAACCAATCAAACTTTGTCTAAGTCAAAATCCATGTTGACTTGACCTAGAAATTCTAGCCTTTTATCTTGATGCATTTAAAAAAAAAAGAAAAAATGTATGATCATCTTGAATTGCATAAACCTCATATCATGGTGAGCAAAAAAAAAAAAAAAAAAAAGAACAAAAAAAAAACCTCTTCAAAAAAAAAAAAGAGAGAGAAAAAGGGGCTGGCCCATGGGACGTGGCCCACAGGCCACGTGGCTGTACGGCCAGGTCCGTACGGACCTGTCCGTACAGCACAAAAAGAAAAAGGGGGCGAAAAAAAAAAAAAAAAGGGGAAGAAATAAAAAAAAAGAAAAAAAAAGGGCAGAACGTGCACAAAAAAAAAAAAAGAAGAAAGAAAGCACGTGGAAAAAAAAAAAAACACAAAAAAAAAGAGGAAAAGAAAACACGTGAAAAAAAAAGAGAAAAAAAAAAAAAGAAAAGAAAAGAAGAAAAAAAAAAGAGAAAAGAAAACTTTCCTACATCTACATGGGGTTTTTTTCTTGGAAAAAGAAGACCTACTTGAAGCCATGGAGAAGAAGGAGAAGAAACTTGAAGATCCTTGAGAAATTCTTGGAGCACTCTTGAAGGTTTTTGCAAAAAGAAAGCAACAAGAGAAAGAAAACCCATCTCCATTGCTTTTATAGAAAAGGCAAACCAAAAGAGGAAAGGAGGAGAAAAGCAAGGAGGTAAGTGCTAAAAATTAGCAAACTTCCTAAAAGAAAGGGAGATTTGAGATATTCTCTCCTAAAGAGGAGATTCTTGAGAAATTCTCTCCAAAAAGAAAGGGGATTTGAGAAACTTTCTCTCAAAGAAAGATACTTTGAGAAAATCTCTCCTAAAATCAAGGAAACTTGAGAGATTCTCTCCAAGTAAGGATATTTTTAGATATTCTCTACACAAAAGGGATATTTTTAGATATTCTTTACAAAATGACACCACATGAGATCTAAGCCATTTTTAAAAGCTTAAGGTCCCATGGGTTAGCCCATATGACCCAGGTTTGACCACCTAGGCACTAAAAGTGGCTTTTAGTCAAAATTTCTCTTACCAAGAGCATACAAAAATGGTTCCATGCCTCTCTTGAGTTGATTGGACCATACAAAAAATTCTAAGCTTCATGGGCTTCCAAAAGAAATCCAAACCATCCAACCCCATGCACCAAATCAAGCCACAATCTTGAAATTGACATTCCACAAAAAACCAAACCACTCCAATGGACCCAAAATTGTCCCAAAGAGTGACCAAAAACCAAACCATGGTCCCCTAACTTGCCACATACAGCTTGTTAGGTTACAAGGCCGAAACCAAAAACCAAAATCCCGACCCCCTAACTCGCCACATACAGCTTGTTAGGTCACAAGGTCAAAAACCAAAAAACCTTCTTAACCGCCTAATGTGCCACATAAAGCCTTTAGGTTCACAAGGTTAAAAGGGAAAAACCCAAAAACCAAAAACCCATATCCAAATGTCATTTCAAAATCCTTGCCTTGAGACGGTACATGACCCCTCTCATTACCGCGAAATCCCTTGGAAGCTCAAAAAAGCAACTCCATCAAAAGAAAAACGCTCAAGACTCTTGGTCAAGCAAAAAGATCTCCTTCAAATTCTCTTCGAGGCACACCGACTGCCAGAGCTGCATACCTCGTCGCTGTACCTCGAGGGGGCATTTGTTGACACCAAAAATGTCACTATGTCCCTTTAACACCAAAAGCTACATGGAGCCACATCCTGCCATAAATAGGAAGGCGCCACTTCAAGCACCAGATCTTGTCAGAATCAAACAAAAACTGCAAGATCCTTCAAAGCAGCCAAAAGAGGGGTACACATGAAGTTTCGGGCCATTTCGACATCATTTGGCCTAACTTCACTCCTCCGACAGCCAGACAAGAGCTCCCGGCAGCGACAGTGTCGAAGACTTCAAAATTTCGATCAGAGCCTACGGATGGTCTCAAAATACCTCCAAAAGGCCCCCTACCAAATTTCAAGTCAAACGGACGACGTTTGACCCTTCATCAACTCTCGGAAGCAAAAACCAGGCCCTACGGCAGCGGAGCACCCCGGAATCATGGCATCCAAATTGGAGCTAATGGATCATCTCAAAATGACTCCAATAGGTCCCCTGTCAAGTTTTAGGTCAAACGGACATCGTTTGGCCTAGTTTCAAAGCTCGGCATTTTCCTCGAGGTGAAATCAAGGCGAGCATTTGCGGGACCCCAAAAGGCTTCAAAACTCAAACCAAAGCCCATGGTTGGTCTTACTTACTACTCAGGAGGCTCCCTGTCAAATTTCAGGTCAATCGGACATCGGTTGACCACAAGTCAAAGCTCGGCATTTCTCTCATGGCGAAATTAAGGCAAGCATTTGCGGGACCCCAAAAGGCTTCAAAACTCAAACCAAAGCCTATGGTTGGTCCTATCTACTGCTCAAGAAGCTCCACGTCAAATTTCAGGTCATTCCGACATCGTTTGGCCTAGTTTCAATGCTTGACAAAAAATCGGCAAAACCGCACAACAAAGTCTTCGGCTTTCCAGAAAAAAGGAAACTTTGTGCTCCGATTTGCGTGGCTTCTCGTCGGGTTTTCTTCAAGAGAATCAGGCCAATAAATGAGGGGAAATGTCAGGAAAAATACAGAAGAAAAAAGAAAAAAAGATCGAAAAACGGCGAAGAAACGGCGACCGAACGGCGGCCAAAATGGGCCCAAGGCCCATGGTCGCCGGCGACCATGGCATGGTCGCCGGCGACCATGGAATTCCGGCGACCCAAAAGTCGCCGGAAACCCTTTTTCGGGTCCTTTTCGCGTTTCGAGTTGATTGGCCCCTGTGATTTTTCCAAAATCTGATTTTTCGTGCATGAAATCCGTCGATCTTCGTCAACATCACGGATTCGCCGCCGAAATCATTGGATGATCATTAGATGCCTCGAAATCGCCAACCGGCCGACAAAGAAAGCACACTTTCTGCCCGCCCGATCGTGAAATCGACAGGACAGATGTTGCCGGCACGTTGACATTAATCAATGTCTGAAATTGCATCGCCATCCGACATCAAACAACATGTGGATCCACCGGCGATCATCGCAAGAAGAATTCCAAAAGACGCGGCGCGGCCCGCGACTCTTCAAGCGACTTGGCGACCAATTAATGAGGTTAAATGACCCGTTTTATGACAAGTTAATGCGGTCATTAACTCATTATTTTGGACGGCCCAATCAAAAGCAAGCAAATGGGAGTTACAAGTCAAAGGATTTATGGCATTAAAGCCATGAAACTCCTCCCATGATGGGGATTAAAGGCAATTAAAAGCTCATTATTCTCCATCGGCCAATCAGATTCAAGGAAAAAGGAGTTACAAAACAA